>CM057450.1:76170000-76525000 GCA_016271365.2 Neoceratodus forsteri
ACCTTTTCCCATAGGATAACATTACAGCATACAACGCATTGCAGCAATCATTTGGCGCCCTGCTGCAAAACAACGGTTTGGTCTTTTGGGCTGAAATTTGCAGGGAACACAGACAACATCCCACAGATGTGCTTTTCAGTGGTTTGGTGAAAAAATATTATAGGGAGGCAAAGTTATGGCACTCCGAACTTCTGTTTTTTTTCCTATAGGATAACATTATGGTGTTCGCCGCGCCTTTCAGGGCCCGTATCTCGAAAACGGTGCGAGATACGGACTTTTCATCAAAAAATTTCTTAGCCCCCACCAACTAGCCAGGAAAGTGATAATTCATATGACTTTTACATTTTTTTCTATGTCGTACGGTTACTGAGATATAAGTAATTTACTATTCCAAGTCCTCATTTTTGTGTTCCGAGACTCATTATTTTGCATACATTCTTTGTACTCACTGTCTTTCTCTATACAGCATTTGGGGAAAACCAGCCTGTGCGCTTACATTACTGTTACCATTACCATTTCCGCTTGCGGTTCCGTATCCGTTTCACTTACCATTCACGTTTACGCCACCATGTGCGTTACCCTTTGCGTTTTCATTTGCGGTTGTGTTTGCGTTGTTTTTAACATTTCTGTCTACAGTACTGTTTATCTTTCTGTTTCACTTTGCATCACCATGCGCATTATGATTTGCATTTGCGGGCACAATGTTACTATGTGCGGGCCCCGCAATCCCGCCGCTGCATTACATTCACTATTTCTCATTATCATTCTCCAAAAGAAGGAAATTAGGGGCAAAAACCCTTAATGCATCAGTTAGGGTTGTTCCACAGTGACAAAAGTGAGGAAATTCGATGTTAGGTTGAACCCCTTGCACCCTCCAGCCCACCACCCAACTGGAATCGGGTGCACATTGGAATCATTGGTCCTAACTGTCACCCCATTCTCTATTCCTCAGCTTCTTTCCACGCGCGGTAGAAGTGACAGTTGGGCGACATTAATCGCTCCCGATTCCAGTTGAAGAGTAGTAGGCTGGAGAATAAAGATAACAACATCGAATTCCCCGTTCATAATGGGTTAACTAATACGTTAAATGAGTTTTTGCTCTAACTATATATATATATATATATATATATATATATATATATATATATATATATATATATATATATATATCTATCTATCTCATGTAGAGGAGCCATTTACATGTTAAACCTAAAATTTTGCACCTTAATAACTTTGCAACTGTTGTATGGATTTGCCTGAAATTTGGAATATATGATCAAGAATCATAGATCTTGGGATCTGCCAGCTTTCATACTGTTTGGATATATGACTGCAGAGTTATTAAGTGTGATCTGCGTGCACATTTACACTTTTTTGGAATTCTTTGGTCATCTCTAGAGGCCACACGGTTTGTGCGACTGGTCCGAAATCTTTAGGGAACATGCAACCAGGGTCCCCGATGCGTCTTTTGAAGATTTTGTAAAAAACTATTAAACGGTTCAGAAGTTATTCAAAAAACAAGCTCCCATTATAAGTCAATGGGAAAAGTTAACAAAAAGTTCAACAGTGTCACAAATGCAGTTTTTACTTTCGCAAATGGCCCATTTACTGTTGCAAATCTGCCATTTTGTTTTCTGTTGGTGATCAGAAAAATGCTTGGCATTTAAATTTGGGACCGTCTAGCAACCTAATTATTTGTGTATTCACCTAGTCGGAACCTGAGGATGCTAGGCATGTCTTTATTTTGGGGTAAAACACCCCAGAAATATGTTTTTCAGACTTCTGGAAAAAGTGCTATTGCAAAGTACTTTCTCACTTGCGACAGAGTCGAATGAATTTGTGAAAACTTTCGCAAAGTTCGACAGTACTTTTCCAGGCTGTGTGAAAATGACAGCAATTCTTTGGAACCCTGCTGCAAAAGAACAGTTTGGTCTTTTGGACTGAAATTTGGAGGGAATGCAGCCAACAACTCACAGATGTGCCCTTCAGTATTTCAGTGAAAAAATATTACAGGGCAACAAATCTACGGTGCTCCAAATATGATGCTTTTTCCCATAGGATAACATTACCGCATCCGTCGCATTACAGGAATTCTTTGCCGCCCTGCTGCAAAATAACGGTTTGGTCTTTTGGGCTGAAATTTGAGACAAGAAAGCCAACATCCCACAGATGGGCCTTCTACTGGTTTGGTGTAAGAAATATTACAGGGAGTGAAAGTTATGGCACTCCAAACAGCAAAGGCCCAAACCGAGGAAAAGATAGCCAACCCAGTTAAGAAGCGGGATAAAACCTTTTATAGGTACATCAGGGAGTGAAGGAAGACCAAGGGTGGGATAGTGAGGCTTAATAAAGGGAGGGAGGGTGGGCAGAGGGTGACTGTGAAAAGGCAGAGATACTAAACAAATATTTTTGCTCAGTATTTACAAATGAAGAGGGAAGTACCTAAAACAAACAGTAGAAACACTCTGGATACAGAAGTTGATACCAGCCCATTTACAGAAGAAAGAGTTCTGAAAGAACTCTTAAAACTGAAGTGGACAAAGCAATGGGGCATGATGGGATTCATCCCAGAATTCTAAAAGAACTAAGGAAGAACTAGTGACACCACTGAGTACCCTCTTTAACAAATCATGGGAGGATGGGGTGGTAACCGAGGACTGGAGGAGGGCAGATGTGATTCCCCTTCACAAAAATGGGAGCAAGGCAGAAGCAGGAAACTACAGACCTGTTAGTTTAACTTCAGTGATAGGAAAATGATGGAATCACTTCTGAAGGAAAGAATTGTCAGTATCTAGAGTCCAGAGGGCACAGGACCCAAGGCAGCATGGATTCACAGCAGGAAGGTCATGCCAGATGAATCTGATAGATTTCTTTGACTGGGTGACCAAAGTAGTAGATCAGGAGGGGCTGTGGACATGGCCTACCTAGACTTTAGCAAGGCATTTGACAAAGTCCACACGAAAGATTAATATACAAGTTAGCCAGCCTGGGAGTGGGTCCCAAGATGACAGACTGGGTAAAAATTGGCTGGAGAATAGGACACAGAGAGTAATAGTAAATGGAGTCCACTCTGAAGAAAGGGGTTACTAGTAGGGTATCACAGGGTTCAGTATTAGGACCGGTCCTCTTCAATGTCTTTATAAGCGACATTGCAGAGGGACTGGAAGGAAAAGTATGTCTCTTTGCAGATGGCACAAAGATCTGCAACAGAGTTGATGCACAAGGTGGGGTGGAAAGGATGAGAAGGGACTTGGCAAGGTTAGAGGAATGGTCAAATGTAAGGCAGCTTAGATTCAATGCTAAGAAGTGCAAGGTAATGCACCTGGGAAACAAAAACCCAAGGGAAGAGTACACAATGGGGGGTGAGATACTAACAACAACAAAAATGGAAAGGGACCTGGGGTAGTCATATCAGATGACCTAAAGGTGGGCAAGCAATGTGAGAGGGCAGCAAGGAGGGCTGGGGGGATACTGGGATGCATAGGGAGAGGCATCACCAGTAGAAAACAGGAAGTTATCCCTCTGTACAGACAGCTGGTGAGACCCCATCTGGAGTACTGCGTGCAGTTCTGGAGACCCAGTCTCCGCAAAGACATAGACAGGATGGAAGCTGTCCAGAGGAGGGCAACTAAAATGGTGCAGGGTCTGCACTGGAAGACATATGAAGAGAGACTTAAGGAGCTTAATATGTATAGCCTCGAGGAAAGGAGGAGAGGGGGACATGATAGAAACTTTCAAGTACCTCAAGGGAATCAACAAAGTCCAAGAGGGTAGCATCTTTCAAAAAAAGAGGTGTGCAAGAACAAGGGAGCACAATTTGAAGATGGAGGGGGTGGCTCAGAGGTAATTTAAGGAAGTATTTTTTCACAGAGAGGGTTGTGGATGCATGGAATGGCCTTCCAGAGGAGGTTGTGGAGTCAAAAACAGTGGTGGAATTCAAGCATGCATGGGACAGTCATAAGGCAATTCTAGGGGGTTGGGTAGGAAGAAGTAGGCTTCTGATTAACTAGGATCTGCAGCTTATCCATTAGGTAGGGAAACGGGCAGACTGGGTGGGCCAAGCGGTCCTTATCTGCCATCAAATTCTATGTTTCTATGTTATGTTTCTAAACTTCTCTTTTTTTCACATAGGATAACATTACGGCATTCGCCGTGCCTTTCATGGCCCGTATCTTGGAAACGGTGCAAGATATGGACTTTTCATCTGAAAAATACTTAGCCTCCTACTGGGGGCTAAGTATAAAACTAGCCAGGAAAGTCATAAATCATATGACTTTTAAATTTTTTTTTCTACGTCGTATGGTTCCTGAGATATAAGCAATTTACTATTCCAACTCATTTTCTGCTCCGAGACCCATTATTATGCATACATTCTTTGTACTCACTGTCTTTCTCTATGCAGCTTTTGGGGGAAAGTAGCCTGTGCGCTTACATTACTGTTACCCTTACAGTTTCTGCTTGCAGTTCCGTAACCATTTCACTTACTGTTCCCGTCTACGGCACCATGTGCGCTACCCTTCACATTTCCATTTGTACTTGCGTTTGTGTTATTTTAACCATTTCTGTCTACAGTACTGTTTCTCTTTCTGTTTCACTTTGTGTCACCATGCGCATTACCATTTGCGTTTGCGGGCACCGTGTTGCTATGTGACAAGACATCACGTGGCAGGAGCGCCAGGCCTGCCGCCGCATTACATTCACTATTTCTCATTATACTTCTCAAAAGATGGGAAATTAGAGGTAAAAAAATCCATTTAATGCATTAATTAGGTTGTTCCAGAAGCGGCGAAAGTGAGGAATTAATGTGTGAGGTTGAAAGCCCGGACCCCACCCACCCCAACGGCATCAGGTGCGTGTTAGGGTTTTTCCAGTCCCAACTCTCACACCATTCTCCTATACCTCTGCTTCTTCACACATCTGATGGGGTGAGAGTTAGGGCCAGCAACTCAACATACACCCCGATGCCAGTTGGGTGTGTGGTGGGGGTCCAAGGGCTTTTCAACCCTAACACTGAATTTCCTCTTTTGTCACTGTGGAACAACCCTAACTAATGCATTAAATGGAGTTTTTGCATCTATATTTATATATATATATATATATATACATACATATATACATATACATATATATATATATATATATATATATATATAGCATGCACAATCAGGAAAATGCCTTGCATTGCATTTCATTAAGATTCAAATCTGTGCTTTAGTCAAAATGTATTTTCCCCTCTTTCACTCATGGTGGAAAAGGGGTCAAAATTATTAATGTTTACAGATCATCAGTGTCAGTGGCTCAGTAGGTAGCGCACTTGCCTCTGAGGCCGGTAGATCAGAGGGCAATGGGTTCAGTTCCCACATCTGGCACTTGGGTTAATATCCCAGTACTGACACTGCAGTGCAGCATGAGAGGGGTGCTGCACTTCTGAGGTGCCGTCTTTCAGATGAGACATTAAACCGAAGTCTCATCTGCCTGGATTGGTAGTAGTTCAGGTGGATGTTAAAGATCCCATGGCACTTATCAAAAAGAGTAGGGGAATTTCCCCGGTGTCCTGGCCAAATTTCCCTCATTCACTAAAAAATACCACCAACAGCTTAATCTGGTTCAAGGTCAGTTGGCATTCATCTGTATCCCCCCTCCCCCGGGTCGTGCCTGAAAATCGGCAGGATTTGTCTAGTGCACTTACCCGGTCAACAAAAGCTAAATAAATAAAAAAAAAAATCTTTGGAATATTGTGGTTCAGTTTTGCATGGACAAACCTCTGGGTAGGGGCTCCATGCTATTTGATGTTCACAGCCATTTTGCTACCAATGTCATTTACTTGTCTGTTTATTTGTGTTAATCGCATAGGTCCACTGAGCATAAAATGCCCATTTTCACGGATGACCTGGGTACAAATCATAATTCAAAAATTAGATAATTACAATAAAGCACAGCACATACAAAATACATTTGAAATTTACAACATCAGTTTTAAAACAAATATAGTTGCTAGCTGCCAGCAAATATTTACCTTCTGTACAGCATTGCTAGACTGAAACATTTGCTTTCCTGAAAGAACACATACTGTAGGCTGCATAATTATGTCATGTTATGCCATGGCAACTAGAGTACAGTACCTTCCTTTTTTATTTGAACTTACTGATCCATTTTTCCATCAGCTTCATATGCATCCAAGGAACATTAAATACAAAGATATTTGTATCCACTTGGAATGTTTTTCTTTTAACATTTTGTATGCACACATTAATAAAATAAAACAATAACAACAATAACAACAAAAAATGCTAAGGTGCTATCCTTCCTAGATAATACCTTTCCTATCACAGAAATAATAAATGTCACTTGATGATGATTGAAGTGTTGCCAAATGGTAGGGCTACAATAAAATTATAAGTATACTTTATTATTAATTATAACCACAAAGCCAACTGATTAATGTACAAGATTATACTCTCCTAGAAAAAAATAAATCAAGCACAACTAACATAAATCAAAGAAGTTGTGTGCAAAGTAAAAAAAAAAACAACAAAAAAAAACAGGAGTAATGTTGCATGATGTCGCTCTATTTGAGCTCCCCTGAAGAAGAATTGGTGTGGCTCTAAGCTCCTGGGTGTTTATTTGCTCTTTGTTTTTCTATACCAAATGAACCTGCACCATGTAACATTCCACCTGCTTTTGATTTTCCAGTTCTCTACACCACTTTTTTGATGGTTACTAGTTTTTGCTTTTTAGTGGTTGCAGCAGCTGCCATTTGCTTGAGCGCCCGGTTAGCTCTGATTTTGTTTACAGCTAAAAACATGGCTGCAGTTTGCTACCACTTCTTGTGCCACAAACAGCAATGTGTAAGTTTCAGTTAATAAACAGACTAAAAAGACTGCCATAAATGCAATAACATCCTCACAACCATGCATTTCAAATGTTATTCTCCCAGTCTGGTGTTGATGGTATTAGGCAAAACTGCATCATAGCCTCAGCTTCTCCTACCCCATTGAGAATACACCTCCATGCCCTCCATCTACTGACTCTGACAGCAACCCAAAATAGTTAAAAAAAACTTACATGTGTTGACTTTGTTTAAGTGTTGAAAAGCAGTGATACTGCCCCCAAAAAATGAAGGTTAACAAAAATGGGCAGACTGTGAGGGCCCTGCAACACATATCTGCCACTATGTTCTATGTTTCTCTGTTTCTATCTGTGCTTGCTCCTAGGATGATTCTTCTAAGGGAATGAGGCAGCACTGATCACTTGATCAGTCAGTGGCAGCTAGTGCAGAGTAAATGAAAGCCAGGCTGTACTTTAGGAGCTGGACAAAACTAATGAAATTCTATGGGAAAACAAATAGAGTCAAAGTGGGGTTCGTCAGATGAGTAAGGTGCTAGGAGGGTGGGACAAAGACTATTAAGGTAAACAAGCCTCAGTTCATTTTGCCATTCTCAGTTGCCAATTTTCAATTTACATAAATAAATAAATAAGTAAAATAAAGTTGTTGTATATGTGGCCGGGTAATGGCAGTGCTCGTCATATTTTGAAGTGTTGAAGATCCTTAAAAAGTGTGTAATTTATGAGAATGATGTCTTGGGATTTGTTCATGCCCATGATCTGGGCTATTTCTGAATTCACCACTCAATATATTTTAAATAAAATATTGTATGAGAATACACAAAGAACGAATCCTTTAATAAATGGTATTCCCTTTGTCGGTGCATGGCAAATAACTCAACTTCCTTTTTGTTTTTATATATTTGTACTGTATGTTCTGGTTACAGTCCACCATGGTATTCAGTTGACATCATGAAATCATATGAACATAGATGGGGAGCTTTTTGATGTCACTAGAACTTCAAATATGACATGTAGTTATTTTTTGTATGTATGTATGTATGTATTCAGTTATTGAAACAAACTGGATAATACCGAGATGAGTTTTTTAAGGTTGCCCATAGATGATTTGTTACAGTATTTAAGTAGTCAGGATGCATTTATTAGCAGAATATCTATTCATTTCAGGTGGTCTTTCGTAGTTTCCTGTAGGCAGGGGTGCTGCTGTAGTGGGTTGGGAGTAGCTCACAGTTTAAATAGCAATGAGTGAGTAAGCATATGACTTACTATTAGTGGAACCTAAACAACTGGGATTAACTGGATCTGGAAATGGTGGTATGTGGCTTGGTTCTAGCATTTATATTATAAGGTCAGAACCCTTGCATGACAGTATCATGTTACAACAAAGGTAGAACATGGTTTAAACTCTCAGAACAATTTTGTCAAGATGTCTTTTGCTCACATGGCTCCTACAATGTCATCAATGTATAGCTAAGGTGCCAGATAGCAGGGGAAATGCATTTCAAATGTAAATACTCACACCCTCCAGAGAGGTGTAATGTGAAAGTCTATCAGTACACTTAAAAATAAAAATTGGGAGACTGAAAATATCTTACTTGTAACTTCCGCAAATGTTGTTACTCGTACTACATAGAAGTTGTTACTCCTAGCTGCATTAACCACAAACATGGAGTTGACTGTAAATTAAATCCTGGTTAAAGGAAATCAGTGTTTAAAGAAGCAAGAAAGTGAATATATATGGATTAACCAATTGAGACACAATAAATTACTGCTGCTGCTGTATATAGGTATATTTTTGCATCAGTTTTCATGAACTGTACTGTGACCATGAACCAAGTGAAGTAAAGTTATAAGGTTGAGTAAGATAATTTCATTTTCCTGACCCTTCATTATAAGAGTGCTGATAGACTTTCACATTATACCTCTCTGAGAGAGTGAGAGTTTTACATTTGAAATGTTTATAAACTCTTAAAGAGAAATTATGTACTGTGATTGATGGATTCCAGTCATGTGACCATGCAATTACTATAGCACAAACATGCATGTCAATAAAAATATCTTTTGAGTGTCGGGGACTCCTTAAACTATTTTGTAAGCTCCAAAACACACTCCATGGTGTACAGTTTGCTGTGACATCCGCACTTCCTTGACAGTGGAAGGTATACATCATTATCATAATTTAAAAGTGAATGGCTTGTTTTAAGGTTTGATCCTCTGCAGGGTGCCCTCTTAAGGTCTTTGACTTCCTGGAAGACTTATAATGATGGAAACAGCTTAGAAATGTTTGCAGTAAAGTTACCAGGCTGGTCGAGTCAGAGTATTTTGCTTCCAACCTCAAGAAAAATATTAACAAATCCTCTACTTTCTGGGAGGTCATTTACCTCCTGCTCAATCCCCCCCATCAGTTATCATCCCACTCCTCAAATGAGGTAGTTCTACCATCTTTGTCTTGCTTGAGGCTGCTACCAAACTTTACATAAAGACTATTTAGTCTCTGGTGCTCTTTCCCTGTTCCTTCCATTCCATCCACTTCTCCTCTCCCACTCCTTACTTTTTTTCCTCTCCCATCTTGCATATTGTTGCCAGAAACTTAAGGACTCATGACTCATAATCTTCTGATGCTTGGGAATGGGATGAAATTGAAATCCTCTATGTGTGACTTGGCAAATTGTTGCCATGGAAAATTTGTATGTAATAACCTCCCAGTGCTAGGTAAAGCAGTTCTGTTAGCCCCCCCCCACACTACATTTTCCTCAAATGAATGAGGACTAAGTTGTAGGTGAACAATGACTATCAGGAGAACAAATAGAAATCCTTGAAGGAGGAAAACAGCCCAATCAGCAGCATCAGCTCATGAAGTTTCTCCTTTTGAGCAGCAGAAATATGTTTGTTCAGATGGAGAGTGTTTCCGATCCCAATACTGTCACTTTGAAAAAGTTTCGGTGGTTTAGGTGAGGTATGAAATGACCTCCAGACGCTATCCCTAGTACAAGCCCTGATGCTAGAGTTAGAGACATGTTTGGATCAAGTGCATACTGGCCATCATGATTATGTCAATGGCTACAATATCTTTTGAGAAAAAAATTAGTGTCAAGGCAAGGGAAATAATCATCTGTGACATGTTATATTCTACAAGTCATTGTGACCCAGCAAATCATGGCATGTTGCACTGCCATTCCATTAACAGGAGAAAATGATTTTTTGTTTTCCATTTATTCTTGCTATTTTATTGCCATGTTGTTAAAGACATGCTCTGCCATTTTGCCCCAATGTCAGAAAAAAGCATACTGGTACATCTTACCTCCAAAATAGGCTTAAATAATGTGGTAATTCCTCTTTAACTCAAAGAGCATGAATGAGAAACATTACAGGGGGTCAGTATTCAGTTCTGTAGTCACTGTCCAGTTTTGGAGTTAGCAGGGCTAGTGACTCAGAAAATACACTGGCATAAGCAGATAATACACTAATGCCCTGACCATTGAAGTTTCTGAAATGTGACCTCCTCCTATAAAAGGCGGCAGTGCTTTAGATCACCAATGTTTATTAGTTTGGGGGAAAAACATCATCATGTAGTTTGCACATTTCTAGCAGAAACATAAAAATACTCATTTTCTTTTCAATTTATTTCCTTTCATTCTTGAACTGAGATATGATTTTGAAGTTTTTAGAAGTTTGTGCTCTCTTACCAGACCCATGATGAAAAAATAAACATGTTGTTATGAAGCGGTTTTGTTTCTCAATAGAAAAATGCACTAGCCCTGTCCTAGTATATCCACTGTATAAATCTAGTTTATACAGTCCAAAAGTAACTTGATAGAAAGTGGTTTTCAAAAATTGCAATTTACAGATATGCAGCATATGCTAAATTGAGTCACAAAATACTGCAACATTATTAATAATGGTAGTTTTAAAATTATCTGGCAGAATTAAAAAGTCACTAGTGATGAATCTTTAAAAGTAGATGACAATATCTTATTTGGTAACAAACTACATGATGACATTTAATTGCCAATAAATATTTATTTATTTATTTTTATTAAAATATTGGATTTACAGACCTTTGAGTCAGAGACTCATTTACAAAGGCAACTCGGCATGGTGAGACAGAGACAGAACAATAAAACAATAGTTCCAGGTTCAAATTAACATTAATAGCAGTAGTTTCAAGTGATAACAAACAGTAATAAAAATCCTTAAATGGAGTTACATGCATGGTATCCATCAACAGTATACATAGTTTAGATTTCAAAGGTACCTCATCAAATGGAGACAAAGACAGTATTACAAAACACAAAAGCTAATGCCAGAGTACTAGCAGGTAACAACAGGAGTTACAGATTTCCCAGAATGTTCACAAAGGGGCTGCAAGCAGTCCAAAGGACCTTGTCATGTCAGTCAAAGATAGTCCAGGGGGGATCATGTACATTTGCAGCAACTGCTATTTTAATGTGAAATTGTGTTTGCTTCATTAAAAATATAATAGCACTTCGATCAGTAGGCCACTGCTAAATTTGAACCCAGGCACATGTGAGAGTTGAAACATTGATATGGTGTCCCTTGTTAATAGCACTCACGTTTCTTCCCTACCCCATGCTCTCTCTGTCTCTTCCATACCCTCTCTCATTCTCTCACTTCTCTACATTCCTGTGCAGGCACCAGCAGAGTGAGACATTTGAACAGAGATTAGGATCTGAACACCGGCAGCACGTCTGTCAACAGCACTTATGCTGTCAAGATATTATTTGGCACCTTGGAGTATAATTGGATTACATGTGCTTCCTGCACCTGGCTAGAGCAGATGGAGGGTTAACAATAATATGATCAGCTCTCATTCTTTAATGAAGAGAACTCACTGTCTGTAAAACTGAACAATGCAAATCCCTGGGCAGGAAGAATACAGTAGTCCCACACTTGCTTCCATAAATGGCAAATGTTCTGTGTCAGAGACAAATGCTACTCAAACACTCTGCAGTCCAAATAACTCCCAGGAAGCAGCTCAGAAGAACACTGTTCAATGTAATTATAGTACTTATGCACAATGATTATCCCTCACTTGAATCTACAGAGTTATGATTTAGAACCAAAATAATTCTCCACTTTATTCCTTTACTAGACATGGTTGTCTTCTCCTGCACCTTTACCCGTTCCCTTACTCCTCCGTCCTCTCCCAGTGGTGAACATAGCAGGTTGTAGTTACTTGTAATTTTCAAAACCAGAAATATGAATTTTATTTTGTGGGGGGTGGAAGTCTTAGCTGTAGGGCCTTATAAGAAATGGTTTGAGTTTATGGATCAGGAGGCCTTATGTAATTAAGCTTGTAGTATGTCCTAGTGATGAAAAGGAAGGTAAAATAAAACAGAATTACTCCCTTTAAAGGATCAGCTATTACTCTGTCACTGGCTGAACACTTAAGCAATAGGGCAGGACCAGGGGTTATGTTAATGTTCTAGTTAATCACTCCTGGAGGTGTGATGTGACATGAGACATAACCAAGTGTCACATGTTTCTGAGAGTGATTATCAAGAACATTAACCTAATGCACCATTCGTGTGCATTCTTGCTGTTATAAAAATGGGTTTCTCTAGTGTGTTTTCATTTTGTTGTTTTTACCTATTTCTGATTGTCCAGTGTCTGTGTGTGTTTTTTAAATAGTTCCCTCACAACTGTGCCATTCTATTGTTTGAGTCACATTGTTGATGCTGTGATATCCGGTGATGTCTTTTGACAGCTTATTTGCTTTAACTGTAGTAGAAAAAAGAGGATTTGCACTGGCAATGATGCGATCCATTGTTGCAGAGCTTAAACTTCCTGTAATGTAATGGGAATGTTTGAATATAAAGAAAAAAAGCACTTGAGTGCCAGTTACTTATTTTTTTTATTGTCCCAGTGCTTATTTTGTTGTTTCTCCTGTGCTCAGTGTTTAGTGTTTTGGGGCCAGATATTCAAAAGATTGCCGGGGCTCAAAGCATAGTTTGTGCACGGTAACCTGGCTTTGTGATGAAGTCCCACATTCAAAAGCCCGGTTAGAGCAGACAAACAGGGTTTGCATCTGGGCAATAGTCAGAGGGGGACACAATGCAAATGTAAGGGTGGGGACTTGAATATTGCACAGTCCAATATTCAGAGTATGTGCACCACATAAGGTTGTTTTGCACTGTCCCTTGGAGTGGCACAGATACCGCTGACCTAAACAAATGCTTACCTCCATGCAACTTTAGCGGTTGGAGGAGGAGGAAGTGAGTTGGCCCTCCTGATCCCCAACATAGTAGTCCCTGGTGCTAGTAGTCCCCCTCTGCTTGCCGTCTCAATGTCAAAAATTCAACCAGCCCTAGTGCTAGTGGTTTCCCCACTAATTGCAGGCACAATGTAAAAAATGCATCCTTCCCTGGTGCTAGTGGTCCCCTCATGTAATTACTGGCCCAATGTTAAAAGGACATCTTTCCCAGGTGCTAGTGGTCCCTCCCTACTGATCACTAGCCTGTTGTTAAGAATGAAACATTCTCTGGTGTCCAGTGGTCCCTCCCCCCAACCGCACCCATGCCTGATGTTTACAGTATTAATCCCTCGTGTCCAGTGGTCCTTCCCCCACCCAATCACCCACCTGACACATAGACACCATTTCCTGTTATCCAGTTTATCCTCACCCCATCCTGATCACCTGTATATAGAGATAAAATTCCTTGATGTCTAGCAGACCCCCTCCCTATATCCGATCCACTGTATACTACCATAAAGCCATTCCTGGTGTCTAGATGACCCCGCCACTCACCCTGGCAGGCAATGCCCCACCACTCCACTCTTCCCATCCTGACCCCAAGCTGACAACTGGCACAGTCCTCCACTCTCCACAATGGCCTGCCACTGACTGATCTGTCAAAGAGCACATACTGTAACAGCTGATTGTACAGTGCATGCTCATTAGCAGCTCAGTTGATGACTGGCTCTGGTGGAGAGCTGAGGGCTGTGCCAATTGGGGTCGGGATGGGGGGTAGCAGGGTGGTGGGGTAGTACCTTCAGGGGTGGAGGGGCAAGGAGTCTGCTAGACACCAGGAAACTGCATTAGAGTAGTATACAGGGGATCAGGACTAGACACCAGGCAATAGTTTATTTTTATTATTTCTTTTGTATTATTTATTTTTATTATACAGGGGATCAGAATGGGGTGGGAATACACTGGACTCCAAGGCCAGTAGTGCCTGTGTGTTGGGCAGGCAATTGGGTGGGGAAGGGCTACTGAACACCAGGGATTAAACTGTAAACATCAGACATGGGTGCAAGTGGGGGTATGAACCACTGGACACCAAGGAGCATTTAATTCCAACAAAGGGCCAGATTTCCTTTCAAAAGATTGGGCCAGTGATCTGTAGGAGTACCACTAGCAAAAGGGAAAGATGTCTTTTTAACATTGGGCTGTCGATCGTTGGGGGGGGGATCACTAGTACCAGAGATAGCTCTCTGGGACCAAGCAAGTAGGGGTCAGTGCCGTGATAAATTGCTGGGATACCCACATCAATTAGCCCATAATAGACATGAAAATGGCCTCCTAGTGCCCTGTATGCCCAATGAGCTGACTTGCATGGGTCCATTTGAATATAAGAAATTTAGCACGCGTGCAAGCCATTGTGGCACCCTATTTCGGTAGCCATATGTGCCCAGTGCTAAGTGGCTTAGCACTGGGCCAACATGGACCTATTTTCAGTCAAATAGTGCCGATGCACTATTCCACTGAATATAACATCTTTGGGAACCTGGGCAAGCGCAAGGTGCAACGTAAACATTTGCGCTGTGCTTTGTGCCTCTTTGAATATTGGGCCCCTGATATATGGTTATCCCACTTCTGACACATTAATCATTTTTTATGTTTCTATAGGGAAAAAGTAGGTGGGTAGGTGAATGACCTGGAGGTTAAGTATGATCTGAGGTGACGCTATAGGCAGGAAAAAATAAGCAGACTATGTGGGACAAGTGGTCCTTATCTGCTGGCAAATTCTTTGTGTCTATGTTTAGTGATGCTGCAATGTATCACAGGTAGTCACTCATAGTAGTTCCTTGCAAGATTTGTAAACTGTATTAACTGTAAATAATGCACTTCAGGACAATATTTGTGCCTAATTTATTTAAAAACAGACTGTCATTGATGTCTTTTGAATAGCATGTCATCACATGATGGCAGGTTTGGTTGTGAGATTTTGAAGAAGAAATCTTGTGGCAACTTTTAATGCTATTTTGTTACATTCAAATGCAAGGGTCAGTTGGGCAGCAATAGTGGTAATCAGGTGCGTAATTTGGTAACAGGCATCAACTTTCATTGAGAACTATGATGACAGCTAGCAGCAGTGTACTGTACAAGTGGACTTGAACTTTGGAACTTTTAGAATCTAATATTACAATATTTGTGTATGGGATGCCAGGTGAACAGTCTGAGCAGGCATGTTTTCCCAAGGTTAACATAACCCTGATAGAATGTGTTCAGCCAATCAAAACCACTTATTCAATGTACCCCATTTATAATCCCTGGCACTGCAACATCTTTTCCCCAACTAGGGATCTTGAGGATTGGGTTTACAGACTCTGGTTCCAAATCAAAGACTTTAAGACTCAAGAACCCTATCTACTAAAGCTCTTTAGTGCAGGGTCTGCTGTGCTGTTCCTCCTAACATAAGGTAGGGTAAAGTAGGAAGATATACTATTGGTCTTTCCATCTGGTAAACATAGCATTTATTAAAGTGGTAAGTCTTTCTACCTGGCAACTAAAGCATTGGCATGGCAGGATATTAGGTTGTCAGGAGGTAATCTCACTCACCCCCTCATGTCCATAACCACACAAGCTACAGGTAAGTGTAGTTCACTGTGGGGAGGGGTTGCCAATCAGTAATTCATCTGTTGGAGTTGCCTTACCATTACAGTAGTGTATTATAAAACATTGTAACAAGGCAATAGCATTAATTTTAAATTGAAGAAAAAATATTTAAGACTCACCTGAAGCCTTCTTTTTGCATGCATTACTTTACACAATGACAGGGTGCATGGGACTCAGGGAAGTATTCTGTGGTGTTTACATGGGTCTAAGCCAATTACTGTAGGAGGTAATGTTTATTTTGCATGTTTTATGATGCAGGCTGTGCAACTTGTACCTTTCTTCTCCAGAGTTTAACCCATGTGATCCCCCAGGCATTCTTTAGGTTTGACATTTGCAAATGATTCAACAGTGAAATGGTTTATTCTGGGACTGTTGGTGTTGGTCAAATCTATTGGCAGGTGATTGTCAAGGGGAAGGGTTAAGAGTGTGGGGAAGTCAGTTTGTTGATAAGCATTCCAAGGACAGTATCTCCCATGAGAGGTCTCCAGGTGGGAGCCTCATGGTGCCCACTCTCATCTGGAGATCCATTAATTTGGTAGGAGTGGAATCAGAGAAAGCAACCAAAGTAGTGGACAGGTGCAAAGTCAGCCACCCTGTTGGGGATGGGAGGAGGAGAGTGGATAATGAGTTGGAGGCAAGGAGGAAATAGAAAGAAGGACTGTGTTGCCATTTGGCATGGGCCTTCATTAATGGTTTCATATTGCACCTCAACATTGCAGTACCACTGTATTAATGCACCACTGTGTCAGTACTAAGTACTGTAGTAGCTAAGTTGCTGGAATCATAATAGAACCCACCACATTCCAATCTTCCAGCCACAGAATCATGTGTGTAACCTGCTGAGTCACTAGTGCTGCTATTTTTTATACCTGGTTCTATCATTCTAGCCAGAGGGTAAGGAGGAGCAATTATTTTTAAGTGGGGTCTAATGTCAAAGTGCAACAGCTCAGACTTGGAGGATGAGATGGCTACATTTGTCTGGCTTGTCTTGTTAGGTCAATATGTACCTTGCAAATACAGTACAGGCTTCTCAGTCACACACCAGTATATTAGTCCAGTACATAGCTAGGAAGAGTAAGGGAACTAATGACTGCCAGGCATTACTTGGAGCAGCCAGGTTAGTCATGTCCCTTTAGGTAAAGAATAGAAGAACAGGTATATGAGGCTGGTGTGACAAGTGGGATGGGGATATTGTCATTTAGTCACCACTGGGCCCAGGTATCCTACTGATGTGGGCTCTTTGGTTTGGTCAAACATACCCATTTTGATGAACACTTCTGTTCCATCAGTGGGCTTGCCCAGATCCTGAGCAGTTTGCTTTGTCTCACTTAACTGTGTCCACTTGTGGTTGGGACATCTTTTTGATATGATTCATCTTCCAAACAAAATGTCATTGCAACAGACATCACATATTTAGAAATTTGATGCTGTTATTCAGGGCACCTGATGTGCTGACATACTGTAGTATTTAGAGGACACTCAAACCTGGAAGTATGGCAAGGACCAGTAAAGAATACATTATGTCACATGACTAGAAACATGGGGGGGGGGTGCAGTTACAGATCATATCTCTGTGATAGCATGAAAATAGTGCTGTGTGTCAAAGGTGCCTTTAAGCAAGTACAGTAGCAAAGCAGATAATTCAGTATGCAGGAAGCACCGGTACAGTGGAAGAGAGCAGCAGTTGGTGGGAACTTGGAAACCTTGAAGGTCTGAAAGGCAAGAGCTTGGAGTGAAGTGAGAAAGTAGTAATATCATATTAGGAATATATTTGGGATCCCACCCTCTCTTTTAGTAATATATACAGTCACAGCCATGATATGGTCAGATATTTCCAGATATTTTACAACATATCTAAAGAGATTTTCTCTCTGGTGGCCCATAGTGCCACTGCAGAGAGGCAGGAAATTTATCCAGAGGTATCACAGATGATGTTTCACCTCCTCTCTCTTTCTTCCCTCAATATGAGGAAAGAATGGGTTTATGGGTGCCTTCACTGGGTGACAAGGGGAATGGCTTTTTTTATTTGACCCCTGTGAGGGGATACATTTTCATGCTTTTACCTTCCAAGCTGAGAAAGTAATAAAGGAATCAATTCCTAGGTCACTGTAGGCCTTGGGTTGTGGGTATAATGGAGGAGTGACATTTAGTCATTTTCTAGTAAGAGACACACACATAAAACATAAATAAAAAAATAAAATAAAAGTTCTATGATACCACGCTGTTTTCTGTTGTTCTCTCCATCCCTTGAGTCTTTAGGTTTCTTTCACACCTTCTGTTGATGCCTATGACCTTTTCTACTACTGTACATAAGTCTTCATCACTTGAGCTCTACCTTGGATTTATTGCCAACTGTTCTGTATATTCTGTTTACAAACAAATCCATATAGAAAAGTACAATGTAATAGGGAAACATAATTAACAATCCACTAGTTGAAGTCCTTGAAACATAGAGGATCTGAGATTTGACATTGTTAAAGAACAACTTACATGAGGAAGAACTTTGAACAACATAAGAGACATAATCCAGCTTTCATTTCACATTTTTTCTGTATCCCTGATCTCTGATTCTTACTAACAGGAACATTTGTATGAAAACAGGGCATCTGTCCCTTTGACTTCATCCTCTCGTACTACTTGTTTCTCACCTGAGCTCATAATCTCCTATATGTGGCATCCCAGTAAATATCATGGCAACAGATTGTGGTGTGACAAGCAGATGATTATGAGTAGAAAATGCACAGAATGAGAAGATAAACTCTAAGGGACAAAAAATCCTGCTTTTATGCAAATGTCCACAGTACTAAATAAAATTACAGAAATGTTAGGAGCTCTTCATACAGCTGAGTCTAAAAATGTTTTTCAATATTTAAACAGAAATGTCAGCTCCTCATTAAATAGACAGTAAGCAATAACAAGAATGAGCATAATGAAGCTGCAATGTTCCATTTATTGTATGCCTATTAGAGTTCTACATGGTCAAACCACCACTGAAATAACCAGAGCTATTAACAAGATCAGCAGTTAATAAGTATAACATGATATATTACTTGCGTGTACTGTAGATAAGCTATAGTGAAGAAACACAATTGCATTTAATAATATATACTAAACAGAGCTTGACATACCCAATCAATTTTCAAAAAAGTTAATACGAGAGATCAAATTGTCAAAACTGTTTTACATCTGTGTTCAGTGGAACAATAGGACACCTTCTTCACACACACTCACACACACACGCACACACACACGCACACACAGAACACAGCACATGTCTTCTGAGGGCAGTTGCCTTGGGAAAGAAGAATCTTGGATAATTTCACCATATAGCAAGTGTTTGATTAGGCAGCTTGCTCAGATCAGACTTACCACTGTCCAGGCACCTCTAGTGTTGTGGTCACCAGATAAAGTCTCTCTAACTTTTCTTTCACAAAGTGGTACAATAGGAATTTTCAGTTCACATGCAAAACTGTGAAACTTACATGCTTCCTCGCTAATCCTTTCTGATTCTTGTTTCTTTTATTTTAGTACACCGTCCCCCTCTGAGTTCAGCCAGATCTCCCTCACCCTTCCCAGTTGTAATAAATAGTATCTCTGATATCGCTTCATACCACCTCCTCCCCTTCAGATTGCCCACTCCCCAAGACATAGGTGGAGACATCGGTGTGCCCACCCCCAATGCCACTGCATAGTAAATATTGGCACTAGGGCACCCAATCCCCAGTGTCAGATCCAGTCCCTACAAAACAGAAAACTGTTGTCATTGTTTTCTTTTTTAAATTTACCCTGAAAGTAAGAAAATGGTCCCTTGTCAATCTGTGCTTACCACCACACATAGCACCCCAACCACCCACTCATCACCCAACACCCTACACTGCATCCACACAACCTTCACCCACCTCAAGATGGTCCCACATTATAGATCCACTCTCTGATTTGGAAGATGTCCTCTTCCTGAAACTGCAACTGTGATATGAGAAAATAAGGTAAGTCCGGTAAATGTATTTTAATACGTTTTGAACTTTCACTCATAACTTTGTCATTTATATATATTTTTACACCACATTTTCAATTTGGCATTTTTGGTACCCCACTTCATGAAAACGGTAGATGAAAGTGTACAAATCTGGCATGAAAGGTGATTTTGAAATTGCTTCAAGAGATCCCCTTTTGGGTGGGATTATAACATTTTTATCAACTGGGTTCATGAGGTGGGGTCATAAGAAGACTATGCTGAAAACGTGGTGGAAAAATATTTTAAAATGACAGAGTTATGAATGAACTTATGTTAAAAAATGACAGAGTTATGAGTGAACATAGAAATAGTTCAATGTTCACACATAACCTCACTCATTTTCAGTATTTTACAACCAAACTTTCAACATGACCTTTTGTGTCCCCACCTTATGAACATAGCAAGTAAACTTTTTCAAATCCAGTCCAAAAGATGATTTAGCAGTGACTCTATGAAAGCACCTCTAAAGGAGAGTCAAAAAATGACTATGTTGAAAATGTGGTTTCAAAATTAAAAAAACAAAATTAAGAAACATTGTGTGCACTGCCAGCCTTTGGCCCAGTAAGTAATATTTTGCGATCCTGCACTGGTCAGATGAGTTCGGGGCAAACTCATTGAGCCAGCTGGATGGGCTCAGACTGAGAAGATGGCACTGCAATGCAGCACCACAACCCTGCCTGAGAAGGGAAGGTGCAGGTTTTTGAGTATCATGGATTTCTATCTGCAGACAGAAGTGAGTGCATATATCTTGCAGTGTGCATGCTGTGGAAATGAATCCACAAAGGTAGAGATCTGTTCTACTGCATTTGTGTTGTCTGGAAACAGCTGTATGTCATTTGTCATTCCTGATGATGCCAGTCTGTGGTTGCCTGTGTGATCTTGTCTTCTTACTGCCTTGGAGGAAGGGTGACGTTAGGGCTGGAAATCCTAGTGTCACTTTTCCCTACTTTTGTGGTGGTAGGTTGAACTGTAACTCATTCATTAATACAGTTTTAACAACATAGATAGATAGACAGACAGACAGACAGACATATATTCTTTGCAAAAACTTTGTTAATGCACTATTTAGGGCTGAAGTGACAAAAGCAGTGAAATGTGACATTAGTGTTTACAACCCTAACACCCCACCCCCACCCTGCAGACAGCAACATCCATGGGGTGTGCCTTGGGATAGTCAACCCTAATGCTCATCCTATTCTCATACACTGTACCCATCTCATTTTATTTACTCATGCAATGGGATTAGTGTTAGGGCTTACAACCCCAAGGGACACCACATGCATGTTACTGCCTATAGGGTTGGGGTGAGGTGTTAATGTTGGAGTCTCTAATGCCACTTATTCCTATGTTTGTCATTTCAATCCTAACTAGTGCATTAACAAAGTTTTTGCAAATAATGTCCTTACTTTTTGAAATAGCAACCTCATTTGCCTGCAGGAGGGTCCTGTGCTCCCATCACTCCTTAGATGCATACATATATGGGGCTTTGGAACTTGCATTTGAAGTAAAACAGGAATGAAATTGTCAGCCTAGCCTTCTTATTAACCCTTGTCATGAAGCCAGTAATGGAAATTTTGAAATCCCTGCCAAAATGTGATTCCGTGCCACCACAATGCTATTGCACACCATAGGTGCGGAAACACAATTTGGCGAGGGTTTGAAAAATGACAGCTGTCATGTTCATGAGGTGGTGTAAAAAGATGTTTATGTTAAAAATTTTAAGTCAACACATTTAAAATTGCCAAAGTTACGAGGATGTATAGCAAAATGTCAACATATGTGCATAACTTTGGCATTTTTACATATTTTGACCTCAAACTTTCAACATAGCCTACTTATTACCCCACCTGATGAACAAGGGCAGTGAGAATTTTCAATTCCTGCCTGAAAGGTGATTTTGCCAAGTGACTGTGAAATTGCCTTTCCAGACAAATTTGTATAATCCAAAAAACATTGTTTCTTAGGTTGGGTCCCAAAATGTCCATATTGTAAATGTGAGCTCAAAGTATGAAAAGATGGCAAAGTTATACCAAAGAGTTGAAAAGCCAATTGAAATACATTGAAGCATCATACAAAAAAGGATTCCCCATCACGAAAAAGGATGATATCTTATAAAAAAAAGATTCTTTTTTCATACTATAAGTCACAAAAAAGATATTATATGTTAAAAAAAATAGCATTTTAAGGCATTTCTCCAACAGTTAAGTGCAGAATACAGCTCAGGGAGGTCCCAGTAAGCAAGATACATGTGTTGGTCACCCTCCAGAATGTTAGTTTTATGACTTTTGACATTTAAATTTTCCCTAAGGAAAACCAGAAAACAAGATGGCAGCCAAGCATAAAAGGATTTTCCCCTCATGAAAAAGGATGCTGTCCATACGAAAAAAATAATTATTTTTTTCATTTCATACAGCTATTTTCTTTTGGGGCTTACTGAGCATGCTCACAACCAGTTATTCAAAATTTCAAAATTAAATAACTTTGGAATGGATTAATATTTTTTCACTAAACATGCAAAAGACACATCTATGGGCCAGCCCCTTTCAACCCAGAATGTTTCAGACCAAAATTTCAAACCATCTGGGCACTAGCCAAGTTGACAGAAAATCATGTCAAAATGATGGGAAAAAATCCCGAAAAATTCACTTTTTGCATCACACATCCAACAAGAACAACACTTGGTACATCTGAGGACCTACCAGGTGAGACAATGCATGCAAAATTTCATGCAAATCTGTTGAATGGCAACAAAGTTGTTAAAGTGCAAAAACTGGGGTTTAACATTGAAGTGCCCATACAACCCTAACTATAGGGGTATGACCCCACCCCTATAATATATGCTTTGCAGAAAACTGCCTTAATGCACAAGTTTGAGTTTACTAGCATAAACGTTTTGATCTGTCTTCTTCATATGCATTTCTTCTATGTATAAGTATTACTGACAGAAGAAATGTGCTGCTATAGGTAAGGTTTTAGTAAAATCCATTGTTAGAGTTATTAGTTTACGGGTGCTAAGGGCCTTTTAGAATTGCTGAGTTAGGGAAACATACAAACCACTGACTATGGTGAATAATATATTTTCTGCAAATAAGAATGTTGCAGCTGCTCTAACCTTGTGGAGGCCACACACCTAAAAGTTATTTCAAAAGATTTTTCTTTTTCCTTTCTTTTTCACAAAGCACCAACTTTTCGCTGTGTATGGCTTCTTCTAGGGAACTTTAAATTATATTTGACAACAGTAAATATTTATTTCAATGTTATCTTACTTCATTTAAAAAAACATTAAAACCTCACATGGTTCTGTTCCAACAAACAATAAAGAATTTAAGCTTTGTCAACACAATTACCTCACATATTCTTTTAGAATTCATAAATTCATGACCCTACATTCACAATATAAGCCGGCTTACATTATTTTAGTGTGCCAATAGACTACATTCTCTTATTTCTGGGCCGTCCAGCTCCCTCGTCTGCTTGAAGTTTCTTTGTCACAGATAATAATATCTTGTATAGTGAAATATAAAAAAGTACAACTTTAGTCAATTAATCTTTTAACTATATTTCTATGCATTTAAAACAACTTGATTTAAATGTACTGCTTTGTACTAGCGCTCTCAATTCTTTACTCTTTTTATTTCCATCTATGAGCTTGTCAGTCCGTAAAGTCTCTTATTCTGTGGTAAATGTCAAAGTTTTGTTATTAAATATTTAGCTATGTAAGCTAAAAAGATTCTCAATGGAAAAGCCTGGTTTGTAAATGGTCCATTTTTCTTACTTTGTAATATGATGCTTTGAACACTTTAACAGAGCTGGTTTTATAATCATACCGAATGTCTTCATACATCTGCAAATACAAGTATTTTATTTATCTAATTAGTATCCAGTTTTCTTAAAATCTTTCTACTTGGCCTTCAAGTTTACGTATATTTAAAAATAATGTGACAAAAATAATGTGACAAACCTGCATGGGCTCTTGCTTGTTTCTGTGGCAAATCCATTCTGGCAGCAAGAGAGGAATCTCTAAGCAAAGAGAAAATACAAGGAAAACATGTATTCTTGTACATGGTAAGAAAATTAGGAACCAACTACACATGAGAGACTGAGAGTTGCCAAGTCTAGCAACTAAAAAATAACAATACGTCACGGTGTGCAGCTCTGATGACACAGCATCTGGAGTTTCACCATGTGTGGTCATGCTTTTGCAAATAGATAAGTTGCTAGCTTTGAGAGAAAAACTGTATAAATACAGTACCAGTTTGGGGGTCTCATTGTCACAGAGCCCATGTTGACATAGGGGAGCTGTCTCTGTCTTCCTGGGGTTGGTAGGTATTATGCTTTTCTCTGTAATTTGGCATAGCTGAAATAAATGCTTTATATGTTAATTTTTGTGTTGGTCTCTTTATGACTTTAGAACTCACCAACAAAGTACATACCTAGACATATGTATACATTTACTGCTTCATACTACTACTAGAAAAGCAGGAACATGTGGCATTAGGGTCTGCTACTGTATTGTATCATCAGGAAACATAGATACATAGATGTTGTTGGCAGATGAAGGCCTTTGGCCCACCTTATCCACACATTATTACAATTTACTGTGCTTCTTCAAGCTTCCCTGGAACTAGGTTATCACTTCCCCCTGACAACCTGGATCCCCTTATGCCTATCCCATGCATTCTTAAATCCTGTAATCATTTCTGTCCCAACCACCTCCCCAGCAGGCAGTTCCATTTGTCCACCACCATCTCTGTGAAAAAGTACTTACACACATTTCCTCTTACCCTACTTCCCTCCAGTTTCCTCCCTTGTCCTGGAGCATATTTTTCTCTGAAAGATTGTGTTTTCCTGTTCCTTGCTTCTCCTTGTGAGGTATTTATATGTCTCAATCATATCTCCCCCTGCCTTTTCTCCTCCAGGGAGTACATATGTAAGTCTTTCTGCCTACGCATGTACAGTTTGTGATGTAATCCTTGCATCATCTTGGTTACCCTCCTTTGAACTGCCTTAGTTGTATGTTGTTTGTCTTACATGATGATTACTGCCTGTGGGTGCGTGTGTGTTCTTGTCCTTTTGCTGCTTGGGGGGTGGGGGTGGGAAGTTAAGGTTGGAAGCTCTAATACCACACCTGTGGCATAAAGCCAAAGGCACCGGGAATCTAGGTGACTCCCAAGCTTATAAAGCAGCTAGAAATACCTGCACAAAACTCACACATCTGGCAAAAGCAGCTTACTACAATGACCTCATAGGAAAGACCTGGGGTAGAGGGAGGGAGGGAGGGAGTTCTGGGACTCTATAAAATCTCTCACAGGTGGAGGCTCAAGGGCCCCACCAGACCTTATAGTCATCACTGCAAGACCCAAAGGAAATTGCTGGTGCTTTTAATGTTCCATTCATGGACCTCAGCAATGTGTTGCCACCTAAATACCTGAATCACACCCTCGCAGTCCAGCAGCACAACCTTGATACTCCATCACCATGGAATAATGTTATCCCATCATTCTACTTCAGGCAAATCTCCCCAGGTGAGACAGTCAAATATATCAAATGAGTTCTTGGTAAGACCAGGATGGGAAGCGACATGATCGATATGAAGATGGTAGTATTCACATTAAATGAACCTGTGGCACCGCTCACCAAGGTATGCAATGCCTCTATGAGATCTGGCATCTTCCCTGACAGTTGGAAAGAGGCTCTAGTCACAACTGTCTTTTAAATCAGAAGACAGAGCTAATCTAGCAAACTTCCAGCCCATCTCAGTTTTACCCTCCCTCTCCAAAGCACTTGAAAGGGTGGTGTCAGAACAACTAACTGAGTACCTAGAAAAACAGCCTTCTCTGCTTGCAACAGCATGGATTCTGAAAAAAAACACTCCACCATCACCATGCTAGTAGAGTACACCACTCAACTTTATGGGGCCCTTTATAAAAGGCTGGTGGTGGGATCTATCTTCACAGACCTCACCAAGGTCATTGACACAGTCAGTCACCAACTGCTACTGAAACATCTCCTCTCTACAGGATTGTCAATGGACTCTGTGGCCTGGTTCCATAGTTACCTCACCCATAGATTTCAATAGGTCAGGATCGGCAATACAATCTCTGAGCCCAGGCAAGTAAACCTAGGGGTCCCGCAAGGTTCTATCCTCAGTCCTCTCTTCTTTAGCCTCTTCATAAATGACATTCCTTCCACCTGTCCTGCACACTCTGTACTCTATTCAGACAATGCTGTTATCTCCATCCCAGGGAAAGACCTGGGATCAATTAGCTCTGAACTTCAGCTCAATTTTCGTGCATTGGAATCCTGATTCACCAGAAATAAAGTGCTACTCAACTACAAAAAGACAAAGAGCATGCTTTTCAGCACCCCACAGAGCAAGATTCGAGGGTTCTCACTATATATACTTACTAGCAAAGGAGAAGCATTAGACCAAGTCAACACATTCAAGTACTTAGGGATTCACCTTGATGACCCCCTCACCTTCACTGCCCATGTTGAGCAACTGGTAAAGTCCACCAACATGAAGCTTGGCATCCTGTAGAGACACCACATCTCTATTGCTCTGGCTGCCCTGAAACTTGTTACATGCAGTTCAGTTCTCTCATCTGTGGATTATGGCCTTGTCATATATGGGGTAGGCACAGACACAATGCTTAAAAGGGTCAAAACCATTCTCAACAAGGCCTGCCGCCTGGTCCTGGGAGTACACAAAATGACTCACTTTTGTGATCTATACAAGGAAACAGGCTGGCTCCCACTCCACCACAGACTCCAATACCAGGCCTGCCTCCTTGCA
This sequence comes from Neoceratodus forsteri, assembly GCA_016271365.2. Lineage (NCBI taxonomy): Eukaryota > Metazoa > Chordata > Ceratodontiformes > Ceratodontidae > Neoceratodus > Neoceratodus forsteri. Next base: position 76,196,518 of record CM057450.1, read on the forward strand.
GAACAGTTCCTGATGGGGTCCATGCCTAATGCTACTTCAGCCATCTTTGAGCCTGCACAACCATCTAAATGCACAAGGAGTTCCTCCAGAGCTGTCCTATCTGTTCCCTTCAAATGAACCACCCTTGGCCAAAGATCCCTCTCCTACTGTGGGCCTAAATGGTTCAATGATCTGCCTACAGGCCTTGCTGACTCCCCCAGACTTGGCCACTTTAAAAATGGGCTTCGATCTCTTCTTGCCAGCAAATCTGACTGCCAGTCTTTCTGTTAACCCATGGCCTCTGACAGCCACTCTCACACCCATCAAACACTACCCTCTCTCACTCCCACCCACCTGTTCCACAGCTGCCCACCCCCACCTCCCACCACCCACTACCTCCCCTTGACAAAGCCTCACCTTGGCTGCTAAAACTGCATTTCTTCAGAATGGGAGTGCCCCTTCTGAACTGTAACATGATTGTTAAACACTGTACTGCACTTAATTAGTGCTGCATTAATATGTTTCTCTGCAAGTGTGGTCCTGTTTCTCCTCACTTGGTGTACCCTGCTTAATGTTGTAACTGCACACTAATACTACTTGTTAGTTGATGTTTTTTCTGCTCTGCAATGTTTCATCACCTGTAAATGTCTTGTATTCCTTGTTGACTTGGAGCCTTTGTAAATGAGCCCCCGGCTCAAAGGTATTAATGCAAATTTGAAATAAATAAATAAGCATACTAAAGACCAAAATCACAGTTTGGATATATACACATTAGATAAACCTACACTGGAAGTAGAGACCTCCTATAAGTATTTAGGAGTGCAAATAGATAGTATGCTTACATTCACAGAACACATAAACAGCACAGTAAGTAAGGTCAATATTAGGTTAGGAGTCCCTTGTAGAAAGTATCAATTCTACCGGAAGAATCAAGAAACAGGATAGCCCAGCAGTTACTTTTGCCTATCTTGGAATATGATAACCTAATATACCAGCATGCTACTACAGTACAGCTAAATAAAATTGACAAGACCTATCATAGGATAGTTTGATTTGTATTGAGATGTCAGTATTACACACATCTCTGTAACATGTTACAACAGTTAGAGTGGGATTCCCTAGAAATTCAAAGAAGAAAACAAATCGAGCAAAGGCCTTTCTAGAATTTGGTGGAGAAAATACTGTACTTCTCAATCAAAAATTGCTCATAAAAGTAACTATAAGCAAAATTTAAGGGAACTAAAAAATAGATTTTTAATGTTTCTGTTTGTACATAACTCCTGCCGCAAAATGCAAAGTAAGTACTACATGTTAAAACTATGGAATGAATTAGATCCTGAGGTTAAAAATGCAAACAATCTAGGCTCCTTTAAAGCCAGCATCAACATTGTATGAAGGGATAAATGTACTTGCCTCAAATAGTTTTGGTTTTCCCTTGGTGGGGGGTATTTGAGCTTTGACCTGTATTTCTGAATTATTTTATAAGTATTTGGTGAATCTAGGTATTTTAATATCTTTGTAGATGTTTGTGTTTGTGTTATATTTTCTTTCTATCTTATTTGTGTAACACTTTGTATGCCTTGTAATGTACACTCTGCCTTGTGTATATTGTATGTTTGACAATCAATGTGATCTGTATACATCCTGTTCACAACCATTTGAATATCAAGACAACTTTGTAAAACAAGGCTTTTTAGTCCTAAAAGTTACATCCTGTCAAAAAATAAAGGTTTTATCTATCTATCTATCGATCGATCGATCTATCTGTCTGTCTGTCTATCTATCTATCTATCTATCTATCTATCTATCTATCTATCTATCTATCTATCTATTTAGTTATCACATTTCTCTACTTTTGTGGTGTTATTTTGAACCCTTGCTGGTACTTTAAAGGGAATCTGTACAAATCGCTATATGATTATTTCAGCATGCAATTACCTGTATAGTTGTGTGGAAATTGATTGAGAAGGATACATTTTGAAAGGGACTTTAATAAAACATTGAAAAAATAAATTTTAAGTAGGACTAAGGCTGCATCCATTTTATGAACAAGAAGGTTGTTGTGATCATGTCACTGCCTCACCAGAGTTAATGGTGTGCAGTGCAGCAGGTGAGAACAGGTCTGCTGTACTGATAAGGATCCTTTTATATTCTGAATAACTCCATGGATTTTATGTTTGGCAGAACGTAACAAAAAACCCAGTGATTTTCTTCATGACTTAACAGGATCCCTGTGTATTAGGAGCAGTTTGTTGCTTCATTGCACTCTGTTACAGCCAGTGAGTCAGTGATATCATTGCAACACCCTTCTTGTCCACAAAATGGATTCCTCCACTTCACAATTTTAAAAGTATTTTTTTTTGTCTTTTTTTATTTTAGTCTTTTGGTAACTGGGTAAGGCCCGCTAGGCACAAGTGCCTGTTTACAGGAGCTACCTGGGAGCACTAGGCTGTTAAGTGACTTGCTCAGAGTCACACAGTATGCAAGTGGAGGCTGTGAGAATTAAACTCAAGTTTGGTCTGCTGGATGTATCAAGCTTGTTCACACCTCATTCCTCTAACCTCTAGGCTATACTGCCAGCCCATGTCTTACTGAAGACATTTTTTAAATATAACCCAGCAGTTGACATACTGAATCCTCAAACTAACCTTGCAGTAATTATATAGGGAATTGTATGAATTTCCTTTAATGCAGTTTTTTTTTCAAAGTATTGCCTTTCTTTTAGAGATAGTGGAATTGTATCCTCATTCCCGAAGGTCCCTTCAGGACCTACATGAACAGATGCAGATAGGCAGGGCCAAATGTGCAAGGAAAAACTTTGTCTGCCAACAGACATGCAGGGCTGTATGGTCCCTGCACTTCTCTGGGTGCTATGCAGCAACAGATGTCAATAATGCATAGGGCTGTCTAGTGGGCTGCTAAAGTGGCCACCACACAGCCCCATGTGTCTTCTGCTTCTATGTGGCTGCAGACATAAATGCACAGTGCAAATAATCCATCTCACAGTCAAAGCACAGTGCCCTCTGGCAATCACTGGTGCAGAGGTGCAGGATGTATGCCAAAAGAAGAGTTCCCTTAACTAAATGGGACTTAGGCCCATGCAGGCAACCTTGCACCTATCCTTCCCAGTTGGGGGGGGGTGGTGTCACATGACAGCACTGCCCCCCCAGCCTTGACTCATCCAGCTGGGTCACTGAGTTTGCCCCAATCAGTACTTCACCTCTTAATAACAGATTTCTTCAGATCAAAGACTTTATACATTGTTCTACAATGTTTGTCATCTATGTCATCACATGGCACTGCCTAAAACTATATGTGAACAGAACCATCTACCCCTGAGACATAGGATGTAAGAGCACATACATTCTATAATCACAACAACACCCAGTTCTCATCTGAAAATGCATTTTGCCCAATACTATCAAAGAAATATGAGGGACCTTGTGTTCACCATCACAGAACATGTGCCCATGTCACAAAGGGGAGGAAGCCATCTTAAAAATGTGTTTCAAAAAGAATGCCAATGGATTTACAAGAATGGCATTTGATTTACACCTTAAAAATTCTTCCTGTTGTTTGGCTTAATGATGTCGTTGACATTATTCCATTGCCTTAAGTTTCTCTCTCTTTTATTTTGATGACTCTCCATAATGATTCTGGAGGGTCATTTTGGCCTTCCTTGTAATAACTTATTACATCTCTTTCCATCTTGTATTATATTTGTCCCATCTCTGTAACTTATATTTTGTATGTTACACTGTACCTTTTCTATTCTGATCAAATAGATTCAGGGATGCTATATGTTTTCCCTATCTAAGAATATTTAAAATACTTTTTTTCTATCTCTGCTATGCATTAACAAGTTTTACTAACCCTATATTTGGTCATTTGTTTACCACTTATTCACTGTACCTTTCCCTGCTCACCCCTTACCTCTTATACCTTACCCCTTGTTTCTCCCCCTCACCCCCCACACACTATCACCTGCATCTCAGTCTTCTCATCATCACTAAGGCTTAGGGGTGTGTTGTTCTTTTCCTACATTATGGCATAGTTTTCTAAAGAACTTTTTTGCCCACCACCGACACATGGTTGTGTGTGGGATGTTGGTACCCTATCCCCAGGCACTCTCACCTATTCAGTTATTTAGCTTAGTTTTGCTAATTTATTTACATTAATGCATGGTGCAATTTTGCACTGAATCTACTATTTATATTTAATATGAAATATTAATACTGGCCCTGCACTTGCATTCATTTTTGGCTGTACATATATTTATTGCTTCCTTTTTAGGTTCAGTACATCATATTAAATAACTTGGAGACAGTGTTTTCAGTACTCCATAAGCAATGCTCCTTCACATGTAAATTAATTACCTTACTACTGAGCTGCATTTTGCTTACTAATTTCTTTCTTTCTTTCTTTCTTTCTTTCTTTCTTTCTTTCCTTCTTTCTTTCTTTCTTTCTTTCTTTCTTTCTTTCTTTCTTTCTTTCCTTATTTCTTTCTTTCTTTCTTTCTTTCTTTCTTTCTTTCTTCCTTTCCCTTTCCTGTCTACTGTAACCTGTTGTATGTATAATTTGAACTGTTCTATGGTAATTAATTCTGGGTCACCCCGGAAAAAGGGACACTTTGTTCCAGTAGGCTTACCCTGTTAATCAAAATGAAATAAATAAATATAAATAACTGTTCTCTTTTTTCACTTGTTCCATTTGTTTTCCATATGGTAAACCTATTCTCATATGTGTCAATACAATTCAATTCATTTTACCTCTGGCATTTTTGTTACATTTTGTTTGTTCTCTTTTTTTATTCCCATTTAAATAATGGCATTATAGTATTTGGCTCTTTCTGGTAGACATACTTCTTATTTTGTTTAAATGTTGTTTAATTCAGCACTGCATCTTTTATTTTGTATTTTAAAAGACTACTGCTTGTAATGGAGCTCCACCACTGATGGAAAGTCTTGTAATGGACTCAAAGCTTTGTGGTATCATGCTACACCTCATATAACAAGATGAAGTAAAGATACCCTTTTTGCAGCACTTCTGGACTCTGGAGCTTTTTTAGTTATGATGCAGCTAGTGATTGATTCCTGGACTTCCCTTCCGAAGAACAGCATTTGTGGTTTTGTTGTGCTTCACTTTCTATTGGCATGCACCCACCATTCAAGTCTGATGGGATCAGGCTCTGATGTGGTAAGGCTGCAAACAATAGATAGATTATCTATTCTAAACAAGCAATATGAAATTAATTTGTGTTACTTGTATCTACTACAGTAGTACTTAGTACCCTGTTCATGTTTGTCAGATCTTGTCCTGACTCAAGGGGGGCGATTTCAAGTCAGCATATGCTGGCATAAGCTGAGACATGCCAAACCCCTTGGTGTATCTCACAACTTCTGCCAAGCGGTACACCAGCCCCAATTCCTAGATTCGCCTTGCACCATGTCAGCTGTGGGCTATGCCAACCATGGGTTATGCCATCCCTTACACCGCTGCTCACAATGACATGGTGCAAGGGTGGGTTATGGCAGCAACTGCACTATATTGCCAGAGGGTGGCTGCCATAACTCGCTGCTGCAATTCTAGGAGCTGCACTGGCAGAGCTAAGTTAGAGCAGCTCGGGAGCTGCTCAAATGGGCATACGACTGTGTAATCCATCAGATGCCTGCTGTGCAGCACCATGGTAACAGTTCCAATATGCTCCCTGTGCCCCCCACAAGCACACCCTGCCCCTTACCCCCCAAAAGAAGGGGACCCCTTGGGATCCAATCTCCAGTGCACCTCCAGACTCCTTTGCCACCTGTGCTGCCCCCCATGCCCCTTGGAGTGTGCTGTGGTGTTCCAGGGTGTGGGGGCTTTGGGAGAGCTGCCAGTAGTAGGCCGCAACTTGTGACATGCAGGGCTTCTATGCCATGCCAATGGCATTAGTCTCCTCATGGCGTAACCTGCATGTTGCAAGTGCCGGGACCCTGCCACTCTTGGAATGTGGTGCAGGGTCCCTGGCCTAGCAGCAAATGTTGCAACTCACATACTCCAGTGAGTTGTGACATTCAAGCAGGAATCGGGCCTAATGATCTTTTCTGCTCTGAGTAGATAGAGGACTTCCATGTTAACAAGCATATTTGTGTCTGTTCTCTTTTTTCTCATATTCTCTACCTTAGTACTTAATAATTTCTTTCTTCTAAAATTAAGTTCCTTAAAGTATGCTTTTTTATGCAGAACATTTTGCTCTTTACTTTGTAATTCACAAAACTGCATAGGCTACTGTGCACATGATTTGTTATCAAACAATTATTCAGCTTAGTTAAGAAGGTACAGTCAGTCTACATCATTCATTACAACAGTTATTGTTGAATGGTGAGGTAATTATCAGGCATTTGACTGTAGCACAATATTTAATATATTGCAATATATGGGTATGCCATAATAATACCACCTTAGCCCATACAAAAAATGTTCTATAATACACTACCACAGATGTGATACTACATGGTTTCTGCAGTGATCATGTGTGATTTCTGCAGTGATAATACATGGCTTCATGCTGATAATACTATCATTTTAGCTCTGAGTGATAGTATTATCAGAAAAAGTGAAGAGCACAAGTGCAGGACTCCATTTTACACTCACCTGGTTGCCATGCTGATAAGTGTCTTTCCTAGACATGCAACATAATGTTTCTGAAACTGTGCATTCCGATTGGCTGCTTTTCCTCTGTGGGTGGGCAAAACACTTTCTGAAGCAAGGTGGCCATCTCTCACTTACTGAGAGGAATTTTCCCCGCATCATACGATAGGCATTTTTTTGTTGTTTCATATTTAATTTAACATCATTATCTGGTTTGATCCTACTTTCACTCACCTCTGCAGAAAATAGGTAAATAGTACGAGTGAGTGTACAGTGTGTTCAGGTGCCCATTGTTGACCAAGTGTGCACTGAAGTGGTCAGGCACTCATTGTCAAACCAAGGATTTTTTAAAACTAATTCTGGCATGAGCGACTTTTCATCATAGTCAAGTGCCCACTGTTGAGACAGTGTGCACTGAAGTGGTCGGGAGACAGTTCTCAAGCTAAGGTTTTTTCTTTTTAGTACTCGGATCCATATATTACGAAGAATAACAAATACATAAGTATATATTGGAATGCAATAATCCCATCTCAAAGTTTTGGGGACTTTGGGAATCTCTCGAGCTATACTTTCAAGGTTCCAAGTCACCAAAACCTCTTGATGGGAGTACTGCTTTGTAATACACACTTAGGTATCTTTTATTCTATTTTTAACCATCAAAACTTTGTTTAGAGAGAGAGAGAGAGATCAATATGCTAGATCCTATAAGTAACATTTCAGCTATACTGAGACTTTTTCTGTTTGATTAATTTGCTATCAAGGGTTACACATTTTTTAACACTGAGAATTTTAGTACTTCATGGAATGTTAGCAAAGTAGCAGTGAGTTCTCTAACTCCCCAATACTTTCATGATCTTGTCATCCAAAACCTTGCAATGAGCAAAAGTTTATCAGCCAAGACATATATTCTGTTTAACATTTTGCTCACATATATCAATAGACTACGGTCCATGCCACACATGTGTAAACTCATGTCTATACCACAGTATGTGTACCTACACAACAATCAGTTAATTATAATTAATTTAAAGTAACTTTAAATTAAAGTAAGGAGGCAATTAGGCTTACTGGTTAGATTGCACTTTTGGGAATCTGAAGACTTAAGTCTGAATCCTTCAGCAACCATTTATTCCATGTGTGGTGTGGCCCTGAGCAAGTCACGTTTCCTCCCTATGCTTAACCAGTCACTATTTTTTCTTGCTGTATCTCTGTGCTATCTCAATCTCAGTATGTGCCATCAATGGCAACATAGTTTTCTACCCTCCTTCTCTGATATTTTAAAACAGTTTGCATTAGAATTTGTAAGGAAGGCATTATATAAAGTCAAATTTTAAGTCATAAAATAGCACCTATACAAAAATGTTACTACTACACTTCTGCATCCTTAAATGTTTTATGGAATATTTCCAATCTTTCACAGAGAGCAAAAGTGCTAGTAATTAAATAATATTTTTGGAAACAACAGACTACAATTTAAAATAAATAAAACACTGACTTAACCTACATCTAGGCAATGCTAAGGATGTAAAATTAGCAGAGTTCTCTTTTTTAATTACTGTATGAAGCTGAATAAATGATGTACTTGCTAGTGTCACTAGTATAACAGGAAGGAATACAATTGATTTTGAAGAGACCAGCAGATTCAGGATTGTAATAAGCTTTTACCAATTCTGGCCATGTCTGAACAAATGCTAAACAGATAATCAAGACCACTGATTTATGGTGATTAAAGTAATGAAATTCAGTTTCCAAGACTTGAAATTCCAGGAGTCGCACCAGTGATTGTTAGTCTAATTTCTGGATTTTATTAGGATACTATACTACTATCATTCTTTTAGTATGTATACAATATAATTAATCAGAACTAAACAAGGTTTAATATGCAAAGCATTAAATGAAGCAATTGAAAGTAGCACAGGAAGCAATTATAAGAAAAATACAAGTTCTTTAGATTTACTGATCTTGTATAAAATGCCAAATTCCATTAAATTCTTTGTTTTTACTGGCATGCAAGTGGTTCAAATTCTGGAATTTTACAGCGTTTTCTGGTAAAAAATGCAAAGGATTATCTTTGCATTTAGGACACTGTTACTGTAAATACAGAGAGTTGTTATTTCCTAGTTCTATGAATGTTGCATTTCAAAATGGAAATGTAATGCTTTCTGAGCACTGTATGTCCCTTATGACATAACAACTTAGCATTGCCCCTGCATAACAGATGCAAAACTAATACTGGCGCAGTATGATTATCTTGTGTAACATTAAAGGAAAATTTTCAGTGTGCTACCTTCACATGTAGTACTGAAACTGTTAACTTACACCAATAATATGCAAATTAATTAAATGTGATTTGCTCAGGTACTCACATGTTTATTGGTGTTTATAGTAAAAGGTGCAATTCAGCATACTGCTTATGCCTAGATTGTGACATTCTGAAGGCAATGGTCCCAATTCCAAGATGCGTGTCACAATCCACAGGTATATGCGAGTTGCAACATGCACCGCTATGCCAGGGACCCTGCACCCTATTCCAGAACAGGCAGGGCCCCCGGTACTTATGCCCTGTGACTGCGGCAGTTCAAGGGCTGCACCATGGGAAGGGAGCACCCGATATGGGTGCCACAAGCTGCAGACCACAGGGCCCAAGTGGCACAAGGCCTGGCCCCCCAAAGCCCTGCAACCCAACACCATGGCACTGCCCCAGAGGGCTGGGGAGGGGCTAGGGGGCCACAGGACCATCCTAGGGCAAATGGCATGCAGGGGGATGGGAACCACCACATGGGGGCACTGCATGGGAATGGAGGCAACGGGGTGCCAGCAGCCCACAGAGGGCTGCCCCTCCATGGGGAATGTGGTGGGACCCATGGGGAACTATGGAGGGGGTTGGCTGGTGGGGCAGCAGGCTTAGTGGTGCATCCCAGTGCACATAGGTATGGTTAGACCAGTTAGTAGCTGGTCTAACTATACTTACTCCAGTCATCTATTGGGTCCCACTTGGAATTGTGAGTTATGATTCTGTCAACTGACCTCTTAGAATACCGATGTAATCAATGCCAGAATCCCACTTGTGCCTTGTCACAGGGGGTTGTGGGCATTGTGGGTGGTGTAACCCCCCCTTTGATGCAGGCTGTCTGTGCCATGTCGCATGCTGCCACCTCTTAGAATTGCAATGGGTATATCACATGTCGCAAAGTGTGATTTGTGCCATAGGGTATGGTGCAAGTCACCTTGCAACAGGCATATCCCATTTCAGAATCAGACTCAATGTTTTACAATACCTGAAAACATATGATATAACACACAATTCACATTTTATTTGAATTATTTAATTGAATTGCCCATACATTTCCTTGTTGGTAATCCCTTGAGAATAATAGTTTAATTACTGTATGCAAAAATACTTAAAAATGGGATGAAGTTACAGGAACAGCCATCTCTACTGATTTATGACAAATGCAACTATTACAAACTATAGCAGAGCATGTTTAATGATTTGGGGCACAAAGCATGCAAGATCCATTTCTTATGCTGGGAAAGTAAATTTCAAAATAGTTGTCATTTTGGAGGTACTTGTCTTTAAAGTTTGTAACTAGGTTTAATACTCACTTTCTTGCAAACTAAAATCAACTGGAGGGTAATGTACTTGTATTTTAAAGCAGTGCATAGAAATATTCCACAGTTACAATAAAAAGGTGACTTGTAGTGATATTTACTAGAAATTCATTACAATAAAAGTTTACTTAAGGATGACAAAACTACACAGCCTGCCCATACCATGTGATTACCAGATAGAGACATACCCAGGGAGGGAATCGCAATGCAATATAAAAGAAGCATATAGCACCATCTCTGGCAGATTGCCACCTTGTCCCCTTCTGGAGCGCAACAATTATCAAATGACCTGTCCACAGACAGCTGATGCTTTGAACTGCTAATCAATGTAAATTTACACAAGCAGGAGAAGAGGTCTCCCCATTAAATTAATTTGTAATGGAAATTAAACTTCTGTTCCAACTAGATTAGAAGATTAAAAGCACATGCCAAGTTCCTTAAAGATACATGTCTCTCATTCTAATGTGGATTTGGGAGCATTAACTGGATAAAGATACACTGCCAAATCACATGAAGACCCCAGTGTGAAGTATTGTAAATATACCGGTAAACAGATCGGAAGAATACATGTTTTTTCCAAAATGCAGCTATCTGGTAATAAAATGCTAATCCTTAATTCTCCCTTTCAATATATGAAAAAGTCAAGCACTAGCTCATTCTGATTAAACTAACACTGACATGTATAATTTAAAAAAAGCAGTAATGCATCGGCAGGCATGATGGGGAACCAGATAGCATTATCATAATAAAGTTATAGTCCTGCTATTGCACAAAGCCCAATCGATTTGTTGAGGAAAACAGACATTGAAGTTAAATGATACTTATATTGAAAACTGTTGTGAATAAAGTTCTGTAAACATAATCTTTTTACAGTAGGTTTCCTTATGAGTTTAGACAAGTTCTACAATACAGCTCCTCTGTGTAAGGAGGGTGCAAGAAGTTTACTAAACAGGGTGAATCAACAAACAACCACACTCCTCAGCTGCTACATAAAACTGTTTAAATAAAATAACCACCAGTAACTCACTATGGTTGTTGTACATGCCTCACTGAGACCCCAACTGGTTTCATACGCAGTACATCATCATGGGGTTCTGATGACGTACTGTGTACGAAACCAGTCAGGTTCTCAGTGAGGCATGTACAAAAACCACAATGGTTACTGACAGCCTATTTTATTCCTAAATAAAGCCTTTATGTAGCAGCTGAGGAGTGTGGTTGTTTGTTGATTCACCCTTCCTTATCAGTTTGCATTACATAAACAGTCCAAGTGGCACTTAGTCATCTTTATGACCAGAAGATGAACTGCAGTGATAATTGGCATTACTTCTGACAAGGTCTCTCAAGGCTGCCACATCCTATCCAGCACTTAGTAACTCATGTGTACTATGAAAACTTAGACCAGGGAATCCTTACCAAAGTCATTGTGTGTATTCCTTAATACAAATGATGGCTGCAAACTTTTGTACTTCTGAAACTTTTTTTGTATACATGTGTTCCACATGTATCTGTCTTGTATATTTTTGTTGTAACCTGATACCAGATGTTCTTGTACAACTTGTCTTGTTATTGACATAGAGACTTTTTAAAAGAGTCTTTTAGCTCAAAAATATTAATCTGAACCTGAAATAAATAAATAAAATACGAGGGAAGAAATAGATTACAGTATTTTTTGACATGTATTGACTTTTGTGCCTCTAGATTCAATAATAGTAAACCCAAACTGTGAACACTGATCACACTTAAAATGTTCACCAGGATATATTTTGGGGAAAGTGTTACCTGCTCTTGCTGAGGCTGGCTTCCCCTGCTTGCATTAGGCTTCTCTTTAATGGCTCTTATGGTTGCTTTTTCACTCACTTCCTTCCTGGTTTCATCATCTCAGACTCTACTTGGCACCTCCTGCATGCCTTAAGTTGGCTCAGCATAGCCTTGTGACATGCGCCTGATGCAGTGTAGTGTTAAGTCTTGGTCACAGGCACATATTGGGATGCCAGTTTGTATTGAACCTCTGTCAAAAGAGTTCTTCCTTGCAGCATATGCAAAGGTTTGTATATGGTGATTTTAACTGGTAGCACAATGGTGGGAGTACTAAAGGGCAAAGCAATTATCCTGCACTGTTCCTATTAGTGACTGAGAACTGGACACCAAGTGTTTTTTAAGTTGTAGGAATAACCAAATTGCACATACTGTACTGTACAGCTGTTTAGAATAAGTATTTTCTTCTATTGTTGTACCAAAATAGCAGATCTAATATTTTAGTCCTATATTTTAACATGTCATGTAATGCATTTATGATGGACTGCTGCCCATTATGTTTGTAACATGTTTTTTGGAAACCTTGTAAACAAAAGCTATGTAAACAAAAATGTCTTTGTGGACTAAAATCTTCAAATTGTTTCTGATTTCTAGTGCTAAGCATCTAAAAAACAGTTACATGAAAATTGCAAGTTTGATTGTTATGGTGAATAATATCACACAACAATATCAGAAAAAGTACTGTATCATTACTGTGATTGCAGCAGATGATATAGTCTGCTTTTCTGTTAAATAAACTCCTGTGATGCAGCCTTAGTGCTGCCTATTACTAGTAATGTAGTGATCCTGACATTTCCATTCACCACACGTTGAAAGTAATTGACATTTAAAGACCTACACAATAAAGTATTGGGAACCATATGTATTGTAGATTGAGTTTCAGATGATTAAAATTTTCTTCTGAGGGTGCTAGGGCCTCCCAAGGAAACATGCCATAGTATCATGCTAGTCTGCTTCTGTTATACTGTACATGAAACATCCAGTATTTACCGATCAAAATAAATACACAAGTGAGCCTCAGTCAACTGATTTCTGTGATGCATCTTCTTGTGCTTAAAGCCATTAAACTAGTCTTTTTCAGTTTTTGCATTTGATAAGTTATGATCTGCTATGGATAAATCTTGAAGCAGGATTTCACTGTCCTTCTTAGAAGCCAGGGAAAGACATGAGGAATGGGTGAAACAGAATTTGTATTTATTTATTGAAATGTTTCACCAGGAAGGGACACTGAACAACAAGCTGCTCTTCTCCTGGTGTGACCTGGGGGGTAGGGGAACATGAGGATAATTTACAGAGATTTGGTACACAATATAAATTTATAGTACATTAGATTCAAATAATTTGAGCACACTGTACAGGAGTAATGAAATAGTAGAATGCTAACAGTTTTGAACTAGATAGATGCTATGCCAACACTTTTGGACTAGATAGATACAACAATATAAAATAACATTTAGGCATACACTAAATGACACATAAGAGTGTATCTGGAAAGTGGCTGAATAGAACTGTTGTAGTTTGATCTAGGGAAGTTAATGAGGAGTAAACACATGCAGAACAGGTTGGCAAAGGTATAACAGATGTGCAAGTTAACTACAAGTGCAGTAGAGATTAGGGGTCAGCCATAACAGAAGTGCATGTTAACTACAAATGCATTAGAGATTGGGGTCAGTCATAGATAGGGCTATGTAAGGGGGAGAAGGGAAGGTGAGAGAGAGGTAGGTATGTCAGTAGGCAGAGAAGTGGGGTGGTGGTGGAAGGGGATGAACAAGGAGGTGAAGAAAGAGGTAGGAGGAGGATGGTCTGCTGGGGCCTGGCCACTCCAGTATGCTGAGGACCCTGCCTGCACCAGGCAGGGGTCAAGCATGACAGGAAGGGAGCAGGTTGTGGCAGCAAGAGGTAATGTACAATAGGAGGGAAGCAGGCTGTAGGCAGCATGGGGGAATAGGCTTCGGAAGGACAGAAGAGAGGGTGAAGGTGAGAGAGAAGAGAGGACAGGATCCCAGCCATTCAGGATGTGGAGAAGTGGAGGGAAGAGTTGGGTTAATGGTGTAAGGATAGGGTAGGGACTGGCCCTTGGTGCAATTTTGGAAGATAGAGAAATCACAGTAAGAGACAATGGAAGGTCTAAAGGGAAGGAACTGGGAGGAAGGGAAGGAATGCTAGTTTTTAGGTGGGTGGGGGTGAAGCTGCAGCAGGGTTATTGCATGGCTACTGAGAGGGCTAGAGTTTGTCGGGCTTAGAGGGGGGAGCTAGGGAGGGTTGTAACAGGAACAGCTAGGTGCAAGGAAGTTTTTAAGGGAAGAGCTGATGGAGTAGTAGGAGGATGAGTGATGAATTTGCGGGAGGAGGGAATTCCACAGTTTTGGGAGGCAGTGAGAGTAACCAGATTGGCTGATGAGGGTGTCTCTGTGGGGGACAACCAGCGTGCAGGAGTTGGATGATCTAAGGGAGGGAGGGAGAGGGAGTGGGGGGTGTTATAAATGAGGGGGAGAAATAGGAAGGGAGTTCACCCAGCCAGTGCTTGTAGGTGAATTTAGCACAGTGGGAGAGTCATCTGTTTGTAAGAGAGGGGAAGGATAAGGACATGATACAGATCACAGTGGTGGGTGCAAGAGGGAGCATCAAGGGCAAAATGGCAGAAGGAATTGAAGAGGGTATCCAATCTGGCCAAGGAGGACTTGGGAGTAGCACTGTAAACTGCAGCACTGTAGACTTCATCACAGTAGTCAAAGATGGGCAGGATCATCTTCTGAACAATTTCATGCCTAACCATAGAGGGGACACAACTAGGGTTCCTGAACAGGGCACCAAGCTTGGGGTGCAATTTTTGGGGGATGGCTTCAATATGTCTGGAGAAGTTTAGGTGTTGATCCAGTCAAAGTCCTAGGTACCTGAAGGAAGATGTGTCCTCAAGTAAAGTCCCATCTAGGGGACATAGAAAGTGGGCAGGGAGGGAAATCTGCAGAGTCTCTGCCTTGTGCCAAAGGTCATGGAGACAGTCTTCTTGGCATTGAGAAAAAGCTGATGATTAGCAAACCAGAGCTGAACCTTTTCAAAGTCTTGCTGCAAGTTGGATGTAACCTCAGCTGGGCAAGAGCCAGATGCATACAGGACCATATCATGGGCATACATGTGTAAGGCAGTGATAGAGGAGCAGACAGATGGAAGGTCATTTAGGAAGATAGAGAACACTAGGAGGCCCTAGCACTGAGCCCTGAGGGACTCTGGTATTAATTGGGAGGGGAGGGGAAATGACATCAGAGATTCTGACTAATTGGGTTCTACCATTAAGGTAGGCCTTGAATCAGCTAGTGGCTGAAGGAGATAGGCCAGCTGTTGAGAGGGAGTCAAGGAGGAGGGAGTGGGAAACAGTGTCAAAAGCCTTGGTGAGGTCAACAAAAAGGGCTGAGGTAATTTGGCCATTGTCCATCCCGGTAAGGATACAGTCAATGAACCGAAGTAGGAAAGTAGTGGTGGAGTGATTTTTCCTGAAGCCAGATTGGAAAGGGATGAAGTAGGAGGTGTCAGTTAGAAATCAGGTAAGCTTGGAAAGGACAAGGTGTTCTTGTAATTTAGCCATGGTAGGGAAGGGAGAGGTGGGGCTGTGATTTCTAGGGGAAGATGGGTCACCACCTTTGGGAAGCGGGAGGACCACAGCATGTTTCCATGAGGTAGGGACTGAGGCAATAGAAAAGTAGAGGTGTAGAATTAGAGAAAGGTGGTAGGAAATGTACACTGAAAGTCAGTACTGCTATGAAACTCTTGGGATTGCCTTCCAAAATGCTCTTTACTAACACTTGGTACCATTCAACATCATACTTAAAGCTCTGCTCTCTTAAGTTGTTCATCTGTAAGATTGTATTTAAGAAGTTAGTGGCATGGATTACTATGTCCAGGATACTACCCACCCAGCAAAGGATGAGAGGTTAACTGAGACATGCCTACTACATTGTTTAATATATACCTTTTACACCAATTATATGCCTTAACTTAGAAGATTCTCTTGTTCAGAGAATACAGTTGTAGAAATGAAAGGAAAAGTGTGACTCCTACCAGGATTTGAACCCAGGGACCTTGTCAAGGGAAAACTCAGGAAGCTTAATGACTTGGGGCTCCTATGACTCAAGTGGTTAAGAGCATACCACAGAATGGTAAGGTCCACACTTTTCCTTTCATTTCTTCAATTGAATTTTCAAAGTTGCCTCACAGTGGCTAATTAACTGTATGGAGAGAAAGAAATAGAAAGTAATTTGAATCTTGAGAGACTGGCTAGTTGCTATTTTGCAATACCATGAAAGGAATGTGTGTTTCAAGGGAAAACTCAGGAAGCTTAATAACTTGGAGCTCCTATGGCTCAAGTGGTTAAGAACATGTCATGGAATGGCAAGATTCCTGGGTTCAAATCCCAGTAGGAGTCACACTTTTCCTTTTATTTCTACAATTGGATTTTCAAAATTCTCTTGCAGTGGCTTATTAACTGCATGGAGAGAAAGAAATAGGAAGTAATTTGAGTCTTGTGCAGAGAAAAGCTGCCACAGTCTTTGGTATGCCTTCTGTTAGTTCTTGTGCCAAGATGATTCCTTTTTTAATGATGTTCCAGGCTGCTGATGTTGCTGTTGTAAATACTGTAGGTTGTTGTCCTTTAACTGCATTTTCTTTATGTGATACTGTTAGTCCTTCAATGCCATGGTTGGATCCAATATAAAAACCTAGATGTAAAATCAAAATGAAAAACAGAAATCCTGTAACTATATATTGTGTGGATGATCAGGATACTTAAATGTGTAGCAACAAGCTAAAACAAAAAATGTAATTGGTACTTTACTACTGGAAAAAATAACTAAATAAAATGACCACCTGTAGCAATGAAAACACTATAAATAACCTTTTTATGGTCAAGTCCAATATTTTTTTCAGATACAAGACATGGAATAAATAGACATTTAGATTAACTTTCCATTACACAAGAAGATGCATCCAGTTTTATGGAGGAAGGACCATTCAGCCATCAGAGCTCCTCCCTTCCTTTGTTTTAATTATGACCTCCTGCCCCCTCCAAGAGTAAGCATACACACTCAGCTTATATTCACTCTTCAAATAAAGCATTTATATTTCTTAAAACAGGCTAGTTTCAATGTTAGATTCTACTGCTATTGCAAGGCTAGGATTAGCTTTCTAAGGGGACCCTTTTCTGCCCAGGATAGATAGATAGATAGATAGATAGATAGATAGATAGATAGATAGATAGATAGACAGACATAAAGACATACAGACAGACAGACAAAAGATATTATGAGAGAAAGAGAGAGACTGCCAGCTTACTGCAGGATTGCAAACTGGCAGCACATCTCAATCTGCAGCTCCAGATGTCATGAAAGTCCAGCTGTTCTCATACTAAGTATCCAATGAATGGCTCCTCTTGCTAAGATGGGCATCCAGGATTTATGGGTGTGAAATACTGTATATCCTATAGTGAAACAGTAGCACCTCTATAGTTGGAGTTGAGTAGGTTGTTTAATGTTAAATCCCTACCTTTGTACTGTACCATAATAGCTTTTCCCCCTTTGTTTGCTCTCCTGCAGCTCAGATGTTCTGAAATTTTTACAGTAGAAGGGACATGCCCTTAAAAAAGATGTCTTTTTTTGTTTGGTGAAAAAATATTAATCTGTTCGTAAGTTACAAAGATTTTAAATTTCTGTTCTGAACATGCCGAGTAGGGTCTTTCATTTTTATGTCTGATACAAAAGAATTTCTGGATCACAAAAGAAGAGTCTTTTTTAATGAGAAAAAAAATCTTCCTTTATATGGTAGTCATTTTGTTTATTATTTAAAAAAAAACAACTTGAAAACACAAAAATTATGCCCTGGAAAAATACAAACACGTGAATCTAGCTAAATTGGATCCACTTAGCTAGATTTGGATGTTTGTTTTGGAAAAATTATCTCTAAATATTGTTTTGGGACATCCCAAACATCCAAGGTGAAAGGCTTAGCAAAGGGCTCTCAAGCCTTCTCTCATGAGTCAAATTTCTTCTTTCATGAGTTTCATTAAAAAAGAATTTCAACTCATGAAAGAGGACTCTTGGCTCACTAAAGAAGAGGATGGGACTTACTTTTTTGATACTGTTCTTTTGTGAGCCAAACTGTTTCTTTCCTGAGTCACAAAATAAGACTGCTGGCTCCAGAAAGACGATTCCCAGCTCATGAAAGAAGAGGATGGGACTTAGTTTTTTTCACAGTTCTTTTCCTGAGCTGAACTTCTTTCATACTGTAAGTCTAATGTAAGAAGACAGTTGGCTCATGAAAGAGGAATCTTGGCTCATGAAGGAAGAGGATGGAACTTAGATTTTTGTCACAGTTCTTTCTTGAACATCTTTTATAAAGTTATACAAAAGAACCATTGTCCTTTCATGTCATCTCACGACAGAACTGTGAGAAAAAAAAACTAAGTCTGTAAGTGGGAGTTCTTGATTTGTCAGGTTACAGCTGGAATTTTTCTGCTGTCCTTAGTTTGAGCACTGAGGTGACAGGCTTAGTGGAGGCTCATATAAGAGCTGTAGTTCTGTACTATTCTTTTGTGAGAACAACAGGACTTTCTTGAATTTTGAAGCCGCAGCTGGAGTCATGCTACCAGTTTCAATTGGAGCGCTGAGCCACAAATCCCTTGCTCTGTCTTTCTGTATCTCTTTGTCTTGCTCTGTCTGTTTGTCTATCTATCTATCTATCTATCTATCTATCTATCTATCTATCTATCTATCTATCTATCTATCTATCTATCTAGCTGTCTGTCTAATCTATATATTTAATATATTTTTTAAGTGGACCTGGGGTTCCCACCCCCCTACTGCTTTTTTCTTTCCCCTCCCCTACAAGTTGCCTGCCCCCCAATGTTTATTTATTTAATATTTATATATTTAGTAATACGCAGATCATGGCACCCACCCCAAATGCTGCTTCATTTGCAACCATCTCCTCACCAGGTCACCTGCCCTCCTTTCCATAATATATGTGGCAGCACCAGTGTGCTCACCCCAGTGTTGCTGAAGATTATCCTGACACTTGGTTGCCTTGTCCCCCGTGTCAGCTTGGGTATCCCTACAATGAAGAAAACTATCCCTCATAGATTTTTGGTGGGTTTACCTGAAACAAATGAGAATGGTTCATCAGCAATCTGACCACCTCGTATACCCACCCACTTCACCCTGAACCCCCACTAATCACCCAACACCCAACACCCTCCACACATCCTTACTCATTTGAACTTGTCCCATGATATGCATCCACTCTCTGATCAAAGACACATCTTGCTGCTGGACCTAGCAGCTGAGGTATGAGAAAATAAGGTATGATCAGTTTGATGTTTCGGTGGGATTTGAACTTTGGTTCATAACTTTGTCATTTTTGCATATTTATGCACCAAATTTTCAACATGGCCTTTTTGGGACTCTAACTCATGAACAAGGGCAGTGAAATTAGTCAAACCTTTCCTGAAAGTTGATTTTGTGGTTGCTATGCAAGATCACCTTTCAGGCACAGGCTTAAACATTGCACCACCCTTGCTCATGAGGTGTGGTCTTATGAAGGCTATGTTGAAAAGTTGGGGTACAAATATTAAAAAAAAAATCAAAGTTATCAGTGTACATTGACATTTTTTGATGCTCATTCATAACTTTGGTAACTTTCATGTATTTTGACCCTAAATTTTCAACATAGACATTTTTTTCACTCCACCTAATGAATGTGGCAGCTGTCATTTTTCAAATCCTGCCTGAAAAATGTTTTCATACTCGCGGCATGAAATGATGTTTTGCCCAGGATTTTAAAATTGTCACCTACCGTGTTCATGAGGTGGATTCATAAGAAAGCTATGTTGAAAATCTGGGGTCAATATATTAAAAAAAATAAAGTCACTGCATGAAAAGCAGAGGCAGCAGAGCCTTGCGCTTCCATAGGGGGACAGTGTCTTCCCTTGGTGCAGGGCCCTAACATCCCTTTGCATCTGCATCTGTTCATGCAGGTCCCAAAGGGACATGTGTGAATGGGGATACAATTCCATTCTCTCAAAAAGAAAGGAAATTCTTTGCAATAAACTGCAGTAATGAACCAGTTAAAGTTCAACTTAATGCATCAAAAATAGGGAAATAAGGTGTTTGGGTTTCCAACCCCAACTTCTCACCCCAATCACAAAGAGGAAAAATTGGAGAATCAGAGGTGGGACTTCCTTGGGGTTATCAACCCTAATGCTCTCTGCCTCCACTGAGCAAACAAGATCAGATGTGATCTCTTTTCATCTCACAGGGCCCAAAGAAAGCTACAAAAGATTTTGTTGCCAATAGCAAACTGCAGCAAGATATTTCCTATACTTTTGAAGAGTGTATCACTATGAGGCACTGGCTTGGAATTATAACTTGTACTTTAGACATGAGTCTACAGTCTGGGGGTGGAGTGAGCATTTGAGTTCAGAACCACAAGGATGACTGCACCACTGTTTTGCCAAGACTCAGGAGACCCAAAACCATATTTTTTTTTTCTTTTTTCTGCTTGGGGTGTAGGGATGGATAGTTAGGGCTGGAAACTCCGACACCACATCCCTAGTTTTATTGTGTTAAGTTGAACTTTAACTGGTGCATTAATGTAGTTTATATTATAGGGGTGCGTTTGCACCACAGTAGCTAGGGTTGAATAGGCACTTTAATGTTAAACCTCAAGTTTTGTGCGTTAATAACTTTGCAACCATTCAACAGATTTGCACACAGTTTGGAATGTGTAGTCTGGTATGGTAGATTTCTTGACTTACCAAGTTGCGTTTTGGTCAGACATACAGTTTTTGTGCAGCGAAACACAAAAAAAGCACTTTTCACCAGTTTTGATGTGTTTTTTGCCCATGGTGCTGCAACCACACCGTGTGGTCTTTTGGTCTGGAATTTGGGACATAGAAAGAGGTTGGATCAAGGTATAATCCAGCATTGGTTTAGTAAAAAAATATTAATTCATTCAAAAGTAATTAAATTTTAAATTTTTGAGTTCTGAGCATGCTCAGTTCACTCAAATATTTATATTTATATTTTGCAACTAAGAATTGTCTCATGGTCAGGATTTTGCTAACTCATGAAACAAAATCCTAGTCCATCAGAAAAATTCCTTGTCCATGAACCGCCATCTTGTTTTCAGTTTTTCAGCCAAATAAAATGTCTTTGCTTTGTCAATGGGTGACTTTTGGGCTAAATGAGGCATGGGTTTTGGTTTGGGTGATGCCCCTTACAAAGCCATGCCTTTGGTTTGGTTCATTTTTGTCAAAAAACAGCTTTTTAAAAGTTAAAAATTCTTCTTTTGTGACTCACTAATGATCCTAGTCCATGAGCCTGCAAAATCCTGGTCTGCAAAATGATCCTGGTCCATGAGCTTTGTCCATCAGGGGACAACCAGATAGCCAGAATTTCATGACCAGATGTCCCTGGGCATGACCAGAAGGCCCTGGGGATGTCCAGATGGCCCTGATTTCATGACCAGATGTCCCTTTGCAGACTCGAAGTTTGCTAGCTCATGGACTAGGATTGTTCTGGCAGCCCAGGATTTTGCTATCTCACAAATAAAGAATTTTTAATGGTGTAAAAACTTTAGAATTGCATAGCTCATTAACAGTTTGGTCTTTTTAGTTGAAATTTACAGGGTATTGAGGAGATGCCCTACAGGTGTGAATTATGCTGTTTAGGTGTTGGGGAATTAAGTGTTTCCATAGATATGCCATCACGAAGTTGAGATTTTCCCCGTAGGATTACATTGTGGGGTCTGTCATGCTTTTCAGCACCCTCATCTCAAAAATGTAGTGAGATACAGAGTTTTCACTACTGGTGACTTAGATCACCATTAGGTGAACTACCTCGCTGGAACAAAATTTTAAACCATACAGTAAGTCTGTAGTGGAACTTTTTCCATGGGTTGCATGGTTAATAAGATATTGTCAAATTTGTGTTACAAGGGTTCCTTGCCCTATAGGGCTGCTGCATGGCTCTGTAGCTATACATAAGTGGAAGTGTGTGCCTGGAGAGCTCGTGTTCCCACAGATGAATATTGTTATGCAGAAATGAGCAACTTGGTGGGATCATGGGGCACTGGGCCCCGCGTTCCCACCAATGCATGTTTTTTACTAGTTATATTACACTTTTTCAAAAAGTAAGGAAATTCAGGGCAAAAAAACTGCATTTAATGCAACAGTTAGGGTTAAAGCAACAAAAGTGCAGAAATGAAATGTTAAGGTTAAGTCCCTAACCCCCCCCACATAACCCACATGCCCATCCTCCACAGACTGACAGACACCAAGGTGTGCCGTGGGGTCGTGAGGCCTAACTATCACTCCATTCTTCTTTACTGTAGCATGTAAACCTGCTTGCACATGGAATGGGGTGATAGTTGGGCTGATGACCCCATGGCACACCATGGCATCTATCAGTCTGTGGAGGATGAGCGTGTGAGTTACGTGAGGGGATTAGGGCCTTAACCCTAATGTTTAATTTCCTCACTTTTGTCACTTTAACCCTAACTGATGCATTAAACACAGTTTTTTTGCCATGAATATATATATATATATATATATATATATACATATATATTTATGTTGCAAAAACTACATTAATGCAGAGATTAAGGTCGTAAAAACTCAACATGTACAAAGATGGGAAATTAAATGATATTTGGAATTGGGTCTCTGGAGTATTGGTGAATCAGTGGTGGGGTCTTGGGGTTGTCAACCCTAATGTCCACCACACAGCCCATAGCCTCCTGGCAGAGCACAAGGTACAGCTCCAACTAACTGCATCATAATGATACAGTATGGCCAACCTAAACTGTTAGAGCTTTTCTTCAAGCAGGGTCAAATGGGCCCTGCATGAAGACATCACATTTGACCTCATCTGATCCAGTGTAAGGGTAGTGCCATGATGGGAGGGGCATTAGGGTTGACAAGTCCAAGTAAGACCCCACCACTGATTTGCCAATACTCCAGAGACCCAAATCCCTAATATCTTTTCATTTCCCATCTTTCTGTGCTTTGCATTTTTACAACCCTAATCTCTGCACTAGCATAGTTTTTGCAACAGATAGATAGATAGCTAGATAGATAGATAGATAGATAGAGATACTGTATACATTAGATTTATGACAGAGGTATACATGTACAGTAGAAGTCACATTAAACTGTTCCGCCAATGCGTTGCTTTAGCATTTCTCATTGAGTTGCATAAGTGCTGCTGGACTCAGTACAAATCTTGCACAAACTGTTTCTTAAGAGTTACAACTCTGCTTTGCATTGAATTGTGATTGGGCTTTAGGTGCATGCCAACTGAGAAGCAAAAACATTTTATAAACATTGCTGTTGAGCTGATTAAGTGTTGGAAAACAGTGCAGTATGCGTTGCCAATGCATTTCCAACTGTATAAAACAATGCTCAACCAACTCATTGGCAAGACAGCTTAATGTGACTTGTACTGTAACTGGTGCATTAATGTAGTTTTTGTATATATATATATATGTATATGTATATGTATATGTGTGTGTATATATATATATATATATATATATATATTGCAAAAACTCTGTTAATGCATCACTTAGGGTTAATAGCACAGCGACAAAAGTTTGGAAATGTGATATTAGGCTTCAAAATCCTAAATCCACATCCCCCCCCACTCTATCCCACACACACACACACACACACACACACACACACACACAAACACATGCAAGCAGGGGAAGGGCCAAGGCAACACAACCAATCAGAGATAACCAGCATTAGGTAACAGAAGAAACATAAAAATCTCTAAACATACTATAAGACACATCCATCATCATGGTCCACCAACTGTATGAGTTCTGTTGCCATTTGAGTGCCTTGGGGGTAGACACGCATGCTGGGCAAACATGGGTGATGGCCCACAGTAAGCATTTTTGTGTCACAAACATCAATAACAAGATTTAAGCAGATGCCTTTACTTCAGTAGTTAACTTCAATTTCAACTTTTTATTGGATATCAAATTAAGATAAAATTATCGCTTTTCCAATTGTATCCAACAGTTAACATAACAAAGACAAGAATATAAGTCTTAAATACAGACAGTTTAATTACAGTATAAAAATACAAAAGTCAATCAGAATATCAATAATAGAAAATCATAAATCGAAAATCATCCATAGCAGTTACAATGTGTGTTGTACAAAGATGCCAGAAATGACCTACAATGCTCAAAAGGCAATATTACAGTCAAATTTAGTTGTTTGGATAATCCTATGTATGTTATCTACAGATAGCTATATCGGAAATGAGAGTTTGGATAACCCTACCAGCAGTCATTGGATGTTTGCATTTTTTTTCTGATAGAGTGAGTCAGTCCTAATAACAAATGGTAATAATAATAAAATTATTTTTTTGTAGTATAGTTTACAAGTAACATGTGAAAGCAACAGTTGTAACATGCAAAGCTAACATAACATGCTGCTAATGAGTATTTCCAGGTAACACAGCTGTATAACAACATGTGATGGTGGTAGTTTCATGCCTGAGCAGTATCTGAAAAGTACTATGTATGTGTCAGCTCTATCTTTCTTGCTACCATATGCCTATGTGGTAGCAGTGATACCTGCAGCAAGCCAATTGTTGAAGTATTACAAATAAAAATCAATATTTTGAAAATGTGTACAGACTAAGTTTCATAGTATGAAGAAGATATGCCAGCAATAATGTGTCATCATACTGTGCTGGCTGTATAGAGTCGATCATACTGTATTTGTTTTTTCATTACATAGTGTTATGTGAAATGAGTACAGTGTAGTGATTATTGTGCTTACAGATGTGACTGACTCATACAGTGTCTTAAAATTTTGCATGTGTCTTCAATGTGTATGTGTGTGTGTGTGTGTGTGTGGGGCGGGATGCTGATTTAGGGTTTTGAACCCTAACATCACATTTCCAAACTTTTGTCTCTGTGCTATTAACCCTAACTGATGCATTAACGGAGTTTTTTGCAATGAATTTCCCTTCTTTCTGAGAAAGCCTAATGTAACAGGTATGTGTTACTGGAAGTGTGGGCCCTCTGGGCCCTGCACTTCATTCATGTTGCCCATTTTTTCAAAATGGTATGCACATGTGGAAGCACGGGCCCTCCAGCCCTGTGCTCCCACTTACACATAACTATGGAGCCAAATAGCAGCCCTATAGGGAAAGTAACCCTTGTAACACCAATGTGCCAATATTTCAGCAACCATAGCAGCTATGAAAAAAATTCAAGTGTCAATGTAATCATGACAGTGTAGCTTCCACATGACATTAATTGACCTAATCTATAGCTTGTGTCATTTACAAGATATGGGTACTGAACAGCACTGAAAAGGCACCCTTGGAACTGTTGGAACACTTTTTTTGCCAATATCTGTGTAACCATAGCAAGTAGGAGACAAACATTCCAATGCTGGTGTAATCTATGATTTCCAAACTTGTTTCAACAGTTTAGCTCACCTAAATGTGAGCTAACATGTAGGTAGCGAAAACTCTGTATCTCACTTTGTTTTCAAGAAATGGGTGTCAAAAGGTGTCATGGATGCTGCAGTGTTATCCTATGGGATATCTCTCAGTTTCAGAACACTGCAAATTTGGCCCCTTTAAATGTTTTGGCACCAAACCACCAAAAGGCACATCTGTGGGACCAGGGCTTGCCACCCTGCAAATGTCAGCCCAAAAGCCCCAACTCTTTTGTTGCAAGAGGATGGCAAATATTTGCAGTTTGTTTGGCAAAGTTCTTTCACAAATCACAAATGTTTTTCCAAAAACAGCCCAAACCTTTTGCATTTGCAGAAGTGTCACAGATATTTTTCCCTTAACTTGCAAAAGTACTGGGGCCCTGAGATTTAAAATGACATTTTTGGGGGGTTTTACCCCCCAAAAAAATAGGGCTGGCATCCTCAGGACCCACTAGGTAAAATGAATAGTCAGTGTTTACCTAGAGTGTTCCAAATTTAAATGTCAGGCATTTTTCCTTCTCACTAACTGAAAACAAAATGGCAGCAGCACGACAGTAAAAGGGCCATTTGTGAAAGGAAAATTGTACTTGCGACACTTCGTGAGACACATATATTTTTCCCCTTTGACTATAATGGAAAATTTGACTTTTAAATAACTTTTAAACAGTTTAATATTTTTACACCAAATGTTCAAAAGGCACATCAGAAACCCAGACTGCATCCTCCCTGAAGAGTTCAGACCAAATGGACAAATCATGCGGGCTGTCAGTGTGAGCAAAGAAATGCACAAAAGGTCTGTTTGTTTATGTTTTTTTGGTATTTTTTGGCATTCTGCAGCTCCGCAACCATACATCTGACCATAATGCAGCTTGCCGGATCCAAAGATCCATGGTACCAGATACACATGCAAAATTTCAGGCAAATCTGTCATACAGTGGCAAAGTTATTAAGGTGCAAAATTTGAGCATTAACATTAAAGTGCTTGCCCAACCCTAACTATAGTGTCACTATAATATATATATATACATATATTTGTATGTATATATATGTATATATATATATTTATACTGCGGGGGTGAGAGCTTTCTCAGTAGGATATCCTGTGTTATTTCCACTGCAGTGAGAATAAATCCTGAAGATGACTTTTATCCACACTCTGCTGATGTCACCAGAGTAAGGATCTGCACTGCATCTTGCATTCTAAAGGAAACTGCTTCAGAAAACAATTTCTCTTTCTCACTGAAGCTGCAACTTACTCAATTAGGTTTGCAAAAGACTGTTACCTATGTCCCACTGTGTTTCTGACATTCCTAGCCCATTACTGTGTTGATCTCAGCTTCAAAACAATCTGAATTCTAAATGAAACTCTTTTACAAAGCAGTTTCTGTTTCTCATTGCTACCTTGGGGTTACCACCTGTCCTGATTTTCATAGGACAGTCCTGATTTGGGCAGCTGTGTCTTGCAAAAAAACATGAAAAACACTAAATGTCCTGATATTATAGTAGAAAAATATTTTCCAACTTTCCACTAAATGTTCTAGAAAACTACAATGCCTTAACTAAAATACCTTAAAATGATAAGAGACAACAGAAGCAATTAAGAAACTACAGTACTTAGCCTTAATTCTGATTATATAGAGAAAACAAGTCTGTTGCATTGGTCGAAGTTACGTACTGGCCTGCAAAAAATTATGTTTCAGTAAGAAATGTCCTACTTTTCGCTTCTTAAAAGGTGGTAACCCTATGCTACCTGCAGCAGTTTGTCTTTCTCACTGAGCTTCTGACTTACTCAATTAGCTTTGCAAAACACACTCACCTGTGTTTCTGACTGCCAGTCCATTCAGCACACACACAAACACACACACACACACACACACACTGACAGCACACACAATGAGCAGGAAACACACAGAATCAGAAAAAGTGTTCCTAAAGCTCTCACCCCTGTGGTATAAATCGCACACATGATGGGCAGATCATGGGAGTATGGAAAATATTTTCACTCCTGCAGAGTGAGTTGTGCATTCTCACTCATGCCTTCAGCACTCGTGAGAATATTTTCCATATCCTACTCCTGCCCATAATGTATCCCATATATACATACATAAATATATATATATATATATATATATATATATATATATATATATATATATATATATATATTATTCGAAGCACAGTAGTGCTACCATAGTTAGGGTTGAGGAGCCATTTACATGTTAAACCTCATATTTTGCAACTTAATAACTTTGCAACCATTCAACAGATTTGCCTGAAATTTGGAATACATGATCAAGACCTGCACACCTTGGGATCTGCCATGTTTTGTACCAGTCGGATATATGGCAGCAGAGTTATTAAGCATGATCTGCGTGCATGTTTATGTTTTTTTGGAATTCTACGGTCGCACCTACAGGTCGCACGGTTTGTGCGACTGGTCCGAAATCTTCAGGGAAGGTGCAGCCTAGGTCCCCAATGTGCCTTTTGAAGATTTCATGAAAAAATATTAAACGGTTCAAAAGTTATTCAAAAAACAAGTTCCCCTTATAAGTCAATGGGAAAAGTTAACAAAAAGTTCAACAGTGTCACAAATGCAGTTTTTACTTTCGCAAATGGCCCTTTTACTGTCACAAATCCACCATTTTGTTTTCAGTTGGTGAACAGAAAAATGCTTGGCATTTAAATTTGGGACCCTCTAGCAACCTAATTCTTTTTGTATTCACCTAGTCGGACCCTGAGGATGCTAGCCATGTCTTTATTTTGGGGTAAAACAGCCCAGAAATATGTTTTCCAAACTTCTAGAAAAAGTACTTTCACAATTGCGACACTGTGAAATGAATTTGTGAAAGCTTTCGTAAATTGCAACAGTACTTTTCTAGGCTGAGGGAAAATGACAGCAATTCTTTGGCACCCCGCTGCAAAAGAACAGTTTGGTGTTTTGGGCTGAAATTTGGAGGGAATGCAGCCAACATCTCACATATGTGCCGTTTAGTGTTTTGTTGAAAAAATATTACACGACAGCAAAGTTACGGCACTCCAAATTTGATGCTTTTTCCCATAGGATAACATTATGGCATCCAACGCATTGCAGCAATCATTTGGCGCCCTGCTACAAAATAACAGTTCAGTCTTTTGGGCTGAAATTTGGAGGGAAGACAGCCAACATCCACAGATGTGCCTTTCAGTGGTTTGGTGAAAAAATAGTACAGGGACACAAAGTTATGACACTCCGAACTTCTCTTTTTTCCCCATAGGATAACATTACAGCGTTCGACACGCCTTTCAGGGCCCGTATCTTGGAAACAGTGCAAGATACGGACTTTTCAGTGGAAAAATGCTTAGCCCCCTAACAGGGGCTAAGTACAAAACTAGCCAGGAAAGTGATAATTCATATGACTGTAAGTTTTTTTTCTATGTTGCACGGTTCCTGAGATATAAGCAATTTACTATTCCAAGTCCTCATTTTCTGTTACGAGACTCATTATTTTGCATACATTCTTTGTACTCACTGTCTTTCTATATGCACCTTTTGGGGAAAACTACTGTGCGTGTTTCCATAACTCTTACCCTTAATGCTTCTGCTTCTTGTTCTGTACATTTTTCATTTACTTTTCCTGTCTACGCCACCTTCTGCATTACCTTTTGCATTTTCATTTGTGCTTCTGTTTCTGTAATTTTAGCCATTTGTGTCTACAGTACTGTGATCTTTGTGTTTCGCTTTGTCACACTATGCACATTACCATTTCTGTTTGTGGGCACTGTGTTACTATGTGACAAGAAGACAATATGCGGTGGGGCGTGGGGCCGAGGCCGCGCTCACTCCCGTAGTCCATCGCTGTGTTACATTCACTATTTCTCAGTACTGTTTATCTTTCTGTTTTGCTTTGTGTCACCATGCACATTACCATTTGCGTTTGTGGGCACTGTGTTACTATGTGTGAAGACATCACATGATGGGAACATGGGGCCGAAGACCCGCTCCACCATGCAATACATTCACTGTTTGTCATTTATCATTCTCAAGAAGGAAATTAGGCCAAAACTCATTTAATGCATCAGTTAGGGTTGTTCCATAGCGACAAAAGTGAGGAGTGGGTATTAGGGTTCAAAAACCCTTGGACCCCCCAGCCCCACCCCACCCCAGCATTGGGGTGCGCATTGAAGTCTTCGGTCCCTATCTTACCCCATTCTCCTATACCTCTGCTTCTTTACACATGTGATGGGGTGAGAGTTAGGGCCGATGACTCAATGCGCCCGCAGTGCTAGTTGGGGGTGGGCTGGGGGTCCAAGGTGGTTTTTGAACCCTAACACCATATTTCCTCACTTTTGTCACTGTGGAACAACCCTAACTGATGCATTAAACAGAGTTTTTTTGGCTCTAATTAATATATATATTTGTGTGTGTGATAGACTGATATATAGAGTGCAAAAAAATTTGCATTTTAGCAGGTTGAAGAACAAATCCACAAATTCAGGGATGCAACATTTGGGTAAAAGGTCAGACTACTCTTGGTCATCATATGATGTGGTATTCCTTGGGATTTGAATGATTTCTCAATCAGCAATGGAGATACCAAAATTCAGTACTGTTATTCAAAGTATGGAAATGTATTTATGTACCAATGCTTTGAGAGACAGTGCTGAAGTTAGGGTTATACCAATGTTGCTTCAAGCAATTATTCAGACCTTGAGGAACACCACACCAGACATTCTCCAAAAGCAAAGGTGGTTGGGCCATGAAATAGTCTACTAGCTGAGGTGGTAGGAGCCAAAACCATTAATACTTTCAAGCGTGGCTGGGACAGATTTAAAAGCTTAGTAGTTTCTCAAGAGTAGCAGAATGACAGAGACATAGTTGTAGGTGGTGTAGACAAAAACTTTGTATAGACTAAAGGATTCAGGGTATCATAGGGTGTTATGGGTAGACTGGATGGACTAATTGTCTTTTTCTGCTGTCATTGTCTATTTTTCTGTTTTTCACTTTAGTGTTGCATTTATCTACTTTTGTATATTTATATATTTTGGATATTTAATAACAGATGCACAGTAATTTCTATTGAAAATACAGGTCAGTTAACATCCCCTCCCTCACTCTGCTCCAAAGACAAGCAGTACCTGATGTTCATTAGCACCCACCCTTTACCACATGCCAAATAGCCCCTGGAGTCCAAGGCACACCCATCACTTACTATAATCCATACCAAGTACTCCCTAGTGTTCACTGGCAGCCCCTTCCTTAACATATATCCATCCCAAACAGTTCATTGAGTCCAGTGGTTCTTCTTCCCTCACCCCACCCCTGGGCCAAGCAGTCTGTGTATTAAATTTTTTGTAAATATATTTTTATGAAACCAAATTGGTGCTTACATACCTTACTGATTAATGCACAGATTTTCAGTATTCATCATCAGACTATCAGACATCAGGTTAAATCAAGAAATAAGTTTTAAAGTCTACAGATTGCCTGCTGTCGCCCACACAGCAAATGGGGTAGGTAGGATGTCTCTGCTACTATTAGACTCCTTTGTCTGATGTAGTATGCAGTTTGATGCCGGAAGGGGGCAGGCAGCAGGAAGCACTGCGCAAGAGGCCTGTCAGCTTAAGGTCTCTCCACTCCATCCTATATGTCTCTCCATCAGCACCAGAAGCTCAAGTCCCCTTTCTGAAATTGATCAGAAGTTGGGAAAAACGAAGGGATAAAATCTGAATCATGTGACATCACATATATGACCCACCTATTCCACCTTGAAGTGAAAGTATCTGTCTTCTCATTTTTTTATTTAGTATGCTTTTTACAGGTGGACCCTGTCTAGAAATCAGCCCAACCCACTCCAGACCCCCTATTCATCCCCAGGACTTACCTCATTGTTCAGGATGATACCCCCTGTATTACCCTCCAGGGCAGGGCTGCTGCACCAAGCACAAACCTACATGATGAATGGAGAAGGTGGCTGGTAGGGGCACGTACCAGCATTGCCTCCCTGGATTACACCCCAGGGTGGGACGTGGAGTCAGCCCATATACGGCAGACATCAAAATAGGTAATCTGTTTTCCAGGAGTGCTACGGAGGGTAATCAGGGCCAGGAGAAGCAGGGAATCATGTATGGCAGATGCTTTTTTCTCCTTTTAGTGATCCCAGGGAGGTGGGGTATGCAATGATGCCAGCATCTGTCCCGCCTCCCACTCAACCAGGTGCTGGCTCTCCCTCGATTCTCCCAGCCCCTGCCAGAGGTTACAAATCAGCCAGACACTCACTCTTCCTCCCCTCCAGAGAAAGAGAGTTGTCCCTTGGATGTTCCATCCTTCTCTGCCCAGCTGTCTCTCCAGTTTCTGGGTCTGTTCCCAGAACCTGGGATGTCAGTGTCACAAGCAGTCACCTTGCTGCTGCACCAGTGCCCATTTGTCTTCTCATTTAAGCTGAACGTGATTTTTTCATCTTGTAGATGTCATTAACTTTGACTCTCCAGTCAGTAATGCTACCAATGGTTGGAGATAGCCAGTTTCTAGTTATATATTTCTTGGCTGCCAGGAGCACGATCCCCAGTAACTATCTGATTTGCCTGTCTCTAAGTCCAGCTGGGTAGTGGTGTAATAGATAGAACTGTGGAGTTAAAGATATAGTGTAGGAACCTATAGGACCGGATATATTTCCTGTTGCAGGTCCCATAGGAATGGTTGCAGTAAGATCAGGTTCACATAATATGAGAGTGGTGTCCATGAGGTTCCCCACAGAGTCTCCAACATGACACTGATCCACCTCTTGGATATTTGGAGCTAATTGCCACAGTTCTAAAATATCATATCAGATGCTTCCAGACATATTCTCTCCAGATATGTGAGGTTGCCACTCTGCTTATTTCATAACAGCCCTTCTCCCAGTCTGATAAAGTAAGCTCTATCTGGAGTTACCCTTCCTATCACCTAGCCACCTCCAGGGTGTTCTCATGTTCATTGTCTATTAACACTTTGTGTAATAGGGATATCAAATGATTGGGAGTTTGCATGTGGATATGGTGCATCAATTCTTATATTAGAGCTTCTATGAAGTAAGGTACATAGGAGGGTCAGTTGTTAAGCAAATGGTGGACTTGTAGATATAGAAAAATGGTCCTTCTGAGGTAAGTTGTATTGTTGTTAGAGGTCCTCAAATGACCATATATTCCCCCATCACACTGGCTTAACAGATTAAGTTATGCCTTTGCTAGTCCCAAAATGTAATATCCAGGTGAGCTGGTAAAAAAGATTCCAGTTGTACTAGTGGGCATACCCACATCATGTGGAGGGGAGAGGGGCTAGTGCTAGTGAGGAGACTACACCGCCCCAGGTCTATCCTACCCTACACTGAAGGGGTAATCCTGCAGCCACTCTCAGAGGATTAGATCTGTGCCAAACAAATAGTCAATCATCTCACATGGGGGCATTAAACAGTCCTCCAAGGCAGGCCACTGTGGACCACCACCCCTTGTATGCCCAAGAAAAAGGATTCTATGCTGTGCTGCTATATAGTATAATTGTAGTTCCTGCAGACCTAAACCCCCTTGGCCCTTAGGCAACATTAAGGTTTTAAACTTGATTCAGGGGTGCTTTTCCTGCCAAATATTTCTCAAAATAGACACCTGCAATTTCTTCCAGTCCATCAGAAGCACTGGCACCAGTACATTCAATGCCGATGTTGCAGATCAACAATCATTTGTCTAGACAACAGGCCATAATTAGCTGCATAAAGTTGTTCTATTTGTGATGTTAACTTAATCTCAAGGTATTTTATTTCAGTATGGTCCCAGCAAAAGGGGTAATTTGTGCAGAATGCAAGGGATTGTTAGTAATACAGCAAGAGTACTTCAGTTTTATTCATGTTTAATTTGTAGGATGAGATGCTGCTGAAATTGTCTAGAATGCAGAAGTCTTCTGGAAGAATTGTCTGTGGGTAGGTGACATGTAAGAGGACATCATTGGCATAAAGAGTAAGCTGATGCTCAGTACCAGTGCAGCTGATGCCCTGTATGCTGTCACTTTCTCTGACTGCATGTGCCATAGGTTCAGTAAATGGGTTAACAGCAAAAGGGACATCAGTCAGCCTTGTCAGGTGCTGTGGCCCAATCCAAAAGCACCAGATACATGGCCATTTACCTTTACGAAGGCTCAAGGGTGGTATAAATCCCTTTTAAGGCCTGCACAAACTCTTTGGTAAATTCCATTTTGTCCATCACTGCAAATAGATAGAGCCATGACACCTGATCAAAGGCCTTATATATGTCTAAGCTAATTAATAGAGCAGGGTTCTGTGTTTTGTATATATGGTGGAGAATGTGAAGTGTCCATCTGATATTATCCTCCGTCTGTCTAGAGCAGACAAATCCCATTTGATCAGGATGAATAAGGCAGGGGAACAGGGCATCTACTGGGTGGACTAGCACTGCCATGAAAATGTTATAGTCGGCACTAAGGACTGATATGTGTCTGTATGCTGGGCAGTGTTAAGGGTCATAGTACATGTGTTCTAGTGGCAACTCCCTCCCACACTTTTCCCATACCAATTAGTCATTGGTGTCTGGTGGTACACCCTCCTGCACCCCGTCCTATGGTAATTAGTCACTAGTGTAAAGTTGAACCCCCCCTCCTATACCCTATCTTACGCCAATCAGTTTCTGGCATCTGGCGTAACCCCCACCCACCACCACACTCACACATGCACTCTGTCCCATTTAAATCAGCTTCTGGTCCCCAGTGATATATCATCACACACCCAACTCCATGACAGTTTGTCTCTGGAATCCAGTGGTACATCTGCCCTGTCCTGTTTGTCCCCTGGGAGAAATCATCATGAAGTATAGAATTGAGTATTATGTTTATGGTAACCAGTTGTACCTCTCCATCCTATTTAGCAGAGTCATGGCGATCACTCAGTGCTGCTCCTTGAGTAGTACTTGACTGAAATGAAGGACTGAATGACCTCCAACTGGTTGTTTCTGACTCCTAGTAAACTGGAATTTTCCTATGGGACTCATATTGGAATTCCACCATGTTGTGCCTCTTTCTTGAACCTGATGATCTGACTACACTGGTGCACACAATCATTGTCTTACACCTTGATTACTGTAGAATGATCTACAACATCATACTCTGTGGCCAGACACAATGTCTGAAGTTAGGGCAGAATGTTGGAGCTCGGCTTCAGAGCTCCTTTGGAAGGACAAATCATATCTTGCCAGTACTACATTTTCTGCAATGGCTGCCTGTTAGGCAAGGTTAGACTGTAGCACATGGGATCCAGCAGGCAAGTTGCTACTGGAGACCAATCTGGAAAATAAGTAAGGGGACACAGGGTTGACATACTCAAATCAACATCACACTTTAATTTTATAATTGGCTCTGTGTTTGTATTTTATATTTCTTACTGTGATCAGAAATCCCCATTTATTTAGAAAATAGACAAATGACTTAAGGAGTTTGTGAGTTTAAAAGGTGGAAGGAAGAGCCCCACTGAGGGGAAGGGTCCTCATGGAAATTTCCAGGTGTGCAGGTGGGCCAGTACAACACCGGTGCAAGTCAAAGGATCAGTTACAGTGTTATTGTTCTAACTTTCAAGGCCCTGAATGGTTGGATTCCAGCAACCTCTGTGAGCTTCTGAACCCCACCTTCCAGGTACAACCCTCTGATTCAGCAACCAGGGGTTGCTCAGTATTTAGCTCTCAAAACTTACATAATCACAGAATAGAATATTCTATGTAGTGGCTCCAGTCTTAATTAATATCCACCTACCATTCAGCTGTAACATTAGCTGAGTTGTATCTGAAAAAGCAGAGGAAGGTGGGGAAAGCAGCCAAGAGCACAAAGGAGAAAATGGAGGGGAAAAAAGACTAGACAATAAAGAAAGGAGACAAGGCCTTTCAGATACATTAGTGAAAGAAAGAAGACAAGTGGTGGGATTGTGAGATTAAAAAGGGAGGGAGTTGTGTGCAGAGGGGGAGCTAGAAAAAAAGCAACAATCCTGAACAAATATTGTTGTTAATATTCACAGAAGAAAGGGAAGGAGAAGGACCACTATTGAGTGATGGGGCACCAATGGGAGAGAGGTGAATACCAGCCCATTTACAGAGGAAAGAGTCCTGAAGGAACTCAAGAATCTGAAAGGAGACAAGGATATGAGGCCAGATGGGATACATCCCAGAATATTAAAAGAACTTAGAGATGTGGTGGCAGCATCACTAACAACCCTATTCAACAAATTGTTAGAGACAGGAGTGGTTCCAGGGGACTGGAGAAGAGTAAATGTAGCCCATCTCCACAAAAGTGGGAACAGGGAAGAGTTTGGCAACTATAGACAGCCAGCCTGACCTCAGTGGTGGAGAAATTAATGGAGTCACTGCTAAAGGAAAAGATTGCGATATTTCTTGAATCCAGTGAAGCATAGGATCAGGGGCAGCATGGATTCACAGTGAGAAGGTCTTGTCAAACAAATCTGATAGATTTCTTTGACTGGGTAACCAGGAAAGTAGATCAGGGAAGGGCAGTGGATGTGGCATACCTAGATTTCAGCAAGGCCGTCGACAAGATTGGTAAATAAGTTGGGCAGGCTTGGAGTTGGCCCTAAGGTGGTAAACTGAGTCAGAAACTGGTTGAGTGACAGGACTCAGTGGGTGATGGTAAATGGCATTTGATCCAAGGAGAAGGGGTGACCAGCGGTGTGCCACAGGGAACCTTTCTGGGAACAGTCCTCTTTAATGTGTTCAAAAGCAACATTGCAGAGGGGCTGGAGGGGAAGGTATGCCTCTTTGCAGATGATACTAAGATCTGCAACAAGGTTGACATTCCAGGTGGTGAAAAAAATGGAGAAGGACCTAAACATGCTTGAGGAGTGGTTGACAGTGTGGCAGCTAATATTCAATGCAAAGAAGTGAAAAATCATGCATTTGGGGACAGAAATTCAAGGTAGGAGTACAAGATGGGGGAAGAGGTACTGATAGCCACCAATCATGAAAGGGACCTGGGGGTAATCATATCTGATGACCTAAAGGTAAACAAACAATGTGAGAAGGCTCTGGGGAGAGCCAGTGGGATGCTAGGGTACATTAGGAGAAGTATCACCAGCAGAAAAAAGCAGGTGGTTATGCCACTGTACAGATCACTACTGATACCTCATCTGGAGTATTGTGTCCAGCTTCAGAGGCCTCATTTCAAGAAGGACTTAAAGAAAATAGAGGCAGTCCAGAAAAAGGCAACAAAAATGGTGCAAGGACTGCACCAAAAGTCATATGAGTAAAGATTAGAGGACCTCAATATGTATTTCCTGGAGGAGGGGGGATATGATAAAGACATTCAAGTACCTCAGGGGTATAAAGAAGGTACAGAAGGATAGCATCTTTCAGAAAAGAAGGTGTACAAGAACAAGGGGGCATAATATGAGGTTAGAGGAGGGTAGGCTCATGGGCAATGTGAGGAAGTACTTTTTAATAAAAGAGTAGTGGATGCTTGGAACAGTCTCCCTGTGGAGGTGGTGGGGGCAAAAACAGTAGGGGAATTCAAGAATGTATGGGATAGATATAAGAGTACTCACATAGTAGGGAAGAGAGGGAAAGCCAAATATCAACTAGGGTTTGTGGTATTGCATTACGGAAGTTTTCTGCACTGTGTGGTATGATATTTATATAATGACATTTGTTGCTAGTTTTTAAAGTTTGTACTGAATAATATGAACTTTTTAACTTTAAATATGGTTTAAAGTGTCTTACTTATAAGGTGCATTGAACAAGTGCAAGGTCTTTTTGGTTTTTGGTATTGCATTAGCTAGAGAAAATGGGCACACTAGGTGGGCCATATGGTCCGTATCTGCTGTCACCCTTTGTGTTTCTCTGTTTCTATCCATAGCTTGAGCCACTTTAAGGCAGAAGTCAGGAAGTAATTCTTCAGCTCTGCAACCATGGCATATGGATTGCAGCCCTAAAGCTTAAATTTCAGCAAATAAATGATTAGTTCTGTATCACCACAGTTCACTCAGTTTTCTGGCTACAGCACTGCAGTAAAATTGTTGAAGAATATTATGGGAATAAACAAAGTAAAGAATTCTGGTAATAATGTTCAAAACCAAAGTTTCTAAGAGACAGCATTCAGTATCTCGGGCAGCTCATTTCTGCACATGGCAAGTGCCATTACATTTGTTTCTATGGTTTTTAGTATGCACTATATAGTGTCTTAGATGATGCAAGAGTTTCAGATCACCTACAGCAAAAGGAGAGAGAGAGAGAGAGACCTTTGAATTCTGAATTAATTCCTCACAGATGAAAAGTCAAGCAAACTCAAGATATTGGGGTGTCACCCACATATACATGGTTGGCCATCCTGCTTTCCTCTGTGCAATCCATCAAATACCAGACCCTTCTATTAATAGCTAGTAAGATAAGACTAAATAATATTTCTCGTAATGTTCTCCGAATGCAGCTGAGACAGTTTGCCTCGTGTTTGGCTGATAGCATAGCATGTTGGTCTGTGGTATTTTTTCAATGCCGTAGCAGTTGTGTAAAATTGTTTTACATATGTCAGTAAATTTATCAACAATCTGTGTTATGATGAATATCCTCTCCTTCAAAAAAAAGTCAATACTGTGGTTGTAACCATCTAAGGTGTATTCATGAATTGTCCACATTCTCTGTGGGTTCTGAAGGGAGAGAATGATCTCTATCAGTTCAGTACAACGATACCCTACACAAACCTGGAATGTGGCTAATGAAGTTTAAGGCACTACTCTTCCTGTACTTTTTGTTGATTCCCTGGAAAAAAAAATTATTTCATTTGCTAATCATTTTAAAACTCTTTGTTCTGTGGACTGACATCTTTGAAGCTACAAGAGTTATTCCTTTTTTGATTCAGGTTAGAGAATTAATGAAGGTATTAATTCTGCTACACCTGCATTCTCTTTGACATCACATACCTCAGGGTGCATTGGAAAACTCTTTGCAAGTTTGGTACTGCTAATAAGAAAAACTATTCACTACTACCACACAGTAAACAGTGCAATCAAAGGGGAAGTGCAGCCAGTTGCATAGTGCAAATACCAAACCACAAAAAGTTAATGACATTATAATGATAAAGTGCAAACAAAAGAAAAAAGCACTTATACCAAAAAGCGAGCTCTGCAAGGCACTCCTACAGCATTTTGAGCATAGTGCTCTTCAATGGGGGGATGATCTGCATTCCTTCTACCTGGCTGGGATGTGCACATGGACAGACAGTCATATTTGGGATGTCAGAAAATATTCATCTTCAAATGTCTTTCTTTCAAATCATACCACACCTCTCAGATCACTGGTCTAACTCACTCAATCATCTAGTCCACCTGTCAAGAAATAGCCCCTTACAACCCCCCAATTCCCCACAACCAATCCAGACCCAACACTTAATTCAGTACGGTATCATGCAGTTGTCTTTGGCTTTGTCAGGTGGCAGGCAAATAGTGCTGCAACATGTCCCTCCCCCCTTCCTCAAGAGAAGAGATCAATCCATGCAATGCACTAGCTTCTCTTCACCAGCTGGCCCCCATGTCACCCGAGTCCACTCCCAAACGTGGTTCACCAGCATTGTAGGCGGTAGTTCGACCACTATGCTACCAAGCTGAAGTGACTTATCAACTTATTTTTTTTACTGAAATTGTTTCATCACATAAATATGCAGAGATTTAGCAGGAATCTCATTTACAGGTTGACATGCGTGTGAAGGGGATGAGGAAGGATTACAAGGTAGGAATAAGAGAATGGTCCAGTAGTAGACAGTACAATAGGATATATAGTATACTTTATAGTCTATGAATTATACTATAAGATACATGCTATACAGACAATCTACAATATGCACAGGAAGAGGTTCTGAACCAGCAGCAGGGTGTGGGGTTTTCAAATATGTAGCAGCAATAAAGTGTAAAAGAAAACAGTCAGGTGCAATCACAGCAGAGTGCTGGCAGAATCCAAAAGATCTGTTTGGTGGAGGGAACACTAGTAGGTGGGCAGCAGCCTAACATAAGGTTGTACTGTAAACAGTGGGAAGCTATAATGACCAGATTTCAAGTTCAATAAATACCATTCACTGCAGCAGTCTTCCGTGTTTTAGAGAAAATATTTACTTGCCCATTTAATGTGCAGAGGTGTATTACATTTTCAGCATTATTTGCAAATGCCATTAACCATTGTAACACAAAGGTAATCACTCCAGTCCATTTTTATCACCATGCATATATTTAACATTACCAAAGCCCACCATGGGGCACAAAAGATTACCTACACTAAAACAAGCCATTAATTTGGTCATATACAAAAAGCCAGTTTCTCTCTTTCTCTAGAGAAGAATGAGGACTTTATGTTTTGCCCAGGAGTGTGGTATGGGGGTATATACTCTTAGATATTGAGACTAGGGATTAGCATTGTGGGATATTTTTTTTTCAATTTTGTAGAATACTTCATGTCTGTTTTTAACTTGGGGATTTGACACACTTTGCTAAGCCTTTTGTCAAATGTAATGTACCATATAATACAAAATGTCTTCAGTCTTTAATAAATGCCCAAATTACTGCCTCCCTGTTTATTTCTTAAATACCCTCAAGTAGAAACTTCAGCTAGTACTGAATGCCTCAAATTTCAGACTTCTAAATTCTCTGCCTTGACCAGAGTACCATATAACCCCCACCCAGATGCTAAATGTTTTGGGTTCAACTTCTGCCCTTGTAAACTTGAGTTTAAACTCCTTCCTGATATCACAATACAGAAATGGGGGGATGCTGTACCGTTGGAGCAGCACCATCCTTTGACTAGGATATCAAATATAGGTTGTTCTGACCAGTCAGCTGATAAATATTCCATGGGCTGAGGACATTAAGCAATCACTAGCTTGTCAACAGCCCTTCAGTTTAAGAATGGGTCACACACAAAAGAAAGAGGGACATGGATGGGGTACTGTGGACATGGTGGGGCTAATCTATAGTTGAATGACCCTCAGAGGATTGGATTGGTTGGTAAGTCTATTTCTGAAAGGCCAAGCTTCTGTTAGTTGGGACTGGCTGTACCAATTAGGGGGCAAACAGGGTAGAGCTAATATTCTCCCAGGGAGGCAATTAAAGAAAGAAGTTGTGGGAATGTGATACAGCCATTTGGTACACTTCTGAACACATGCTTACAGAACAGAAGAAAATGTGTTCCAAACAAAGTAAAATCATTCAATCCAAGGCAAATCTGAATCTCCAATGAATGGGAAAATGGTTCCATTTGCTGATCTCTACTTAGTGTATCTGCAGCTGATGAAGATAGAAATTGGGCTGTTTATTTAACTAGGTATAGCACACTAAGCTGAAAGCTTTTTTACAGGAGCAACCTGGGAGCACAAGGAGGTTAAGTGACTTGCTCAGAGTCACACAGTATGCAAGTGGAAGCTGTGGGATTCAAACCCAGGTCTGGCCTGCTGGATGTCACCAAATTTGCAGCTCAGAGCCTTAGACCACTGCGCTATACTGACTCCAAGTTTATTTATTTCTTCCATAATATGTTCCTTGCAGGATTTTCATAAACATTCACTGTATTTCAAGGGGACAAAAACCCTGCTAATTATTACTATTGTTTCTGATGGATGAGTTTTTACAGGCTCTGTTTTAAAGGCCTTATTTAAATTTGCCCAATCTTTGGATCGTTTAGTAAGAATTTACTCACCCCTACACTCTGCAGGCTAGATTCAAAGAGCTTTCCAGGACTTAAGATCCACACTGCAACTCCATTTGTTTACCAAAATCTCTGCAGCTGCAAAGATTGTTATGCACAGTGCAGCAGTTGTGGATGATGTTACGGCTGGTCCCACAGGCCATAACAGTTCTCGGAAGCTGCAGATATTTCCCTAGCAACACCTCCCACAAGCCGCTGTAATTTGTGGAAAAAGTCGTAATCTGGCTCCACCTTTGTGAATACCTGCAGTTGCAGGAAACTGAGGTAACCTGTGGATCCACAAGTGACAACCCACTTGCAGTGACTGTTTCCCACAGCTGTGGGAATTTCCAGTATTTTGAGAATCTAGCCCTGCATCTCTAGCAGAGTTTTCAGATCACCACATTTAAAATTTTAATTATTTTGGTCTAGTTGTTTAAGCGTTTATCCAAATGATGCCATTCTTGTCAGGTATATAGGTAGTTGTGGCTTTCATAAGTGTACCAAATTTCAGAGTTCTAGACTGAAAGGAGGTGAATTGTAGATAGCCAAACATTTAATAAAAATTTAAATTTTCAGTTATCTCCATTTAATTTTACATTTCTTTTCAAAATTTCTTCATACTTTCAGGATTTAGAGAAATCTGTAACATGGGTATGTGCACCAAGGTTTAAGACTCAAGCTATAGGTAGCCAAACATTTTGCCCTTTATTATAATTTTGAAAGCACTCATCAAAATGTTATTCAATTTTGCAGGTATATGGGTTATTACAACATTTATATGTGCACCTAGTTTCAGATTTCTAGATCCAAAGGTGCCTGAGTTATATGCAAATAAATTGCTCATGAAATTTTGCACAAAATAAAAAAATGATACACTATGAGCATTTATAATTTTTGGACAGTGCATCCTAGAAGTGTGCCAAAGTTGCCATTTCCACCTAAGCAGAATTTTCATGGAATTTGGCAACTACAAGCACATATTCATTCATTGACTTCACAGTGGGCAGCCTTGCAGTGGAGGAGAGGAGAGGGCTATGTCGGTCACCCACACCATTCCGGGATGGGGGGAGCAGGGTGGGAAACTACTTTGTGGGATGGAGGGGTGGGTGGGGTCACTAGACCACCAGGGATTAAGTTTACAAAAAATAATAATAATAATACATACTGAGGATTGGGCATATGGAGGGAAGGGGATTCACTAGACCACCAGGGATAATAATATATTACTATACGGGGGATAGAGATAGAGGCTTACATTGCAACTAAATAGTAATATTGGACATGGGTGGGTAATGGAGTGGTGGAAGGGACCACTAGCCACCAGGGTTTTATATTTTTTTAAATGCTCTGGACTACAGTGGACAGTCAGTCGGTGTCTCTTCAAAGACGTGGCTCCTGCTTCCCTGACTGGCAGTGTATGTCCAAGCTGATGTGGAACTTGATTCCAAAATTCATTTTTTACCCTGCTTTTTTTCCTGCTCAGATTAGAAAAATGTTTCACTGAGGTCCCCTTCCCCCTTTCAGATCTGTTACTGAAACAGAAAAGGATGCCTGATATTACTAAAGGCTCAACACAGCAAAGGGAGCAGTAAACAGTTATAAGAACATGATATTCACACTTGCTATTAAAGTCTGTGGGTGGTCAGAAAGTTGTACAAAACATCCACTTTACAGTCTTTAACCTTGTGCTACCTGGCTGTCCCTGGTGTCTTGATGCTAAACACATATTTTTCCAGTTAATGCACATCAGTCGGGTAGGTGATCAGGTGAGAGTGAGGGACCGCTAGCCTCCAGGGATTTATTTTGGGCAATCAGGCAGTGAACACTTGGCATAAAGTAGAGTGCAGGGCAGGTGGAATTTCCACAAAAGTTTGAAAATATAAAGTCAGATTTTCGTTTAATTTCCATCTGCAGAAGTTTTTTTTGTACACCTCTACTGCATCCAAAGTAAACAATAATACTCAACAGGGTGGACAGTATTGGGATATAACAGTTGGCTCAGGGGCATAATGAGGCCCAAAACTGCAGGCGGAGGGCCTTATAGCCTCTGGAATGTCTGTATATCCCAATATCACCTACCCTGGAGGGCATTATTGTGCTTAGAAAATGGGCTATAAGTGACATTTTTTGAAATAAATATATATATATATATATATATATTATAGTGGCGCGGTCACACCACTATAGATAAGGTTGAGAGGCCATACTAAAGTCAAAAGTTTGGACGTTAATAACTTTGGACCCATTGAATGGATTTGCCAGAAATTTGGTACACACGGTGGGGCTCACTCGATCTCTTGATTTGCCAAATTGTGTTTCTGTCTGAGTGCCTGTCTTCGTGTACGAAAGCGCTGAAAAATGCAAAATTATCCATTTTTGGAGGCACCTTTTGGCATTCTTAATGTGGTCCTGCACAGCAATTGTGTGCTGTATCACTCTGCAAGATGACTCATTTGAAAGAGCTTTGGTGGCCGAACATGCTGCTTTTTGTTTTCTGAAAAAATATTAAGGCATTCAAAAGTTATGGCACTTTTAATTTCCCATTATAAGTCAAAGGGAAAATGTATATGTATATCTTGCAATCAAAGAATCGGGGTTCTGGCCATCTCATCCCACCTGTCGGTCAAAGAATTTGCAGCCTCACGGTTCAAGAATCTTTGATCCTAAGGATTTCAAAAATTCTTTGACCGCAAGGTCCACCATCTTGCTTTCAGTTTTCCGATTGCACAAACACAAATATCTCAGCTCAGGGGTCACTTCTGAAGTAAAACTTCAAAGGGTTTTACTCAGGAGACCCTGATCTATCAAGTCACTGCTTTGGTTCCATCCAAAGCAGTCAGAAAATAGAGTTTTTAGTTTTTAAATTCTTCATTCGCAGCTCACTAACAATCTTTGATCGT
The DNA here is from genome assembly GCA_016271365.2 of Neoceratodus forsteri. Classification (NCBI taxonomy): domain Eukaryota; kingdom Metazoa; phylum Chordata; order Ceratodontiformes; family Ceratodontidae; genus Neoceratodus; species Neoceratodus forsteri. The sequence continues at coordinate 76,240,648 of CM057450.1, forward strand.
GAGCCAACAAATTCTTTGATCGCGAGAATCAATGATCGCGATCATGCATCGTGAGCGAGGGACAAGATGGGCAGATTTAAAAATGCATTTTCTCAGCCCAGGGGTGCCCTAGACTGTGAAATAAAGGTGGGTTTTGCTCAGGGGGCTTTGTTGTGCCCCATCTGCATGCCCAAAATAATGTAATAATGATCCCTGGTAGTTTAGTGCACCCCCAATAAAATATTTACATCCCTGGTCATCTAGTGCACCCCCAATAAAATATATGAATGAAGTAATGCCCTGGTAGTCTAGTGCCCCCATCCCCTGTTTTTTTTTAGATCCCTGGTAGTCTAGTGGCTTCCCGAGCTGTATTATCTTATAATATGTCAATCTTTATATCCCTGGTAGTCTAGAGGCCCCCCCAGCATAATGAAAGAAATACTGAGTTGATATCATACCTAGTATTCTAGTGGCCCCCTCACCCATCCATCCAAGCCCACCCAGCCCCCCTACCCTTCGCCAGCCAGCGACTGGCACAGTCCTCCTCTCACCTCCACGACCAGCCGCCGACTGTCTGCATTACAAGTGGATTTGCCTGAAATTTGGTTTGCACAGTTGGGCATGGTAGATCTTGGGATCTGCTAAGTTTTGTACCAGTCGGATATATGGCTGCGGAGTTATTAAGCACCAATGAAATGTGCGTTTACGCTTTTTTGCAAATTCATTGCTCTCACCTACAGGTCGCACGGTTTGCATGACCAGTCCGAAAACTTCAGGGAACATGCAGTCAGGGTCCCCAATGTGCCTTTTGAAGATTTTGTGAAAAAATATTAAATAGTTCATAAGTTATTCAAAAAACAAGTTCCCATTATAAGTCAATGGGAAAAATGAACAAAAAGTGCAAAAGTGCAAACAAGCCATTTTTAGTGTCGCAAATTACCCCAGTAGTGTCGTGAGTCAGCAATTTTTTTGTCAGTTAGTGATCACAGAAATGCTTGGCATTTAAATTTGGGACCCTCTAGGGACACAATTCGTTTTGTGTTCACCTAGTCGGACCCTGAGGATGCTAACCATGTCTTTATTTTGAGGTTAAACACCCCAGAAATATGTTTTTCAAGTTTCTGGAAAAAGCAGTGTCACAAAAGTAGTGTCACACTCATGACACTTTCGCAAAATTTGCGAAAGGTGTCACAAATTGAGACACTGCTTTTTCAGACTATGGCCAAAATGACAGCAGTTCTTTGCCACCCTGCTGCAAAAGAACTGTTTGGTCTTTTGAGCTGAAATTTGGTGGGAATACAGCCAACATCTCATAGATGTGCCTTTTGTGGCTTGGTGAAAAAATATTGCATGGCTGCAAAGTTACAGTACTCTGAAGTTGGCATTTTTTCCCATAGACTAACATGGTGGCATATGCCGCGCATTTCAGAGCTGTTATCTTGAAAACGATGTGAGATACAGATTTGTTGTTGCAAGTTACATAGCCCTGTGGGCTATGTACTATTAAAATCCTAGCCAGGAAAATCATGATTTTTGTGAAATTTAAATTTTTTTCTACGTTGTGCGGTTCCTGAGATATTAGCAATTAAGTACTTCCAATGCTCGTTTTCAGCTTCGATGCCCTTTACCATGCATACATTCTTTGTTCACACTGTGTTTCTCTATGCACCTATTCAGCAAAAACAGGGTGTGCACTTCCGTTACTGTTACAGTTGCTGTTTCCACTTGCGTTTATGTCTCTGTTTGCATTACCACTCCCGTGTATGCCACCGTGTGTGTTACCCTTTGCGTTGTCATTTGCGCTTGCGTTTTCGTTACTGTTACCATTTGTGTTTCCACTACTGTTTCTGTTTGCATTTTTGTTTGCATCACCGTGCGCATTGCCATTTGCGTGTCCGGCAGCCCTTTAGTTTGCGTTCCATTTCTCTTTCGTTTTGTGTCTTTCTTGCTGTTACTGTTACCATTTGCGTTTGCAAGTGCACCTGCATATTACGGTTTGTGTTTCCATATGCGCTTGCATTTCCTTTTGCGTTTCTGTTTCCTTTGCGGTTATTGTTGCTGTTACCATTACCATTTGCATTTACAATTGCAGTACTGTGCCCGTGCGTGTTTCAGCTTGCATTTCTGTATGCACTTCTGTTCCCATTTCCATTTCTGTTTCCTTTGGCATTATTCATCTTAACTTTACCATTTGCATTTACAATTGTGGTACCATGCCTGTGTGCATTACGGTTTGTTTGTACGTGTGTGCTTGCATTCCCATTTCCATTTCTGTTCCCTTTCACATTCTTTTTGCTGTGACACTTAAGATTTCCATTTAAAATACCACTGCCATCAGTGTTCTTGTTACCAGTTGCATTTTTGTACACACTTCAATGTCCGTTTGTGTCACTGTTCGCTCCGGCATCACTTTGTGCTTGCGTTTCTATTAACATTTCCTTTCCCAGTTACGTCTGCATTACCATGTGCGCCACTGTTGGCGCTTCTTTTTGCATTGCTGTTCCTGTTACTATCTCACAAGACATCACATGGCGGGAGCATGGGGCCCTTCAGACCCCGCGCTCCAGCTGCCGCATTATATTCACTATTTCTCATCATCAGTCTCAAAAAGAAGGGAAATTAAAGGCAACAAACTCTGTTTAATGCATCAGTTAGAGTTGTTCCACAGTGACAAAAGTGAGGAAATTCACTGTTAGAGTTGAAAGCCCCCGTTGGAGCCCTCAGCCCACCCCAACAGGCATCGAGTGCGCATTGGGGTCGTTGGTCCTAACTCTCACCCCATTCTCTATTCCTCAGCTTCTTTACACATGTGATGGGGTGAGAGTTGAGGCAGTGGACAATGTGCACCCGTGCCAAGACCAGAGGTGGAAGCTGGAAGGGTCAAGGGGCTTTCAACACAGTAATTTCTGCTTTTGTCACTGTGGAACAACCCTAACGATGCATTAAACTGGGTTTTGCCTCTAGTGTGTTATGTGTATATATATATATATATATATATATATATATATATATTATAGTAGCACAGTAGTGCCACTATAGTTAAGGTTGAGTACCCCATTTGAGGTTAAATCTGAAATTTGGTAGCTTGATAACTTTGCCACCGTATGACAGGATTGCCTGAAATTTGGTATGCATGGTCTGGTGCCATCAATCTCTGGATCTGCCAAGTTTTGTTAAGTCAGATGCATGGTTACGGAGCTACAGAGTGTCAAATAAATGCACAAATTACTCATTTTTGAGCATTCCTTGCTCACGCCTACAGGTTACACAGTTTGTTCGACCAGTTTGAAACCTTCAGGGAACATGCAGCCGGGGTCCCCAATGTGCCTTTTAAAGATTTTCATGAAAAAAATATTAAATGGTTCAAAAGTTATTCAAGAAACACGTTTCCTATTATAGTCAGTGGGAAAAGTTAACAAAATATGTGGAAGTGTTTCAAATGCACTTTTTACTTTTGCAAATGACCCTCGTAGTGTCGCAAATTGGCCATCTTGTTTTCAGTTACTGATCACATAAATGCTTGGCATTTAAATTTGGGACCCTCTAGTGACACAATTCTTGTGTTTACCTAGTTAAGCCCTGAGAATACTAGCCATTTCTTTTTTGGGGGTAAAACACCCCCGAAATATGTTTTTTAAATTTTTGTAAAAAGTAGTGTCACGCTTGTGACACTTTCGTGATTAATTTTGCGAAAGTGTCTTGATTTGCGACACTACTTTGCGACACTATGCCCAAAAGAATAGGAAATCTTTGCCACCTTGCTGCAAAAGAACGGTTTGGTCTTTTGAGCTGAAATTTGGAGGGAAGAAAGCCAATATCCTACAGATGTGCCTTTTCATGGTTTGGTGACAAAATTATACAGGGCTGCAAAGTAACAGTACTCCAAAGCTGACAATGTTTCCAATAGGCTAACATTACGGCATCTGCCACGCCTTTTGGGGCCCGTATCTCGGAAATGCTTTGAGATATGGACTTTTGGTTAGAAAAATGCTTAGGGGGCTAAGTGCACACCTAGCCAGAAAAGTCATAAATTATATAAAATTTGAATTTTTTTTCTACGTCATACAGTTCCTAAAATATAAGCAATTTAGTATTCCAAGTGTTCATTTTCTGCTCTGAGACCCATTATTATGCATACGTTCTTTGTATTCACTGTGTTTCTCAATGCAGCTTTTGGGGAAAAAAAGGGTGTGCATTTTCATTACTGTTACACTTAGCATTTCCACTTGCTTTTCCATAACTGTTCGCGTTAGTGTACCCATCTACGCCACCATGTGCATTGCCCTTTGTGTTTTCATTTGCGCTTTGCTTTGTATTACTGTTAACATTTGCATTTCCATTACTGTTTTTGTTTGCATTTCCTTTTGCGTCACCATGTGCATTTCCATTCGTGTTTGTGTAGGCACTTCTGTTTGCATTTCCGTTTCTGTTTCCTTTGGTGTCATCATTGCTGTGACCGTAATTGTTTACATTTCCAATTGCATTACTGTGACCATGTGTGTTACGATTTGCATTTCTGTATCCGCTTGCATTTGCGTTTCTGTTTTCATTAACATTTGCATTTGCGTTTCTATTACTGTTTGCATTATCGTTTACATTTGCATCACCATCTGCATTACTGTTTGAGCTTGTGTTTGCGTTACCATTACTTCACTATTTACAGCGCGCATTCTCAAAAAGAAGAGACATTCATGGCAAAAAAATCCATTTAATGCATCAGTTAGGGTTGTTCCACAGCGACAAAGGAGAGGAAATTCGATGTTAGGGTTCCCACCCCCCAAGCACCCCATCCCCCCGCCCCTACCAACAGGCATCAATGTGTGCGTTGGGTTTGTCAATCCTAACTCTCACTCCATTCTCCGATACTGCACCACCTCAGCTTGTTTACACATGGGATTGGGTGAGAATTAGGACCAATGACCCCATCGCACACCCCAATGTTACTCTTTGCATTTCTGTTGGCGTTAGTGTTTGTGTTTCCAGTTGCATTTCAATTGTCAATTGTATTACTGTTCCCCTCTGCATTGCCATTGCCATTATCATTTGCATTTCTGTTTGCATTTGTGTTACCATTTACATTTTCATTATCGTCTTAATTATGGTTTGCTTTTGTGTTTCCGTTACCATTAGCATTTGCATGTGCAGTTGCTTTTACGTTGTTGCTTGCATTACTGTTTCCTTCTGCATCGCCATTGCCGTTACCATTTGCATTTGTGTTTGCATTTCCGTTTGCGTTACCGTTACCATTTGAGTTTCTGTTACCATTGTGTTACCATTTCTGTTTGCATTTATAGTTGTGCTTGTGTTTGTCTTACCGTTTGCATTACCATTTCCATTTGTATCACTGTGTGCATTACCGTTTGCATTACTATTTTCTTTTACCTCACTATTGCCATTACCATTTGCTGTTGCGTTACCATTACTTTTACTGTTCTCGCTACTGTTACTGTTAGCATTGGCGTTAGTGTTAGCATTAACGTTACTGTTAGGATTACCATTACTGTTGCTGTTACCATTACTGTTAGTGTTACTGTTACTGTTAGGGTTATTACACACAAATGGGAAGCAAGGTGGGGCCCTGCGCTCCCACCACCACATACCATTCACTATTTATAGTGCAGATTCTCAAAAAGAAAGGAAATTCATAGCAAAAATTCCAATTAATGCATTAGTTTGGGTTGTTCCACAGTGACAAAAGCAAGGAAATTCAGTGTTAGGGTTGCCACCCTTTGCACCCCATGCTGCCCCCACCCCCACAAACAGGCATCAAGGTGTGCGTTGGGGTCATCAGTCCTAACTCTCACCCCATTCTCCTACTGCACCACCTCAGCTTATTTACACATGGAATGGGGTGAGAGTTAGGGCCACTGACCCCAATGTACACCCTGGTGCCTGTTGGTGGGGGTGGGGTGGGCGTGGGGTGCAAGGGGTGACAACCATAACAGTGAATTTCCTCTCTTTTGTCACCATGGAACAACCCTAACTGATGCATTAAATGGATTTTTACCATGAATATACATATATATATATATATAATCCATGCCACTATAGTTAGGGTTGAGTAAGCACTTTAATGTTAAACCTGAAATTTTGCACCTTAATAACTGCCACTATATAACAGCTTTTCCTAGACCTTTACATGTGTGGTCTTGTATCATAGATTTCTGGATCTGGCAAGTTGTGTTATGGTCAGATGTATGGATGTGGAGCTACAGAAAGCCAAACAATGCAAAAAAACCGACTTTTTGCACATTTCTTTGCTCGCACCCACAGCCCACATGGTTTATCCATTCAGTCCAAAATCTTCAGGGAAGATGCAGTCTTGGCCACCAATGTGCCTTTTGAAGATTTGATGAAAAAATATTAAACTGTTCAAAAATTATTAAAAAAAAAACTAATTTCCCATTATAGTGAATGGGAAAAGTTAGCAAAAATCACAAAACGTTCACAAATGCCTGTTTTTACTTTCACAAGTGGCCCTTTTATTTTTGTGATTTGGTCATCTTGTTTTCAGTTAGTGACACAGAAAAATGCCTGATGTTTAAAACTGGGACCCTCTAGGTAAACACTGATTGCGATGTTTTCCTAGTGGGGTCACGAGGATGCTAGCCCTGTCTTTATTGGGGGTTAAACCCCACAGAAATGACTTTTCCAACTCTAGGAAAGTGCTTTCACAAAACACTTTCACAAATGTAAAAGTTTCATGATTTTTTTGGCAAAACTTTAGTAATTTGTGAAAGTAATTTGCGAAAGTATGCTCAAAATAACTGCAAATCTTTGACATCCTCCTGCAACAAAACGGTTGAGTGTTTTGGGCTGAAATGTGCAGGATGGCAAGCCCTAGTCCCACAGATGTAGATTCTATGTGATAATGGCAAAAGCATAAAGGTAATCACCATTATCGTGCAGAGTGTCAAAAACATTTTCAGCACTACTGACACCCCGGCACACAGGCGCATGTCACCAGGGGCACACATTACAATGCTTTCTGTGGGCTTCATGACCCACATTCCCCTACTAAAGGATTCTCAACTCCAGTGGGGTGCATATCAGGGGAGTGAAACATGTAAAATTAAAGGTTCAGGCCAGGTGCAATAAAATCGCACCAGTGCCTGGACCCGAACCCGTTACCTCACCCACCCCAGCCACAGGCCAACCATGATACAGCTTAGCAATACAATGCATTGCCACCCCATACAGCTTCTCCACCCCTCCCAGCCCACACTCGCTGTGCTTGCTCCCCCCGCGCACGTACATATAGCAACATCCTGTCACCCATTTTGCCCATCCCCCATCCAGTGACCCTACCCTCCATTGCCATGAGGGAGTTCATGAGGAATGAGTCACCATTACAGATGGTGTTATTCCCCATGTGCCCTCCTCACAGGCTACCCAGATGTGCCTTTTGGTGGTTTGGTGCTAAAACATTAAAGAGGCCCTAAGTTACAGCATTCCAAAGTTCAGAAATTTTTCCATAGGATAACATTGCGGCGCCTATGGTGCCTTTCGGGTCCGTATCTCAAAAATGGTTCAAGATATGGATTTTTCATCGCAAAAGTTCTTAGTCCCCCTACAGGGGAGCTAGGTGCAGAAATGGGCTACAAAGCTATAAATAACATGAACTTTGAATTTTTTTTTCTACCTTGTATGGTTACTGAGATATTTGGGAATTAGTGTTCCAGTTGCTGATTTTCATGTCTGAGGCCCACTATTACACCCACAGAGTTAGCATTCACAGTGCTTTTTCCTGCCATATCTCAGGCACAATGTGAGATATGGATTCGGTCGACCGTATGTTGCGAGAACTTCTCACTCTCATGATTACAACTATACTTGAATTTCTTCTCTACCTGCTACGGTTCCCAAAATATTGGTAAATTTGTGTTACAAGGCTTCCTTGGCCTATAGGGATGCTGTATGGCTCCATGCTTATGTGTAAGTAGGAGCACAGGGCCCAGAGGGCCCGCACTACCACAAACACATATCATTATGCAGAAATGGGCAGCTTGGTAGCCTGTGCTCCCACTAACACATATTATTTACTATTTCTATTACACTTTCTCAAAACGATGGGAAATTCATTGCAAAAAACTCTGTTAATGCATCAGTTAGGGTTATTTCCACAGCAACAAAAGTGTGGAAATTTGACATTAGGGTTACCACCCCACCACCCAGCCCCCACCCCCACATCCTCAAACCACTAACTCCACATTCCCCCACCACCCCCACACACACATGCAAGACACATGCAAGATTGTAAGACACTATACCAGTCAGTCACATTTGTGATCACAATAATCACTAAACTGTACTCCTTTCACATAACACTATGTAATGAAAAAACATATACAATTTTGATCGACTCTATACTCCCAGCACAGTATGATGACACACTATAGCTGGCATATCTTTTCATACAGTGAAACTTAGTCTGCACAAAGATTCTAAATATTGATTTTGATGTGTCATAATTCTATGATTGGCTCACTGCAGGTATCGCTGCGACCACATAGACATGTGGTGGCACTACAGACACCTCCGCAACATACATAGTACTTTTCAGAAACTGCTCAGGTATGAAACTAGCACCATCACATGTTGTAATACTGCTGCGTTACCTGGAAATACTCATTAGCAGCATGATATGGTTAGCTTTGGATGTTACAACTGTTGTTGTCTCATGTTGCTTGTAAACTATACTACAAAAAAATTCTTTTATTATTACTACCATTTGTTATTAGGACTGACTCACTCTATCAGAAAAAAATATGCAAACATTCAATGACTGTTGCTAGTGTTATCCAAACTCTTATTTCCAATACAGCTATCTATAGATAACATACTGTGTGTTTCATCATTTCTTAACAATTTAAATACAGGCATCTGCTTAAATCTTGTTATTTATGTTTGTAACAGCAACATGCTTACTGTGGGCCATCTCCCATGGTTGCGCAGAATGCGTGTGTACCCACAAGATACTCTGATGGCAGTAGAACTCATGCAGTTGCTGGACCATGATGATGGATGTGTCTTGTACTGCATGCATGTGTGTGTGTGAGGGGGTGGGCAGGGGGTGATGGGGGAATTCAGAGTTAGGGGTTTGAGGATGGAGATGTGGGGGTGGGGTGGTAACCCTAACATCAAATGTCCACACTTTTGTCACTGTGAAAACAACCCTAACTGATGCATCAATGGAGTTTTTTGCAATGAATATATATATATATATATATATTTATGTGTGTGTGTGTGTGTGTGTGTGTGTATTTTTCAGAAAAGTAGTCCCTATGCTGGTACAAGTGCCACTGGAGGGTGCTGCTGTTTTTGTGTAAATACTTTCTTTCCAGTCAGCATCTTCAATCCTCCAGGTTATGCTTGCTGCTTTGTCTCCCTAACCCCACCCCAACACAGACTCACATACAACAAGAGAACACTTTATTTTAGTTGCTTTTATTGGACAGTTGGAACAGGGTAATGTAGCCTGCTGATCTGCATGTCAACAGAGGAAACTTTTTTTCATTTTTGATGGGTTTTTAAATGTTGCACTGGTCTTCAACATCAGTTTCAAAGCATGGTGTTACTTGAGATGTACCACTACCAGGAATGCAGTGTTAAGTTAAGGAAAGTGATATTATCTTAAAAAAAAAGTTTTGTGTTGTTTTCGCATTTTTTTTTTAAGGGAAACAGTGTAGCCAAATGGGGGAATAGTGCTAGCCATGCAAGAGTAACGCTACGAGGAACCACTGAGTGTAGCTTGACTTTTTTTTAATAGACTGAAAAAAAGAACCTGGCTGGATTTTGGGAATGGGGTTACATTTTCTGCAGGAAAGAATGGCTGTTTACTTTTTCTGATTAGTGGGGTAGTCTCTGAGTTTGGATTTTGTTATGATGGCTAGTGAGGTCAATCTTGTTAAGTGAGAGAGAAAAAAATGGTGGCTGGCCAGTATGAAAATTCAGGGTGGCCTAAGGATAACCACAAGTAAGAGTCTTGGTGGGTAATGGAGTAAGGTTTTCTGTAGTGAAATCTCTTTGGCCTTCCCAAGGATCCTTTATTCTATACACTGTTTTTTTTTTTGGGGGGGGGCCTTTTCAAGTTATACTCAATTACACTTTCAATTTTTGTTAGAAATTCTTTTTATTAGTTCCCCTACATTTCACTCCATCATGGAGATTGATCACGGGGTAATTATTTTTTCATTGCTTATTGCATCTGTTGATACATAAAAAAAAAATATTTTGTAAGAGTACATTAAATTTACTGTAGTATCAATACATTCAAATGCTTTCAAATTATTTCAGTGTTCTCTATATATAGATTTCATACCATCCATAGTGTTACTTCTAAGCTCTTTTAACTTTTTTCTTTCTAGAGCTCCTTGTGTTATGTTAATGTTCACAGTATATTCATTTGTCCCTGTAATAGACCATAGACATTGCTTTTGTTAGTGTTATTCACCTCTATATTTTATGCTGCTTTAATTTATCTGCTGCTTACTAGAGGTACAACCCCCCCTCAAAAAAAAATATCTTCAGGCACATTGTTTGCCTTAAAGTTGTTCACAGTCTTAAACAGGAAACTTTTTGGCAGTTTCTGTAACATATAATAAGGTAAACCTTTGTTTACTTCTCTTTCATTTGGTATTCTCTTATAAAGGGTATTGCTCACATCTATCTTTTGTTATAAAAACTTCTTGACTGATCATTTCTGGAACTGGCTCAATCTTTGAACCCGTGTCACGCTATATTGATTATCATTTATAACCCCTAGTGGATAAAACTAAAGTGCATGTTAAAGATACAACATATATGATATTAAAACTAAAAGATATCTCACAACAGGAAATACCAGGGAATGTATATTTAGTCACACTAGATGTATCAGATCTGTATATGTCAATATCCCATAATAAAATAGTGGAATGCATAGAAGAAATGTCAGACCAAAGAGGCAGTAACGCTAAACCAAAAATGAGAATTTCTCAGGAGATGGCAGAATTCATTTTACAGAAGAACTATTTTGAGTTTGATAATACATTTTATCAGCAAACTAGAGGTACTGCAACGGGTTCAACCATGGTGCCAGCTTATGCCAATTTCTACATGAATAAATTCAAGGAGAAATTCATCTATAATATATAGGCAAACAGATTCCCTGGTCATATACTAACATGGCTATGATATATAGATGATATTTTCATGATATGGATGGGGACCAAGGCACAGCTAAGTACCTTCTTCCAGGAATTGAACCAATACAATTCAAATCTAAAATTTGTTATGAACTTTGACCAAACAACAGTGCTGTATTTAAATCTAAATATAATAATGGAGGGAAGAAAAACTGAAACAAGTCTATTCAAAAAAGCAACTAATAGAAACACACTGTTACACTACAAAAGCGTTCTTGAACTGAAACTGAAAAGAAGCATTCCACGTGCACAATTCACTAGAGTAAAAAGGAACAGCAGCAGGGAAATTGATGTAGCAGTTGAGGTGGATAAGATGATGAGAAGGTTTGAAGCAAGGGGTTATTAACACCGGACATTGAAAGAAGCAGATGAGAGACTGAAATTAAAAACTAGAGAAGACCTTCTCAGTCAGGGGTTACAGGACACAGAGGAACCATGAGTGGTATTTTCAACAAAATACAACCATAAAATCATGGACATATGTAAAATCATAAATATGCATTGGCATTTAGTGCAGACTGATAATGAGAATATAGGAACTCTACAGGAACATCTGATAATTATTGCAAAAAATGTACAGAATATTAAAGATAAAGTAGTATACTCTCAGTTTAAACTACGCACACAGGAAGGGGAGAATTTGCTTCTAGGATGGTTGAATCCTGGCATGAAACCATGTGGAAAATGTGCAGTATGAAATACTTCTAAAAAACAATTGTACATATACCCCATACAGAGGAATCCTTTAGGATTAATCAACATATAACATGCACTACAAAGGGGGTCATATATTTGAGTTATTGTCCTTGTGACCTACTATATGTAGGACCAACCAGTAGGATGTTAAAAACAAGAATTTTGGTTCACATGGGGTACATTAGAAATTGAAATATGGACTCCCCTGTGGCAATTCTTTTTAATGAAAGTGGGCATAATGGAGCCTCATTAAGATTCTGGGGACTAGAAAAAATCACCCCTCCTGATAGAGGTAGTAATTTTAAGGATAAGCTATTAAATGTTGAAATGAAATGGATTTTTTATATGCATACACAAGATAATAGGATTGGAATGAACATCAAAACAAAGTGGCAGGCATTATGTAAACATAATGTGTTCTGGCTGGTCTATGGGACAATAGCAACTTGGATATAACATGTCTTAAGATAGTGGGTGAGAAGTTCTCAGTAAACTTGATAAAGTCTTTTGTTTATATTTTAAGACAACTGTATATAATAGAACAACATGTATATATGCAGAGTTTGGAAAATGATGCTTTTTTGCAAAGTTTGGCCTCTTTTGCTAAGTTTGACCTTTTGTACACCCTTTTGACCTCCCAGATAAGCTATAGAAAGGAGGCATGCTGTGTTTGCCCATTTTGGCACTCAGTATGGAGATTTTAAATTAGAATGTGGTATCTTTTTCTGACATTTTTCAATTTCACTGTGAGAAGTGATATCCACTTCTGATTTATGCTGCAGCCTTGACAGTGTTCTATACACTGTGAACACTCAGGATCTCGTAAGAGATCTGGGAGAGTTCTGGGAGTGACATCATGTTTGGAACTCCCACAGGCTTACAAAAGAAGGACTCAAGAGGGAAGCAGTTTTAGATGCAACAGAGCCAGTCAGCCATTACGAGGCAATCTGTGTACTTCACTTCTTGTCCACAAAATAAGCAGTTTAACTGACAGATAATAACTTGTCAAGAAGTTTTTATAACAAAAGATAGGTGTGAGCAGTTCCCTTTATAAGAGATTACCAAATGAAAGGGAAGTAAACAAAGGTTTACTTTATTATGTATTACAGAAATGGCCAAAAAGTTTCCTGTTTAAGACTGTGAACAACTTTAAGGTAAACGATGTGCCTGAAGATATTTGGGGGAGTCATACCTCTAGTAGGCAGCAGATAAATTAAGGTAGCATAAAATATAGAGGTGGATGACACTAACAAAGCAATGTCTATGGTCTATTGCAGGGACAAATGAATATACTGTGAACTTTAGCATAACACAAGGAGCTCTAGAAAGAAAAAAGTTAAAGGCTCAGAAGTAACACTATGGATGGTATGAAATCTATATATACACAACACTGGAAGAATTTGAAAGTGTATAGCTGTATTGATTAGAAATGTAATGTACTCTTGTAAAAAAAATGTTTTTATATATCAACAGATGTAAAAAGCAATGAAAAAATAATTACCCTGTGATCAAGCTCCATGACGGAATGAAATGTAGGGGAACTAATAAAAAGAATTTTAAGCAACACTTGAAATTGTAATTGAGTATAACTTGAAAGATCCCTCCCTCCCAAACCAGTGTATGGTCCAAGGATATCCTAAGAAATGGGGCACACCAAAGTGACACCTGCTTGTTTCTGGGCATTATTGAGAAATAAATGCATGTCCAGCATGGGTTTTCATGCAATCAGAATGCTTTATTTTTCAAGCACATTTTCTAATATCATGATACTTGACACACCAGTAGAGCACATATCAGCATGTAAGCATGCAACGTGTCAGATCTTTAGCTTAATAGATATCTGGGTTGTGACCAAATTAATAAATGTAAAAAAATCCAAGAAATTCTAATGAAATTTAACAGAATTTCAGTTTCACAGAATTCCACAAATTGAGAATTTTCATTCTGCACAGCTCTACATAAAACAATCTGCTTCTTTTTGATTTTTCCATAAATAGGGATCAAGTCTCACCATGTAACTTAAAAACAAGCACGGCAAGCTATGATTCTTGTTTGTGGATTTTAAATTATTAAACGACCATCATGCTATGGGCAATAATTTTGAATTTGGCATAAGTTTGCTGAAACACCACTGAACATGCTTAAGATTAGAATAGATTCTAGGTCTGTCAATTCCACCACCTCCCACCTGCTTCATATGTATGCTATGAAAAACATAAAAATTTGCAGTGATCCCCTACCCTCTCATCTACGTTGATAAGCAGAAATGTATCCAGACTCACCTTAAATGCCTGTAATATCTTCATATCCAGTGTCTCCACTAATCAGCCATTCCATGGGAACAACACCGTCATAGAGGAAAAGTTCAACTAAACATTACCTTTAAATTTACTGCCCCTTAACTTCAGCATGTGTCCCTGCATTTACATGCAGACCACTATATCAAACCTACTTGTTTGAACATGTTGATACCCTTGTGTATGCAAAAGCCTGAGATTATGTCCCTTCTTAGCCTCCTTTTCTGCAAACTGAATATGTTAAGAGCCCTTAGCCTCTTGTTCTCATAGCTATTGTCCTCCATACCACTGCTCAAACCAATTGCCCAGCTTGATCTGGTCCTCTTGAAGTTTGTCCCCTCCTCAAGGGAGTCCACCACTTTGGTTATGCTAGTGTCATATGTGAATTGATGCAGTCTACTGCAGACCCCAGCATTTAGATTATTAATGAACATGTTGATGGACAGTGGCTCCCACACCAGTCCCTGATGAAGCCCTCTGAGTAGTCCTCTCCACTGGAGAAGTACCTGTCCACTACCATCACACTGTGAGTTCTGCTCACAAGCCAGTCAGCAGTCCAGATTGAGTAAGGTTCATGAGTACTCCATTGGTTTACTTTGCCCAAAAACTTCTATATGCCATAGCATTAGAGACCTTACTGAAATCCAAAAAGACAGTAACTATGGTCCTGCCCCTTTCTTCCTCCCTGATCACTGCCTTGAAGAAAATTGCCATGCTGGTTTGGCATCCTCTTCCACATATAAAGCCATTCTGAAAAGGGGCAAGAAGAACCATTGCCTCAACAAAGTGCACCATTATTCTATCCCTGATAATGTCCTCCAGGACCTTGCCAAGCACTGATGCCAAGCTATATTTTCTCATATGCATTTAAGCTGTTTAATACTGTGGCACATAGTGTCCTGGATGCCCATGCTGTGCCCATGTAGTTTAAGAATAGGTGTTATAGCAAATTGATGTGTTTTATATTTCTGCAAGGAGAGATACGAGGGCCCGAGATAACAGGTGGCTGTACACTCACAGGAATAAAGATGTTATACCTGACACTGAATGAAGGGACAACAGGAACCTTAAACCAGTGGGATGGGGGGGCAGAGGGGGATTTAAGATAATTTAAATATAACAGAAATTAGTTTACAACTTTTTGGGAACAAGGAACATAAAAAATAATTACACGAGGAAGAGTTCAGCCTAAATTCCAAGAAACATTGCTTTTACAAGATTGTATCCTTTGCTCAGAGTCACGTAATTGTACAGTGAATTCTGTGTCCATCTCCAAACTTAAGGAGAACAGGTGAGTCACTGCACATCCTTCAGAGGGAGGCTGGTGCTATCCGGTTGCTACCCACAAAAACATAGACAAGGACAACAGTAGTAAGCATTCAAGTGACATAGGAAATCACCTAGGAATACTGTAAAAAGGAATCATAATGTGTATACTACCTGCTTTTACCTTATTGGAGGTACTGGAAGAAGAATGCCTGCTATCTGGATGGCTGCTTGCCCAGTTAATGAGACCACTTCCTGTTCTTCATCAGGTGGTGTACAGCTGCTAGATACCATTGTCTTGATTAACCCAAAATTTAAAGATATAAAATACCAATGTGAGGTAACAACAAAAAAATCTCCACTCTTAGGGTTGTCACCTTTGGATGAGATGAAAACCGAATATTAAAACCACACCCCCAAACTCCACCCCTAACCCCGCCCCTTTTATGACCAGTGAGGGCATCGCTTGGACTTTGATTCACTTGATTTATTCAGAATTGTTGCTGATATTGCATTGTGCACAACTTATTTAAATTACATTATGATTATTATTTTTGGTTTGTTTGATTTAGATTTAAATATTTTAAATTTCAGTGTGTGTTAACATTTGATGGGGTCAGAGAGGGGGTTTAGGGGACTTTCCATCCTGTGTACACAGTTTAGCTGACACATCAAGTGACTACAAGGACACCTCTGACAACTGGCTATTTTGGATCAGGTGGCCTTTTCTGGTAAAACTCTTTCAATAAATAAACTATACCAGTAATTGTGGATGAGATGTAATTACAAATATCATCTGCCATTTTAAGATGTGCTACTGTCCCTCCCATAGCTCCTACTCTAAAGTTATTTGTAATGTCAGAGAAGGTTTTAAAAGTGATAGGAACTATTTGATGCTGTTAAATACCATGTTTTTTCCCATGTCAGTCATCCATGCCAGGTAGCATGATATGTAATATGTAGCATTCAGGCAGTATAGTGCAGTGGTTTAAGGCTCTGAACTGCAATTCTGGAGACCAGGGTTTGAATCCCATAGCCCAGACTTGCATACTGTGTGACCCTGCACAAATCACATGACTCTCTTGTGCTCCCAGATTGCACCTGTAAACAAGCTTCAGCTTGGTGTGTCTCTTCTGGTAAAAAAAAAATAATAATAATGATTTGATAAATTACCTAAATTTGCAGTGCCATCAAATCTAGATTGTGTTCCTTTCACCTCATCAGCTACTGCTCTCTCTTCCTTTTCTCATTTCTGTGGCTTAACATGACATTAGCCACACTGTTATGTGCTGTTCATCTGAGAGGCCTGGAATAGTCTTCCTGGAATTTCCAGGTAGTATGATAATTGACAGCAATAACTACTGAGGAGATAGAGGTGTGGTAGTGCTAGAAATGAAATAAAATATTAGATTATTAATTTAACAACAAAAGACCAAGTTCACTGCTGTCTGGGACAGTTACACCCCTCCTCAGGCGTACCAGAGTCAGAGGTGCTCATCTCCCTTGGATCTCAACCGAAATCCTAACCCTCCTTAGAACCAGAGACAAGGCCTGGAAATTCTTCAAGGCCTCCAGATCTCCAGCCATCCTCCAGCAATACCACGCACTACGCAATGCCAGTACTAGGAAAATCCACCAAGCAAAAGCCAACTACTTCAAAGCCACTTTCAATTCCACCTCCCATCACCCAGCTAACTTCTGGAAAGTGGTAAAATCTCTTCTCAGCACTCCATCACAGCCACCCACTCCTACCCTGCAGGTGGGTGGTCTTAATATCACTGACCCCCCTGCAGTGGCAACACTGTTTAACTCCCATTTCACAAACAACTATGTCACTCTCCAGCCATCACCTCTACCTGCACAGCACCCATTCCTTATCTCCAGACCAAGAAATACGTAATCAGCTCACCCCTTCTCCTTCCTGCAGGTCACCCCTGGTGAGGTATTTAGTGCACTGATTGCCCTTAATCTAAGGAAGGGCAAATGCCCCACTGGGCTGGATTCCAAAATGCTCTACCTCTCGGCCCCAGCCTTAACCAAACCCCTGGCCTCCCTTTTTACCTATCCTTCGCCTTTGCTGAGGTACCCTCTGAATGGAAACATGACACTGTAATCCCCCTTCCTAAGGGTGGGGATACCTCAATCCCAAGCAACTACCTACACATCTCCCTTCTGCCTATTCTGGTTAAACTCCAAGAACATCTAGTACTCTCTCGCCTATTGCCCTTTCTGGATTCCTCCTCCTTTTTCACCCCATTCCAGTCTGGATTTAGGAAATCCCACTCCACCACTACCTCCCTTCTCAGGCTCACTGACTCCATCCTCGCTGGCATGGATGCTGTCCATGTCATGGCTGCTATTTTCATTGACCTGGCCAAAGCATTTGACACCGTCTCCACACACTCCTCTTGACCAAACTTGATAACGCTGGTCTATCCAACAGCGTAATCAGTTGGTTCCACTAGTACCTTGCAGGCAGGTCCCAATCTGTCTGACTCAGCTCCTCCATCTCGGCCCCCCTCCCAGTCCACACAGGGGTTCCACAAGGCTCTGTCCTTTGCCCGCTCCTGTTTTCCATTTACCTGAATGACCTGCCTTCTGCCTGCCCTCACACCTCAATACATATGTACGCAGATGACACAGTACTATATACATCTTGCCCCTCGGCCACAGTGGTCTCTACTAGATTGCAGCATGACTTTGATTCAATTCAGCGCTGGCTTCACACCAGTCAGCTACTCCTCAATGCCAAGAAACTAGTCTCAGTAACCTTCGGCACAAGGCAGAGACTCTCGCGGTTCCCCTGTCCAATTACATTCCACACCCTTAATAATAATAATAAAAATAATAATGATAATTTTATTTATATAGCGCCTTTCAGTATATCAAAGCACTGAACAAATCAATATCATAAATTCAAATTTCAGTACAAAACATAAAAATGTATACTAACATACTAAAATGCCAGCAGAATAGGCCTAACGGTCTTTCGTGTCTGCTCGTTTGGTCAGCCCCCACCCTGAGTGCTGACCTTGCTGTCCCCCTCACCTTCTCTGGCTTCTCCCTTCCCAGTTCCGGATATTCTTGCTGCATTGGATTTTGCTTCCAGAACCCTTCCCCTGTACCTGTCCCACCCCTTCTTGAACCCCTCCACTGTCTCTGCCTCCACCAGCCCCCTAGGCAGTGCATTCCATGGCTCCACCAGCCTCTCAGTGAAGTAGCACCTCCTCCTTTCTCCCTGAATCTTCCCCCCCCTCCAGCTTCCACCCATGCCCTCTAGTGGCCCCTTCCTCCTTCCTTCAAAGCACTGTGACTGTTCCTCCCTATTTACCCTCTTCATGTACCTAGAGGCCTCTATCATGTCCCCCAGTCCCTTCTCTCTTCCAATGTGTATATTTGGCTCCTTGAGCCTCTCCTCATAGGTCCTGTCCCCAAGCCCCAAATCATTTTGGTTGCCTCCTCTGGACCCTCTTCAGGAGGTTAATGTCCCTCTTTAAGTGTGGCCTCCAAAACTGCACGCAGTACTCAAGGTGCGGCCTCACCAAGCAGTTATACAGAGGGGTATCACTTCCTTCTTTCTGGAGGTGATCCCCCTAGCGATGCATCCCAGCATCCTGTTGGCCTTGGCTGCTGCCCTCCTACAAGTCTCAGAGTTGTTCATCTTAACATCCACCACCACCCCCAGGTCCCTCTCAGCCATCGAGACTTGTAGCATTTCCCCCCCAGGGTGTACACTTGGCCTGGGTTTCTGGCCCCCAGGTGGAGTACCTTGCATTTCCCTGCATTGAACCTCAGCTTCCACTTTCTATAAAGATACATCATAAAATACATCATAAAAACATAATAAATTGCAATAAAATTCCAATCATTTTACAACTAACTTAACTCTCCAGGAAGACCAATTTCCATAAATAAGTTTTTAGTTCTTTCTTAAATATCTCCATGGAGGTGCACTCCCATAACCGGCCTGGTAGAGAATTCCAAAGAGTCGGTGCCGCATAAGAAAATGCTCTGCTGCCTGAGGATTTTAAACTCACTCTTGGAATCTCCAGCAACCCCATGTCGGCCGAGTGGAGCGATCGGCCAGGGCAGTAAGGAACCAGTAGGTCTTTCAGATAGGATGGACCCTGATCGCGAAGGGCTTTAAAAGTCAATAAAATGACTTTAAAGGTGATCCGCCACCGTATAGGAAGCCAGTGCAGTTTGCTCAGCACCGGGGTAATATGACAGGACCTACTTGTCCCAGTCAGAACCCAGGCTGCAGCATTCTGCACTAGCTGTAGGCAGCAGATTTCAACCCCAGAAAGCCCAAAGTAAAGGGCATTGCAGTAGTCTAGGTGCGAGGACACAAAGGCGTGGACCAACGTTGGCAAGGAGTCAGACGGAACAAGGTGCCTAACCCTGGCAATATTCCTAAGATGGTAAAAGGAATTCTTGATGACAGCTGACAACTGAGATTGAAGAGTCAACCTATCGTCAAGGATCACCCCATGGTTACGCACCCATTCAGAGGTCGGTAGTGACATGCCACAAAGAAAAATTCCAGAAGGCGCGTCAGTAAATGACCTCTCAATCTGACCACCCGGGTCCACCACCAAAACCTCAGTCTTCTCCGAGTTCAACTTTAACCAACTAGAATCCATCCAGTCTTGGATTTCCCCCAGACAGTTGTTAAACACAGAGAGAGCTCCATCCTGGTCGGTGCAAAACACAGGTATAGCTGGGTATCATCTGCATAGCAGTGAAATCTCAGCCCATACCATCTTATAATGTTTCGAGGGCAGCATATACACTGCAAATAACATGGGTGACAGCACAGAACCCTGAGGCACTCCACACAACAAAGAGACTGGGCTAGAAGGCAAAATCCCGACACAACTCTTTGTGATCTCCCAGTAAGGAATGAAGTGAACCATTGCAAAACAGTTCCGACATTCCACAGATTTGCCTCAAGTACTAACAACACCATGTGATCCACAGTGTCAAAAGCTGAAGAGAAGTCAACAGAACCAAGATGGAACTCTCTTTTGATCCCTCGCCCTCAGAAGATCATTAAGCACCCGAACCAGTGCAGTCTCGGTGCTATGTATTTTACGGAAACCAGACTGGAATGATTAGTAGATACTATGGATGGTTAAATGGTCATCCAATTGAGCAGTTACAACCTTTTCAATAACCTTCCCAATAAAGGGAAGGTTAGAGATAGGTCTGTAGCTAGAAAAATAGTCTGGGTCTAAGGAAGCTTTCTTCAAGAGAGGTGTCACCACCGCCTCTTTCAGGGAGCTGGGAAACTCACCTGAGTCCAAGGAGCACCAGACTATTTGCACTAAAACTGGACCAATGATATCAACACAACCCAAAATTAGGGTAGTCGGTCCAGGGTCCAAGCTGCAGCTTGTGGGGTGCACACTATGAATAAACCTCATAATATCCATGAACTCAGGTCGATAAAAGGAACTCTAGGAGAATCGAGGCACTGTGTTCTCTCACACTCCTATGACATCAACCTTAGAGGTTGTTGGACACAGGTCCTCCTTGAGGGGTCGCCCCTGGAGGCCTGCACCTCCTTCAGGTACCTTGGGGTCTGGCTGGACCAGCACCTCAATTTTTCAGCCCATGTTGACTCTATAATTAAGTAGCTGCACCGCAGGCTTGGGGCACTTTACTGGAACCGGGACTCATCCCAGCTCCTGCCTGCAGGGTCATTGTGCAGAAAATGATCCTCCCCATCTTTGACCATGGGGATGTAGTAAACAGTGCAGGGCCTAAGTCCACCCAGCCAGATTGGACCCTCTCTTCCATTCTTTCTGTTGCTTTATCCTGAACTTCCCTTACTCCACTCACCACTGTACCCTTTACCAATCAACAAACCTCCCCTCTTTAGAAATTCAAGACTGTTCCACTGTGCTAAGTTCACAGCCTTAGTTCTGGTCCCACTTCTCCCCTCTAACCTTGCCTCTGCCCTTGTCACCCCAGCACCCCGTTTACTCCCTCAGAAACACAGACTAAGGTCCTTTGCAGTCCCACACAGGACCACTGTTGCTGGCCAGGTGACTTTTAGCTACCGCTTAACAACCTTGTGGAATTCCCTCCCAACAAACATTCATCACTGCTCTCCCCCCCGCTTCAAAATTCTATGCTCCATTCTCACTTCTCCTCTATCTGCTCATGTGTCTAGACAGTATGTGGTTCACTGTATAGCTGGGCTGTGCATCCAAGCTGTAATTTACTACACTGTAGGTTCTTCCTGTATATATTTTATAGTAAGGTATTGATGCTATGCCTGTATCTGCTGTTCATCTCTGTACTTTGTATTCCTTTATGTATTGCCTGTTCAACTATGTAACTGTACCCCTACCCCCAGAACACATCTGGAAACGAGCAGTAGCCTGCTCAGCATGCTTTCCTGGTTAAACGCTTATATAAATAAATAAAGTTATAAAAGTAGTCCTTATCACAGCAGTCAAAGACCATACTCACAATGCAGCTTTGAAAGGATTAGGTTGATTTGCTGCTAATGGTCTTAATAGCCCTACTTTACACCTCTCAGACTGACTGGTATACAAGCAAAGGTCTGCATGACATCAGAATTTGTTTGTAATCTGAACATGCAAGTAAAATGGTGAAGGATTTAATAGAATCTCTTTTACAAGTATGTGAACATTCAAAATGACTGAAAAAGTACTACCTCTGAATAAAACTGGATTAGCAGGTAAAGTTTCTGAAACACATTGTACAGTCCACACTGGGACAAGAAGCTACCCTAATGTGGTGCCTGTCTGAATGTCTAAGGGTTTCAGAAAAATGAAGGTGTTGATTAAGGTGGTATTGTTTACCCTTACCATGAATCATTTTCTAATTTGCGGGTGTGAAGTTAGAGGTGGCAACCGAGCAGATAGGGACACATTTGCCTCTTTAAGTGCCCTGCACTTGCAGGCACTTCTTGATTAGCATGCACTGCAAGCAAGCAAGCACACTGAAATGTCAGACACTTGCTTACAGTCAGATGAGAAAAAAATGAAACAGTTAGTGGGGAGTCTCACAGGTGCTGCTTGACCTACCATAAAAACTGAATTTGCATTGGTGAAAATAGGAGGACCAAATCTGGACCTAGAAAACCAAATCCATTTGGTCAAAAAATGAGTAGGTGGTAACCTTATCCACTCTGTGCTCTAATAAAAAAATTCTTGTAGTTAATATATACTACTATTATATGCTGAAACACTGAATGGACATTTGGGTCTGTGTGTGTGTGTTCTTAGACTTTTTAGTTTAGTGATATTTGTAAAGTAGAGTGCTAACACTTTGCTTAACCTAAATGTTTATATTTTACATGCAAACACTTATTATAATTAACTGTACGTACATCAGTATTGTGTGTCTGATCCTGGGTCTAGCTTGTAAAAGGGCCATGCGACCTAATGCTATTCACTTGGTAAACAACATTTTAAATAAATAAAATAAAAATGTGTTACAAATCAATCCACTACATATTAAATCCCACATTCATCAATATGAAGTTCTAGCTGTCTGTCTGTCTACCCGCCTGTCTGTCTGTCTAGTTTAATCTAGCAGATAGACTGCTTGATCACAGTATAGTTCCCACAAAACTGTGGCAAATTTTCTGTCCACAATAATGACTGCACTAATTAATTAAATTTGCTAGTCACTAGGAAAAAACATTTTTAACAGAATTATTCACTGTCAAAAATATAATAAACCAATAAACTACATTCTAAAAATAATAATCATGCATTGTGTCGTTCAGCAAAACATTAATTCTGTCAGCTCCATCCTGTTGTCACAACACACTGTAGACAGTGTAAAACATAACTCATTTTGATACATTGCAAACACACTGTCCGTTTTATGAACCTGCATTTTACTTTTTTTATTGCTACAATTTTGATTAACTCATCTCAGTTTGCTTAAATTCTCATTATTTCTGCAAAGTAATTTATTTAATTAGCTGCAGTTTGGACATTATTTTGGACAAAAACTTTGTAACACATTGAGGGCACTATACTGTGATCAAGCCTACATATATATATAGTGTGTGTGTGTGTGTGTATACACACACACACACACTATATATATATATATATATATATATATATATATATATTATATATATACACACACACATATACATATACATATACATATATAGATATGTTTTGGGATATAAGTCAAGATAAAAAAGTAATATCTTAGACAGGCAGTGGAGATATCATGAATAGCTCCATGTTCCTATATGTCATAGTGATATCTTCGTGTTCCTATATGTCATGATGATATCTTGATGTTCCTATATGTTTTAATAATTATCTGGTTGATCTTACCATTTTCATACTGCCTTAATAAAAAGCACTTTCACTTTCCTTGCTGTTCTGTAGTATGACCGAGAGCTGTCAACACTAGAAAAGAAAGTGCTGTCAGACATGTAAAGTAAGGCACCCAGCATGGAAAATCTTCAAAAACTCTGTATTTTAGTACAAGTTTTTTTTTACCAATCTGTGAAAGAAGCTGCCAACTGTACAGCGACAACAACGAGCAAGTCAGCAATTTCAGTAATGTAGGCGCAAGCCTGAGCGACCATTGCCATAGCAACACATGTCCACATAGCCTGTACTTTTCTAAAGCTGGTGACACGCTCGCTCTTGACTCTCCACAGTTCATTCAAATCATAAAAAATTAAAAAGAAGACAGAAAAAACACTTGGAAACCAGTGAAAATAACACTAAGCACAATAACTGGAAACACAGCTAGCAGTACACTGAGCTGGGAAACACCAGAAAAAAGCAAACACATAAAATGTCATGAGAGCAACGGATCTAGATTGGAAGGAACGTCAATGTCCTCTCGTAGCATACTGTATGTTCCCCCTGAGTAGTATTTGTCACTTGCCTTGTCCTTGTCACAAAAAGAAAAAACAAGATTAATTCATGCCAGTTTGACTGTGTGCCAAACAGAAACACTTCCCGTTTCCTTTCACTACTGTATTCTGGCCAAGCGATATCCATACTATAAAATAAAGAGCTGGCAAATATTTACTTTAATGCAATCTGTGCCAAAAATACTGCAGAACTGAGTCTTTATGCTACAGTTTCTATGTCATGTTAAAAAGAACATGCTGACTGCACAGACTCAAGAGCGGCCAAATAGGTGGCCTCAGAAATGTATGCACAAGCCTGAGAGACTATTACTATGGCAACACATGTTCCCACTTGCGTCTATATTTCTAAAGCCGCTGATATGCTCACTCTTATCTGTCTACAGACAGCAGCGTCTTTTTAACACACTGAAGAAACTTTAGGATAAAATATTCAGTTTTCAAGTAATTTTAACACAGACTGCCATTATTTAAATGTCTGGCACCACTTCATTATCCAGCATTGAGACTGCTCGGTCACGTTTCAAGTTCAAGTTTATTACAGGAAAACTCCATTGATCAAGCTCATTCACAAGGATGGCCTGGTACATATATAC
The DNA here is from genome assembly GCA_016271365.2 of Neoceratodus forsteri. Lineage (NCBI taxonomy): Eukaryota > Metazoa > Chordata > Ceratodontiformes > Ceratodontidae > Neoceratodus > Neoceratodus forsteri. The sequence continues at coordinate 76,265,561 of CM057450.1, forward strand.
AGACAAGGACATCAATACATAGGGTACAAAAAAGATCATCACAGTAGATTGAAAAATACAAAATACAATTTTAAGTTCTTATGGTACAACCTGCTCAACTTAGGGCATAACATGGTAAATGTAAACTACATTTTCTTGTGAACATTAGTACTCAAGGTTAGGTTCAAACATTTAAGTGCAGTAAGAAAAGTGAAAGTACTTTCAATTAACAGAAATTAAAATTAGCACAAATAACAAATGTTTTGTTTATATACACAGTAACTACATCACACTTCATTTAAGTACCAGAGACAACAGGCTTGCCAAGGCTGATTAATTTTCCTCCTCCTCCTTCCAGAACAATGTTAGCCACCCCTCTAAGTGCTGAAAGGGCATCTCTGCCCTCTTCTCCCCCTACCCAGTCTCCAGCAGTCCTTAAAATTGTAGACACCCTCATTTCTGACCCTTCTATGGCCTCTGAGTTCAACTCTTACTTCACCTTCTTTGCCTCATCCCTCCTCTCCTCATTCCCCTCTACAAACCCCCTACTCCCACCCTCTCTCATGCCCCTCCATCACTCTCCTCCTATTTCCAGTCACCCCTGCTGCTTCTCTCAATACCTTCCTGGCCCTCAACCATCAGGAAGGTAGAAGCCTTGATGGACTTGACCCTAAGCATCTACACCTCTCTGCCCCTGTCATTGCCTTCCCCATCCGCTCCCTTCTCAAACTCTCCTTCTCTCCTGTATCTGTTCCAGACACCTTGAAGCATGCAACTGTCACTGTCCTTTCTAAAGGAGGTGACTTCTCCACTCCTGACAACTTCCACTTTATCTCCCTCCTCCCACCCTTAGCTAAATTCCAAGAGCACGTAGTGCTGTCTCAACTGTCTCCCTCTTTGATTCCCCCTCGTTTTTCATCCCCTTTCAGTCTGGCTTCCACAAACACAACTCCACCACCTCCTTCCTCCTCTGGCACACTGACTTCATCTTCTCAGACATGGACCAGGGCCTTTTCACCTCCACCATCTTTGTCGATTTAGCCAAAGCTTTTGATGTAGTTTCCCACCCTCTCCTCCTTGACAAGCTGGAGTCAGTGGGTCTGTCAGACTCTGCAACTAGTTGGTTCTGCTCCTACCTAGTGGTTAGATCTCAGTTAGTTAGAACTGGCGAGTCCCTCTCCCCACTCTTCCCCATATACATGACCATTTCCCAAGGCTCTATTCTTGGCCCGCTACTTTTCTCTAGATTCTTAAATGACCTTTCCTCTGCCTGCTTATCAGTGTCCATCCACATGTATGCAGAAGACATGATCCTGTTTGCCTCCTTTTCCTCCCACACTGAGCTAACGACTGGGCTCCAGCATGATTTTGACAATGTCTAGCAATGGTCATGTCAAATTAGTTATCCTTAAATACCAAAAGAATGCTCTTCATCACCTTCGGCATGAAGCAGGGGATTTACAGGCTCCAATCCATCCCTCCTTCCACACTCTAGATTTGGTCATAATTGATGACTTGCCCTCATTTAAGTACTTTGGGGTCTGTCTGGACCAGCACCTTGACTTTTCACTGCACGTGGATGCCATACATAAAAAACTCCACCCCAAGCTCAAAAAAACTCCACGCCAAGCTTGACGCACAATATAGGCACAAAAGCTGTATCCCGCTTCCTGATCACTGACATATCACAACTAAACTGATCTTCCCATTATCGCTTATGGTGACATTGTCTACAGCGCTGCCTCAAAATCCGCTCTGGTAAGACTGGACACCCCTCTCTCACTCCTTCTGCAATTTTGTCTTGGACTGCCCACTCCGCACTTACCACTGTTCTTGTACTCTGCCATCTCCCTCCCCTCCCTGGAAGATCATTGCCCAAGCTCATTTATTTCTAAACTCTGGCTGGCCTTCCTTCCCCCTTACCATAGCTCTTTCTCTTCTCCCCCTTGCCTCCCTCCTCATATACCCCCTGTATCTCAGGCTAGCATTCTTTCATGCTTTCCATTTATAAATCCCTTGCTGGTCAGACTGCCTTCTCTTTCTGCTTCCTTAAACTTTGGAACTCTCTCCCCCAAACCATTCTCTCTGCCTCTTCCAAATGCACTCTCTCCTTTCTGCTCCATGTTCACACAGCTCCCTCCTGTGACTTCTCTTGAGTCATAGCCCTTCCCCGCTCCTCATTATACCTTCCTCCCCTGTTCTTCTCCTCTTTTCCCCTCCGCATCTACCCTCCTCCCTCTCTTCTTCCTCCCCATCCCGGTCTGCACAATCACGGCCTCCCCCCATCTGCACTCCTTCCCACAGTGCTCCTTTCTACAGCACTCTATCTCCCCAGTGTCTTCACCATTGATGTACATTTGTTTGAACTCATGGGACATATCCTCAGCCCTGTCCTTGTTAAATTTTAGGCCTAGTATTTTCACCTGTCTGATGAACCTTGTTTTGTACTATTTAATTTATATCACTGTATGGTGATTTATTGCATAAGTTACTGTTATTCTGTTCTTACACGTCTCTTCCATTCCCCCCAAGGATGCATCTGGAAATGAGCTAATTCCACCTCGGTATGCCTTTCCTGGTGAAACTTCTGAAATGAATAAATAAATAAATAATAAATGTTGAATAAGCTCAGAGAAATGGGGGTTGGGGAACCAGATGATCAGATGGATAGGCAATTGGCTTCATGACCGGACCTAGAGGGTCATGATTGGCAGGATAGTCTCATCCCCAAGAAGGGTCATTTGTGGGGTCCCTCAGGGATTGGTCCTTGGGCCCTCCCGTTCAACACCTACATTTTTGACATAAGGAACGGTATTAGGAGTGAGAGGAGTCTCTTTGTGGATGACTCAAAACTGGGGGGGTTGGTGGTGGATGAGGAGGAGGGGAGGGAGGCTCTACAGGGGGACCTGGAGGCTCTGGAAAGGTGGTCTAGAAAGTAGAAGCTGAGGTTCAATACAGAGAAATGCAAGGGACTGCATCTGGGAGCCAGAAACCCAACACAAGTGTACACCCTGGGGGGGGGAATGCTACAAGTTTCAATGGCTGAGAGGGACCTGGGGGTGGTAGTGGATGTCAAGATGAACAACTCTGAGACTTGTAGGAGGGCAGCAGCCAAAGCTAACAGGATGCTGTGATGCATCACTAGGGGATCACCTCCAGAAAGAGGGAAGTAATACTCCCTCTGTATAACTGCTTGGTGAGGCTGCACCTCGAGTACTGCGTACAGTTTTGGAGGCCACACTTAAAGAGGGACATTGAACTCCTGGAGAGGGTCCAGAGGAAGGCAACCAAAATGATCTGGGGCCTGGGGGACAGGCCCTAGGGGGAGAGGCTCAAAGAGCTAAATATGTACACATTGGAAGAGAGAAGGGACTTGGGGGACATGATAGAGGTCTTCAGGTACATGAAGGAGTTAAATAGGGGAGGAACAGTCAGGGTGCTCTGAAGGAAGGGGGCAACTAGAGGGCATGGGTGGAAGCTGGGAGGAGGGATATTTGGGAAGAAAGGAGGAGGAGGTGCTACTTCACTGAGAGGGTGGTGCTGGTGGAGGCAGAGATGGTGGAGGGGTTCAAGAAGGGGTGGGACAGGTACAGGGGGAAGGGTTCTGGAAGCAAAGTCCTGTGCAGTAGGAGTATCCATGACTGGGAAGGGAGAAGCCAGAGGGGGGGTAGTTAGGTCAGCTCCCAGGGTGGGTGCTGACCAAATGAGCAGACATGAAAGATCATTAGGCCTATTCTGCTGGCATTTTAGTATGTTAGTATGTAAGTACACAGTTCTTACGTCACAGTCCATTTATCTATAGAGTTTCTACGTCACCCTCCACTCATCTGCCTTCCCACCAGCACTACTTCCAGCTATTCAGCTTGCTTCAAATAGTGCATAAAGCACCAATGATATTGCAAACTAGCACATATTTTCTTTTTTTATTAAATATGAACCGAAATAAAAAAGCAGGCATTTTTTTGCATTTGTCTTATTTACAGCCATCTCTCAAGACATGCTACAGCAGTTTGTGCTTGCTCCATACATACTGTTGCCATCACCCTACAGAATCGGCCATCCCTCTGTAAAGCACTAAAAATCCTACAGATTTGTTTATAAAAAAATAAACAGAAACCGCAACATAGCTCCATTGTACTTGTCTGCTCTCTCCTCACACCCATCAGAAACCAGCCTGTTGCCCTCTCTAAGATGCAGTGCCATTTCTAAATTAAATTATTCATAAACAGCCCTAAGAACCAATTGCAGAACATGCTGGGGATGGCTGCAGCATCGGGATGCTAATGTGTCCACAGTGACCACCTAGCAACCTCATAATTAAGTGGTGGTATAATTACAAAAAGTCCTCTCCGATTTATTAAAAAATAAATAAACAATTTAAAACAAAACTTCACTGCAGTATCATGAACATCCACAATTACACAAATAAAATATGTGGGGGTCAGTGTGTGATAAAGCATTTATCTTGTGTAGTTGCCACTGACCTCTCGTAACCATCTCCTATGGCTCTGCCACTCATGAGGCTACTTGAGGTCTATGGCAACTGCACAAGTTAGGCTTCAAATTAATTCAAGAAAATTAGGTAAAAGTGGCCTTTCTCCCCACACCCACTTCCAAGCACCAAAAGGAACAGATAGGGTATGTGGTCTCCTGAGTCTTGGTAAATAAGTGGTGGGGTCTTCCTTGGGGTTGTCAACCCTAATGCTGACCCCTCCTCCCATCCCTCCATAGATATATATATATATCTGTAGCTGTGGAAGCACAGAGCCCTCCTTGCCCTGCGGTTCAATTTATAGGACAACAGTGACCAAATTGTCAGCATAGCCATCTCATTAGCCCACCTCATGTACTAGGTACAGAAAATTTCTGAATCACTGCCAGAACATAATTCTGTGCAATTACAATGCCATTCCATGCCACAGGTGCAAAAACACATTTTGGCCAGGATTTGAAAACTGACAGCTGTGGCATACATGTGGTGGGGTAGTAAGAAGGTCATGTTGAAAATGTGGGGTAAAAATTTTAACATTTCTGAAATTAAGGGGAGGCATAGCAGAATTGCAATGAATGATCATAACTTTGCCATTTTGCTCATATTTTGACCCCAAATTATCAACATAGTTTTCTTATGACCCCACCTCATAAACCCCATAGGTGAAAATGTTCAAATCCATGCCAAAATGCTATGCCGCACCATAGGTGCAAAAACACATTTTGGACAGGATGTAAAAAATGACAGCTGTACTGTTCATGAGATGGTGTGAAAAAATGGCTATGCTGAAAATGTTTGAGTCAAAATATTAAAAATTACTGAAGTTATGCACTTGCATAGAAAATTTTCAATGAATGCAAGTAACTCGGGCATTTTTAGGAATTTCTTTCACCAAATTTTCAATGTGGCCTTTTTGGGACCCCACCTCATGAACACCAGTTGTGAAATTTCATTATTCAGGCCTGAAAGGTGATTTCATGCAGCAACCACAAAATCACCTTCCTGTCCCAATTAATGAAATGTCAGTTGCAATGCTCATGAGATGGGGTCTCAAACAGACCATGTTGAAAATCTGGTGAAAAAATTCCCAAAAATGGCAAAGTTAGGAACATAATTTCAAAACAACATTGAAATACATTTTACAGTACTTACCTGGATTCCTCAGTTTGAGGTTCAGCTTTGAAGAGTTCAAACGTGTCCCGATCCATAGAAAATGACAGCCTACAACTTCTGGTGGTAAGTACAGGGTAAAGAGGGAGTGGGGTGGTGGATGCTCAGTGGGAGGGTTTGGATAGGGGAAGGGAACAGCAGGGATGATGAGGGACCATTATCTTATTTTCAGGTTAAAATAAAAAAAGACATTGGGGTGAGTTTTCTTTTTTATAGGTTAAAACTAAAACAATATTTTGGGACACTGACAGTGGGCTCCTAAGTGTCTCACACTGCTGGGGGGGGCTTGTAATGTGGACGCTGGGATTGGGCCCCCTGATGTTGGCAAATAAGACAAGAGACAGTGGGGAAGGACATCTAACACTGGGGCTGGGTATCTGATCAGTTTAAATAAATAAATAAAATAATGTTAATCAGAGGGTTGGGGTGACACTAGACATCAGGGAAAGATATGGGAGGAGGGGGCACCACTAAACACCACGGATAGAGGACAGTGATTGGCAGGTGGGAGGTCCCACTAGACACTAGGGAAAAGGATGTCTCACAGATGAAACTGAAGCTGGCAGCATGAGTTCCTGCTGTGGCTGCAGAAGTCAAGAACATCCCACTGTTCTCATACAGAGAATACAGGGGAAGTGCTTCTCTCACTGAGCTGTGCACCTGGTATTTCAGGTACCCAGAAAAAGTGTTTCTAGCACTAATTGTGAAAAACAAACACCAGAATCTAGCTAAACAGGGCCCATTTAGTAAGGTTCTGGTGTTCTTTTTGTAAAATCATAAATTTGTTGATGCTTCTTCTAAGCTTTTTGGTTGGTGCAAAAAAAGACAAGATGGCAGCTTGAAAAAAAGGATTTTTTCTTACAAAAAAGATTTCTGTTCTTATGAAAAAAGGAATGGGTCTCACGAGACAGAATTTTTCTTTTGCAAGATCAAATCCTTTGCCGAGTTTTCTCCCTCTATCCTGAAAAGTGATCTTCCCTTTGAAAACAATGGGAAACCAAAAATTGAAGAACTTTACAACAGATTAATATTTTTTCACAAAACAAATGCATGCTTGTTCTGTTACCCAAGCAGTTTCTACCATAAAAAAATCACAACAATATTAAACATCATCTGGAAGCAAGACGATGAGGAAAAATCTACAAAAAGTGGTGACGTTATGACTTTTTGCACTGTCTGGATCCCAGAATCTGCACATCCAACTCAAATGAAACTTATCATGTCATACGACCTACCACACAAGACAGTGCATGCCAAATTTTGTGCAAATCCATTGATCGGTTGCCAGGTTATGAAAGTGTACAATTTGAGGTTTAACATTAAACATGCTACTCAACCCTAACTATAGTGGTGCTATATATATTTATAAAACGTTACACAGGGGTGGTTGTGCCTGTGCTTAGACAATGCGCGACTGTGGAAACCTTTAAACGGGATTTCAAGACTTTTTTATGGAACAAGGCTTTTACTGATTGATGCTGTTTATATTGTCGATTCTATTTGTATATTCTGATTTTATGATTTATTTGTACAGCGCCTTGGTTTTGGAAAGGCGCTAAATAAATAAAGTTATTATTATTATATTAGGGCTAAGTAAGCACTTCTATATTAAACCCTGGTATTTCCCCATTATAACTTGGCCCCAATTCAACCAATTTACATGAAATTTGGTAGACATAGAGTTGATGCCAGTATCTATGAATCCTGAAACATTTATGATGATAATTTGAGGGGGCAAAGTTATAGAGGTGCAAACAACATTAAACTGGGTCTCCTTAAAAATGGGCATTTAATGGTAGTGAGGCTTAACAGCCAAATAAATTTCAAATAAATAAAAAAGTAAATTGGGCCAGCCCAGTGGTGTGGTTGGCTTAGATGTTGAATGCCTTACCTCCTGGCAGGCTGGTAACCCATGCTTAGGATTAAGCAGGGGTTTCCGGGGGGGGGTCAGAGGGGTGGGAGAGGATCCAACATCCCAGCGACTCCTCTCCTCTCCATGGGAGAGGTGGACAGCCATCTCAACGCATGACTACCACCGGTTGGAGGCCCAATGGCAGTGCTGGCTCTCATGACTCAAAGAGAGGGGTTGCAGCTGTGCAGGACATGTGCACCTCCATGTACTTGTGCTAGTGCTGTAGCAGGTGGCTAGAACACCATGGGGGATGAGTAGCCCCAGATTTGGAGGAGATGGGAACTGGCCACAGGAGGTGGGAAGGGTCAGCCATCTAACTGAAGAAAGAAAAACTTTTATTGAAATAAACAAACAAATAAATTCATCAAAATTAAAACTTTATTTTTGCTCACCTGTAATTTAAATTTTAAAACCTGAAACTTAAAGTTTTGAAAGAGTTTGATCTATGGTACAAGCTTTTGTAACAGGCAAGTTTTTAAAGTTATCTAGTTTTTGAAATATAAGTTAAAATATTGTGCTGTTACTGATCATGTGCAGTTAAAAGGAAAGCAGCCACAAGCCCAAACCAGGCTCTTCACTTCAGCCGAGTGGCCCTGGTGCTGCTACCTGCTGGCAGCCAGACCTCTGCATCTAGCCCGCCACCCCCTGACCAAGGAAAGCAGCCACAAGCCCAAACCTGGCTCTCCACTTCAGCTGAGTGACCCTGGCGCCGCTACCTGCTGGTGGCCGGACCTCTGCATCCAGACCGCCACACCTTGACCAAGAAAAGCAGCCACAAGCCCAAACCAGGCTCTCCACTTCAGCTGAGTGGCCCAAGCACTGCTACCTGCTTGTGGCTGGACCTCTGCATCCAGTCCGCCACCCCCTGACCACAGAAAGCAGATTCGTTTGATCAGTTCCTAGCTCAGAGCTGTCAGACTTCAATCCCCATAATTGGACTGGCTCCTGGGGACTGTGGCTGCTTCTCGATATGATGCTGCAGATCCCCACTGAGAAAGAAAGTACCAAAGGCACCTTTTTTAAAACACAGCTCGGCCACTGTCTTGCTGTACTGCTCTCTGGACAGTTTCTTCACCCACCCCCTCCTTCCTCCTTTATTAAGTACACTTCCCCAGTGATCCCTGCCCCCTGAGGCCTCACACTAGTCAATTACAGCAACTCCTTAAAGGAGCTTTCCTTTCTGTAACTTCTTAAAGGGGTGACCCTCTCTCATGCTCAAATAACATCACCCTCAATGCATCTGGGATCAAGTGCATTGATACTGACTATGGTCCTCCTCCCTCTTCCTACACAAGCCCCACCTCACTTAGGACCATCATCCTCTACCCATAATACCCCCCTCTTATCTACAACAACTCTACCAGACCTCCCCCATGATGCTCGACCACCTCCCCCCTTGGTACCTCCCCACACTTCTACCTCTTACTTCCCAATCATACCTTGGTCTCTTCTCCTCAATGCCTTTGCCACCATTCGTACTCTACCCACCCCTTGCACCCCAGCACCCAGCCCCATGACCAGTCACAAGGGGAGATGCCACAATCACTACCATGCTTTGGTGCACCCTCCTGTCACTTCTATCAGGTAACATTCATCCAAACCCTGGCCCGGTGCCCAACCTTATGAACAAGCCTGCCCAGGCTTAGGGACTCCACATAGCTTCTAAGAATATTTGCAGCCTCCTTAAGAAGGCTGCTGCATTCGAATGCTGGGTTACTCACCACCAACTGGACATTGTCGCACTCATCGAAGCCTGGTTATCCAAATCCACCCCTGATTCCCTCATCTCCCTCCCTGGTTACACCCTTTTCAGGGAAGATCGGGTGGGTAAGCATGGAGGTGGTTGTGCTGTCTACATGTGTGACCCCCTCCTTGGACATGCACTTCCGGCCCTTGCATGGTTTACCAGATACCTCTCTGCCAGAACTCAGTGTGTAAAAATCAATAGCACCCTATCTGACACACGACCTGTCCACTCTGGGGTTCTCCAGGGCTTCATTTTAGGCCCTCTCCTCTTCAGTCTCTACCTCAACTCCCTCCCCTTGGCCTGCCCAAGTAAGATCCACCTCAATGCGGATGAAGCTGTGCTCTTCGCCTCTGACCCCAACCTCAGCACACTACAGGCCACCCTCCAACAAGCTTTTGATAAAGCTGAGCATTGGCTCATATCACAAAGGCTAGTTCTGAACTAAAAAATACCAAAGCTATGCTCTTCTCACATTGCCAAAACAAAGTCAGTGGTGCCCCTCTCGTGATACTGCCTAGCACACTAAACCCCATTGAGCAGGTTTTCTCCTACAAGTATCTGGGCATTTCCTTTGATTCCACACTCTCCTTCCATTCCCATATCAATGCCCTTCCTGCTGCTATCAGTGTCAGGATTGGACTGTTATACCACCATGGGAACTGCCTACCACAAGAGGCCCTTAGATTGGCAATCACCTCCTCTGTCCTGTCGCTAATCGACTATGGGCTACCCATCTATGCTGCTGCTGACAACACTGTGCTTGCAAGAATCCAGCTCTCTATAAACAAGGCCGGCAGGCTAATGCTGGGAGCTCCTAGGTGCACCCATAAGTGCCTGCTGTACACGAACATAAGAACATATGAAATTTGCCAGCAGATGAAGACCTAGAGGTCTATCAAGTCTGCTCAAATGTGCAGCTAGCACCCCTTATTCTGCAGCTGCCCCTCCCTTCCACCTTTCTCTTCATTGACCCTCCCCCCATCTTGTCCTATCCCCTTTTGAAGCAGTCCACTGTTCTACTGGATACTGCTTCTGCAGGAAACACATTCCACCCAGCCACTGCCCTCTCCGTAAAAAAGTGTCTCCTCATCTCCTTCCTGAACCTTCCTCCCTCCAGTCTCATATCATGGCACCTGATGTCCTTCCTCTCCCTTACTTTGAACAACCCCTCTGTACCAGTCTTGTTTATTCCTTTCATGTACTTAAAGGTTTCAGTCATGTCCCTCCATCCCTCCTGTCCTCCAGTGAGTCCATGTTTAACTCCCTCAGCCTTCTTTCATATGATAAGTCCTCCAGCCCCTTGATCATCTTTGTCGCCCTGTGCTGCACCCCCTCCAGTAACTTAATGTCCCTTTTCAGATACGGGCACCAGCACTGCATGCAGTACTCCAGGTGCGGTCTAACTAATGACCTATACAGAGGCAGAATCACCTCCTCCCTCCGTGAGGATATACCCCTTGCAATACAACCCAGCATTTTGTTGGCCTTTGCAGCTACCTTCCTACATTGTGCCGAGTTGTTCATTGACCATGTAATGAGCACCCCCAGAACCTTCTCCTCCTCTGTCTGGGCTAGCTGCACTCCCCCAGCTGGTAACTCCTCCTTGGGCTCTTCATCCCAAAATGCAGCACCTTGCACTTTTTGGCATTAAACCCCAGTTGCCAGGTGTCTGACCAGGTTTCAAGCTTTGCCAGATCATCCTGCAACCTCTGCCATCCCCCTAGGTCATCCACCACTGCTCCTACCTTGGTATCATCAGCAAACAGACTGATCTTGTTCTTGATGTCCAATAATATGTCTGCAATGAATATCCCAAACAACACTGGTCCCAACACTGAGCCCTGTGGAACACCGCTCATCACTATCCTTGGGTGTGAGAGCTCCCCACCCACCACCACCCTCTGTTGCCTTCCCTGAAGCCAGTTCCCTACCCATCTCACCAACTTTGCACCTGCACCTGTGCCTACTAACTTACTTCCCAGTCTTCCATGTAACACCAAGTCAAATTCCTTACTGAAGTCCAGATACAGGACATCCACTGCATGGCGCCATCCAGTTGTCTAGTTACCCAGTCATAGAACTCCACCAGGTTGGTTTGGCAGGATCTGCCACATATGAAGCCATGCTGTCTGCTGTCCTGTAGTCCTTTGGCCTCTAGGAGGGCCACCAGCCTTTCCTTCAGTATAGTCTCCATTAGCTTACCCACGATGGATGTGAGGCTCACTGGTCTGTAGTTTCCCGGTTCATCCTTGGGGCCACTCTTGTGGAGGGGCACCATGTGAGCCATCCTCCAGTGCTGAGGTACACACCCCAAATGTAGTGAGGCATTAAATAGGTCTGCCAAAGGTCCTGCAAGGACCTCTGCCAGCTCCTTCAGTACCCTGGGTGGATGCCATCTGGGCTTGGCGCCTTATCCACCCTCAGTGCCTTCAAACCCTCCTGAACTCTGCCCTCCATGATTTCCCCATCTGTCACCCCCCCCCCTTTTCTGCCATTTCTCCCCCCTCGGGTGTCACCCTACTCTCCTCTTTAGTAAATACTGAGCAGAAGTACTCATTTGGTGCTTCTGCCTTATCACACCCTGCTTCCACCCAACCCCCCTCCTTCCTAATCCTTACTATGTGGTCCTTACAGCTCCTTTTCTCCCTTATGTACCTAAAGAAGTCCTTCTTCCCCTTCTTAATGCCTTGTGCCAGCCTGAGTTCTGTAGATGCCTTGGCTCCCCTTACTGCCCTTGTCATTTACTTCGATTCCATCAAGTACTCCTCCCTGTCCTTTCCTCTCCTGTTTTCTTGTACTTCCTAAAGGCAGCTCTTTTCCTCCTTACCTTTTCCATGACCTCCTTGCTCAACCAGCTCAGTTTCTTAGCCCTAGCCTTCTTGCTCTGAGCCTTGCAGCAGGTTTTGGTTGCCTCCACTATCCACAGCTTTATGAGCTCCCACCTATGATTAGTGTCCATACTAGATTGAATTCTGGCCAGGTACCCTTTTACCACTTCCCCCATCCTCCCAAAGTCAGCCCTCCTGAAGTCCAACACTCTTGTGCCAGATTCCACTCCTTCCTTGCCCATATCCAATGTGAGCCATACTGAGTGGTGGTCACTCCCTGACAGCAGTTCCTCCACTGTAAGTTCTCTGACAAAGTTCCCATTTGCCAGCACAAGGTCAAGGGTACTCCCTAACCTGGTTGGTTCACTGACCATTTGCAGCAGGAAGCTGTCCTGGAAGGCATCCAGCAGTACCTGCTCCCTTCTGTTCCTGGTTGTTGGTGTACTTCAGTCCACTCCTGGCATGTTGAAGTCCCCCACAATCACCACACTACCCTTCTTGCAGGTCCTCCTGATCTGTCTCGCTAGTTCCCTGTCTAACTCTCCATCTGAGATGGCGGCCTGTACACAACTCCCATTCTAAGAATCCTATTCTTGGAATCCTGGATTTGCATCCAAATTGACTCCATACTACCCTCCTCCCCTTCCTCCCTTACACACTTCAGTCCTTCCTTCACATATAGTGCCACTCCACCACCAACTTGCTCAACCTTGAAGAAAGACATCACTTCCAAACCTGCCTTCTTGTAAAAAAGACCCTGCTAGGGCTCTACCCCCCCAGGGTCACCACCTCCCTGCAGCATGCCTCCCCCTCAGTCTTCAACCACAGCACTGTCAAAACCTCCCTTATTTTCCCCAGGGTAAGGACCTCTATGGCCCAGAGATCCTTTTGCTATCAGGCTCCCACCTGGTTCAGTTCCCTCCCAGCCAACATAGCTGACTCCACTAAGCTTGGTCCTTTCAAGGTCTCCCTCAAAAGCCATCTGACAAGCACTCACTGCTGCAACTGCACATAATTCCCCACCTGCCCCTTACTTTCACCACTAGGTGGGGTAAACCCTCTCTGCTTTTGCTGTATATGCCTGGGATCTCAGGCAACATCAGCTGACTAATGTAATAAAATATGTCTGGTTGCTATCTGACGTGGTACTCATGTACCTATATTATGACTACTGTGATCTACCTATTACCAAGCTTGTACCACCAGTGAATGCCTGTAACACTGGTTGCTTTTTTAATCTAAGCGTTATGTACTGTACTGTTTTGTTTGCTGTGATGTATTGCTCTCTTGATGAGGTGCCTTTGTAAATGAGTCTTTGACTCAAAGGACTGTAAACCAATGATCTAATAATAAATAAATAAATAAATAAATAAAACATTCTAAAGATAGCTGAAGTTGAAGGAAATCAGTTACCTAAAAGTGACTGCTTTCAAACAGCTTTCATCATGTGTGTGACTAGAAGCATTGTGAAGGAAATCATTTCTGGTCACTCTGTTTTCAGTCCAGCTGTTTTTAGATGACTGGTGATGGGTGCTCTCTCTCTCTCTCTCTCTCTCTCCCCACCACCAGTATCCCACTCCCTCCCCAGGTTTAAAATTAACAAGGCTATGAACCAATCCAGCAGGTGCCCAGTCCCACTGGCTTATATTCTCTCTCCCTACCAACCTGAATGACTGCAGGTATCCTTTCCAACTGGGATGCCCATCCCAAAATGCCAGCTAACATTCACCCCACCTACTACTGAGTGGCACTAGTGTGCCCACCATCAGTACTGCAGAAATCAATGCCCTCCATTGAGTAATGTCCGTGCCCTGCCTCCCAACCATAGCTTGGGACACAAGGGTGGCCATCCCTGGTGCACACAATCAGACAACTGAGACTGGGTTAACTATTCTCTAGTGTCAGTAGGAGACTCTGAAATAAAGAAAACTGTCCTTCAGAGATATTTCCTTTTTTTTGCTTTGACACCTGTAAAGAAGAAAATGGTCCCTTGGTAAATTTGTATAGCCCTCACCTGCCACCCACCCTACCCCAACTTATCATTCAGCACCCACCACCTCAGACTCCTCACTCACCTAGAAAGGGTTCATCACCACTCCACCAATAAATATGTCTTTCTCCTTTAATACTGGCTTGGAACTGAAGAAACAAGGTAAGTGCCGTCAATGTATTCTCAATGCATTTTGGAAATGGTGCACATAAAGTGGTAATTTTTTAATATTTTCTCACACGCATTTTCATCATGGCCTTTTTGGGACTCCATCTCATAAACAAGATACTTGAAAATGTTACAACCCAGGCTGAATGGTGATTTCACAGTCACTCCCTCAAATTACCTTGCAGGCAGGATTTGAAAAATGTCACGTACAAGTTTCAGGAGGTAGGTTCATAAAAAGACTATGTTGAAAATTTGGTGACAAATGACAAAGTTATGAATGAATGTTGACATTTTTCAGCATTCACTCACCACTTCTCAATATTTTCAACATGGTCTTTTGTTAACCCACCTTATGAAAAAGGGAGGTGATTTTTTTCAAATTCATTCCAAAAGGTGATTTCACAATTGATCTGTAAAATCACCTTTCTAGCAGAAGTTGGAAGATTTCACCTGCTAGAGTAGGTTCATGAGGTGGTGGAGATATAAGAAGACTAGGGGGTTGACCATTTGGAGTCAAAATGTTTAAAAAAAATTACCATTTTAAGAGGGTACATTGACATTTTGCAACATTAACTTGAAACTTTGGTAATTTTCAATATTTTGCCCTCATGTTTTCAACATGGCCATTTTTTCACACCATCACATGGTTGTGGAAAGTGTTTCATATCCTGGCCAAAATGTGCTTTACAGTTGTGCCACAAAATGATGTTTTGGCAAGCATTTTATATATGACACTTGTCACATTCAGAGGGGGTCATAAAAATACAATAGTATGTTGAAACTTTGGAATCAAACTGTCAAAAAACTTTATGAAGAAACTTTGTGTGCAGGGTCGACTGTGGGCCCAGTGGGTATCATGTTGTGTTCCCATTCTGGTTAATAGAGTTTGGGATTGAGCTCTGTGAGCCAGCTGGAAGGGCTGAGGCTAAGCAGTTGGTGCTGCCATGCAACACCACTCATAGCTTTGAAACGGAGGTGCAGTGTTGGCGGGACAGGCTACAAGTAACCATATAGTGAAGAGAACTCTTCTGTTGGTATACTGCCCAGAGGGCCTTGTGCCTCTGCATCTGTAGCTGCACAACAGTGCAGAGTCCAGAGGGCACTGGCTTCCACAGCCAGATGGACTCTTGACACTACATGTCTGCATTTGTAGCCACTTGGAATAGTAGGGTTCAAAGGGATCTGAAATTGCACAGCTCCACAGATAGCCCCACAGATTATTTTCATCTGCAGTTGCATGGAAGTGCTGGGCCTGGAGGACCCTGTGCTTCTACAGCCAGACAGACTCTTCCCTTGGAGCTGTGTATGGAGGGCCATTGTGTCTACATCTTTTCATGCAGGACTCTACATTAGAACCAACTTCTTATAAGGAACCATGTAGAATGCTTTACTGAAATCTAAATATAATACATCAACTGCCTTTCTCCCATCTAAATTCTATGTTTCAAAGAATTATAGCAATATATATATATATATATATATATATCCCCATAATTCAAAGCACTGTGGGAAGTATATGAAAATCACCATTGAAGAGTTTAGACATGTTCTGCTTTAAGCAGGAGTACATGGTGCCAAATGGCCTCTCATACACTCTGTAAAGCCTGAAAACAGAAGTCAGAGACACATGTTTCATCCAGCATAGAACTCTGTGAGGGGCCAGCCCCGGTGGCACTGAGGGTTGAGGCACTGGATGCCACATCTTGTGACATGCTGGCAACCTGGGTTCGGGAATGGACTCAGATTGCTGGGGGTCTGCAGAGGAGAAAGGATTGAGTATCCAGAGGACTGCTGTCTTCTCCTGGGGTGGGTTACAGGGGGCTCCCCACTCTGTAGTGACCCCCAATGGAGATCAGGGATAACACAAGAGCAGGGACATGACAATGGCATGGTGACAGCAGATGCCAGTGGTGGAGGCAGAGCTGCACAGGGTCATCGCATGCCACACCTCAGGGGAATAAATCTAAGGAAAAATTCCCAGAGGATCTAGGGAGGTGATGGTGACCCAGAGGCTGATACCCACATCCCAATACCAGACCACCTTCCACTGGCTCTCTAGAGCACCTCAACTCAGCCATGGACTGTCTATCTGGATTTCTGAACATTCACCAGGTAGGAGAGGCAGTCCCGCCCTGGGGGGGGGCTTAGATGGGGGGGCTGGCTGAGTCCATTAGGTCTGGTGAGGGGGTGGTCAGCCATTGTACCCCTGGTGGAGGGGGTCTCAGGCAGGAGCAGAGGCTGCAGCTGAGTTGTACACCTGAAAGATGCCCTGGCCTCCAGTGCAGAAATAGAATGTACAAAAAAAAAACAGAACTCCTCTATGTGTCTCGTCAGTAACAACCCAGGGGAAGGATGGACCAGCCATGTTACTTCCTTCAGAAAGAGCAACCAGTTGCAATGGCATTATTCTTCCCTACTGTATCTATAGGAGTAAACAATAGTACACTACCCATTAATAGCTGGAAGCTGTCCAGGTGTTGAACAAACATGAGATGCATTCACGAATACATTTCTTTAATGCACTATTCAGACACCATTCAGCTTATGTTGCATTACTGTTCTGTATTTATCTCCCTATTTTGTACTACTGAGGTAATCTGCATGAAGGCAGGATCATTGTGTCTAACATCTCATCTCATCCTCTGCTGAAATCATAGTCCTTGGTTGGTGAGATCATAGCTGTCCTCTCCACAGCAGGAGGTTGTGATCTCACAAAGAAAGAATTGCTACCAAGGCCCCCTGTTCTCCACAGCACTGTAGATGTATCTTCTGTGGCACGGACTCTGAACTTCCACAGAATGGGCAGATTCTGTGGCAAAGTTTAAAGTTTTGTGGCACATACATAAATAAATACTAATGAGCCAGCTTTACAGTTTTGTGGGACCCAGCAAGGACAGCCTTTGAGCATAACCCCAACTCCCGCCACATAAATGTAAGTTACATACACTCCCTTACACCTACAGTTTTATGCTTTTTAGCAGCTGTGCTTAAAAGCAAAAGCAATGAGATGGTTGGGGTGAATTGTACTGTAGTTGTTATAAAGCTACAGTCAGGCAGGATAATGTGCAGAAAGGAGTTGAGGCAATCTTTGTCTAATTGGGGCAGTTTCTGTGCAATTTCTGTGGCCAGTCCTAAATTCAGTTGCCAGCTTCAGATTCTGCAGCTGGTCTTGATTTCTGCAGCAACCACAGCCTGTCACAGAACTGCAGAAAACAAGGGGTCTTGATTGATTAAGACTTCAGTATAGAGATTAGCAGGATGACGAGGGCTACATCACACAGAGATCCTGAATTATGCCTGAATTGTATATTTTAAAATGTTTTCCTGGTTACTAGAAAAATCACTGTAAATTCTGCCTTGGGAACATACTATGGACTTCAGAGGAAGAGGTTGTCTTTGTCATGGTCATTTAGAATGTTTGGCTGGGAAAGGTATGCTGAGCTGAAGTTCATTTTCAGATCCATTCCAGGAGCACAAGGTGGTTAATAGACTTGTTTAGGATCATGTAATATGCAGTGGTGGTTTTGGGTTTCAAACCCAGGTCTGCTTGGCCTCCAGATTCACCTTTTGGTGCTCAAATTTCTATGCAGTGCTGCCTTCCAGCTGGCAATCCCCAACCACTGACCATAAAAGTTTGCAGCATGGCATGAACTGTGACATCTCCTACTGCCAGAGATTCAGTAGCAACTGTGGCAATTCCATGGACTGAGGTGTGAGGGACAGTAGGGAAAAATGTAAAGAAAATGTATTTTTGAAACATAATTTCTCAAATATTAAGTGAAAATGGGATGAAAAAAATACATACATCTATAAGCAGACCGTGTTTCTTAAAATCCTATGTTTATTTAACCAGGTATAGCACACTAAGCTGAAAGTTTTTTTACAGGAGAGACCTAGGAGGTTAAGTGACTTGATGAGGGTCACACAGTATGCAAGTGGAAGCTGTGAGATTCAAACTCAGGTCTAGTCTGCTGGATATTACTAAATTTGCAGCTCAGAGCCTTAGACCACTGCGCTATACTGCCTATGTTCTCACATTCACCTGATCAACTTTTAATATGGTGTATCCCCCACCCCCACCCCAATCTGTGGTAGAAGATACACAAACATCAAACAATCACACATATAGCCTCTGATCTCCTGGCAGTGGTGCAGGAACACTTGTTGACAGGTGTCAGGGTATTAATGGGACGTTAATATGCCCTCCTCCTCCTCCTCCTCTTCATCCCTTTCCCTTGTCAAAGACAGCCTTGGCAGTTTGTACTGTATAGAACACATTATTGCACAATAGGAGGTCCAAGGAGAATGACAGTTCTTGTTGTATATTGAGAAAAAAAGATGAAAGAAGGCCCATCTACATGACAATCACTGACCTTTTTAGAGCCTTAACAAGGATGTGGTGTGTGTGTGTGTGTGTGGGGGTTTGTGTGTCTGCATGTATGTGTGTCTATGTGTGTGTGTGTTTTATAGCAATTCATGTTCTTCCATTGTGGAACTGTACAAGATGCTTGCAGGCATCAGGCATTGCACCACATCAAAATGCAGGAAGAAGCTGTTACAGCTAAACCCAGAAAGCTAACCCTGTCTTTTAGTTAATATCCTCTGCTGTCAAAATGTACTATTTGCTATGCTGGCTCCAGCACCAGCACCAGCAGACAGGAGAGGCAGGTGCTTGTGATGCTCTTTTTGTTATTAGATGTGTGTGTGTGTATATATGTATATATATATATATATATGTATATACAGTATACATATATATATATATATATATTTGTTTTAATCTTCCTTGATCCCCAGTGCAACCCCTGTTCCCACCAGTTCCTAAAGACTTCTAATAGACAGTGGGAACTAGAGTGCCTGTGAGCTCCCCAACAAGCAGTACTACTGTTCTTTGAGCTACATGAAATCATGTTGGGAACAGCTGAATCTTTCTCTGTTATGCTCTAAAATGCAGCTTATTGGTGAGTCTACCTAGGAATTGGTCTGGACTCAGGACAATTGTAAGTGCCCCACAGACCAGTTAATCTACATCCCACACTATATGTGGGCTGGCAGTATAGCCTACAGATTACAGTAATGATTTGCAAATGAGCTTGGTGTATCTCTTAGTCATGGATTCGATTCCCACAATTTCCAATTGCATACTGTGTAACCCTAAGCAAGTCAGTAAACTATCCTGTGCTCCCAAGCACACCTGGAAATGATCCATTGCAAACCAATGTAAATGAGTCACTGATTCAATTATTTATCACTTTTTCATTAATAAAAACAAATTACTATTATATTGAACTCTGATATTGGGCTCATATTTATTCCACTCCCAGAATTTCAGCTTTGCTGCAGCAGTAGTCAATGAAACCAGTGGTGCATCATTTCTGACTGTGGTGGCGGGATGCTTACAGATGATTATTTTGGATAACTGCTCCCTATAATAAGATCCTCACTTATGGTGAGCAGGGGACATGCAGATGCCACTGGTGGTATTAAGGGGGGGGGGTTGAAATATAAAAATAATAACTTTTTTTTTATTATTTATTCTAGTATTCTTATATATAGGTCTTTTGTTCATATTCATGTCCTGTCAGCTTGGTGAAACATCTTCAGACATGAGGGTATGTTGTGACTGCTGGCAAAATGTATGACTGACACTGCCTTGGCTCCCTGCCAAGGAGAAATCTTCAGTACCATATGGGTAGCCAGCTCCAAGCTGTGACCCAGAATGATTTAATTACCAGAACTCCTTGTGGGATGGACAATGGTGGGGGTAATGGAGTTTACTCACCATTCTTAGTGTCAGTAACTGCCTCATTTGGTCAGAGATGAATGACTTTTGAGTACACGCTTGACAAATTGAAGAGGCTTGGCAAGATGGGGGGAAGGGAGAGGGAGTCTTGCTCTGTAGGGTGAAGAATAGTTAATTACTGCAGAGATGTGACAGATTAATGAAGTTCCATTATCTATGTTCTCAATTGCTCTACTAAGCAATGATTGCCCCCTCTCATCACATGGCTCATTTGAATTTTGTGGTGTGGCCAGACTCAACTAATTAATAACGTCATGGGCAATTTGAATTTCTTTGAGTTTCAGGTGGTGGCAAAAGCAATTTTTCTTTATTTGTTTAGAACTGTTGAAGGAAAATTGTACCGGAAATGTTCCACTACTACCTGAGCATATTATAGTTCATGAAATATGCAGTCAGTAAATGACAGTAAACTCAGAGAGAATCAATCATTTATATTGAAAATATGTAAAGTACATCATAGGACCAAAACAACATATTTGATATGGTCCATAAAAAGCTCCTACAAGGATATCAGAAAGTTTTGATTTAATATCATGCATTCTGAAACATTTCATGCAGGGCAGCTCTAATGAATTAAAAGCTAAGCCTTTGAAAATATATTATTTATGTTGATTCAGATCTGCCAGCATGTTGAACATCCAGGCCTGTGGGTTGAAGGAAGCGCACCTTGCAAGGAGTATGCCCCTTCTAACTCATGTGCAGCAGTAGCTGTGTAGATTTCTGCACTGAATCCCTCCATCATCACATCTGGTGATGGCACTGTCGCAAACTCGCTCAGCCATTCAGCCCTCTACTCCCAAAGTGCCAACCTCTGAGCATATGAATGTGTACAGTGAACAGAACAAGGTAGCCCTCTTGTCTGTTTTGTGGGTTTAAGTCACCTTAGTCTCAAGCTCTGGAAGGATTCAAACTGATAACCTATTGTTGGCGTACCCAATTATCAGGCATCTGAGTTCTTATTTTTGGCTCTGGCCCTATGTATGATTTTCAAACCATACCCTTGTAAAGCAAGACTCCATCTGAGCAGTCTGCCATTATTTTTCCCCATCTGTGACAACCAAACTAGGGGGTTGTGGTCAGTCTGCACCACAAAAGGCTGCCCATACAAGTATGGCTCCAATTTCTGTAGTGCCCACACTAGGGCAAGACACTCCTTTTCCACCGTGGAGTATGCTTGTTCCCTGGGGAGCAGCTTTTGGCTCAAGTGGGCTTTGGGTGATCCCCCCCCTTCGTTGGATGTCTGGCTTAGTACTGCCCCAATACCCATGTCTAAGGCATCCGTCTGAACTATAAAAGTTTTGCTATAGTCCGGACTTGTCAAAACAGGAGCACTGCACTGTGCCTCCTTCAGTTTGGCATAGGCTTCCTCACAGGCTGGACCCCAGGTAATTTTCTTGGGCATCCGTGTCTTTGTCAGGTCAGATAGGGGAGCAGCCAGGGCACTGTAATTAGGTACAAACTTTCTGTAGTATCCTGCTGTCCCGAGAAAACACCTGACCTGCTTCTGAGTTTCTGGTCTGGGCCATGCCTGCATTACCTCTATTTTTATCTGGTTAGGACAGAGCTGTCCCCAGCCTACCACATGCCTGGGGTATACCACTTCTCCCATTACCACCTGGCACCTCGGCTTTGACAGTGAGCCAGGCCCTCTGCATTCTGCCCAACACTACCCTAAGGTGTGACAGGTGTTCCTCCCAGCTGGTACTGAAGATGGCAATGACATCCAGGTATGCCACGGTGTACTTCTCAGCACCATTTAACACCTGGTTCACCAAACTTTGGAAAGCAGCTGGGGCGTTCTTCAGTCCAAAAGGCATTACTTTGAACTCTAATAAGCCTATCGCAGTGATGATGGCCGACCTCTCCCTAGCTCTGTCCATCAACTCTACCTGCCAATACCCCTTTGTCAGGTCAATGGTCATAAGGCAGGTTCCCCCCAACTTGTCCAGGAGTTCGTCCGTCCAGGGCATCACGTGGGCATCTGACTTTGTGACTGCATTCAGTCTACATTAGTCTACACAGAAATGAGTCAAGCCATTTGGCTTGGGTACAAGGACTGCAGGTGAGGCCCAGGGACTGTGGGATCTCTGGATTACCCATAAATACAGCATCTACTCCACTTCCCTCCTAATGTCCTTTTGAAAACCTCTGACACCCGATATGCTGTCTGCCGTATGGGCGTCATGTGTTGCTCAGGGGGTTAGTCCAGGCTTGGCGCTAAACAAGGGGGCAAAGTCTGCTAAAACCTCCCTCACTTTCTGGATCTGACCCGGGATCAGCTGCAGAGACAATTTTACTGTCTCCACAGAGGACTCCCGCTTACTGTCTTCTAGCAAGTCCAGAAGGGGGTCTCCTTCGTCTGTCCCCTCATCATGACTACACACTGTGAACACCATGTCAGCCCTATTTACATATGGCTTCATCATGTTGATATGGTACAGCCTTGCTGTCTGTCTATGGTCAGGTAACTCCACAATGTAGTTTATGTCATTTACCTTCCTAACCACTTTGTATGGTCCTGCCCACTCAGCTTGCAGCTTGTTTTTCTGGACCAGAATAAGCACCATGACTTCCTGACCCACTATGTAAGGGCGAGCTCTGGCTCTGCGGTCATACCATACCTTTTGTTTCTGTTGGGCAGCTGCCAGGTTGCTCTGGGCTGTCCTCATAAGCTCCTTCAGCCTTTTCCTAAACCTTAGGACATAATCCACAATGGGAGTTCCCTGGGTGGTGTGCTTTCCTTCCCAGTCCTCCCGGATCAAGTCTAGGTGCCCACGTACCCGGCATCCATACAAGAGTTCGAAGGGGGAAAATCCTGTCGACTCTTAGGGCACCTCCCTGTATGCAAACAACAGGTGGGGAAGATATTTCTCCCAGTCCCTCCCATGCTGTTCAGCAAATGCCCGGAGCATTGCATTTAGGGTACCACTGAAGCGTTCCACAAACCCATTGGCTTGGGGGTGATACAGTGTCTTGCATCTCTGCACCACCCCACACTTTTTCCATAAACATTTCATTAGGTCCAACATGGAGTAACCCCCTTGATCACTGATTACCTCCTGTGGAAACCCAACATGGGAGAAAATCCCAAGCAAGGCATCTGCCACTTTGTCTGTCCTCAGTAAGGAAATGGCAACTGCCTCTGGGTACCGGGTGGCATAATCCACCACAGTGAGGATGAATCTCTTCCCTGAGGAGCTGGGGGTATTTAAAGGCCCCACAATATCCATTCCCACCCTCTGGAATAGCTCCTCCACTATGGGCAAGGGGATCAGGGTGGCTTGGGTTTTCTGGCCCACCTTCCCAATTTCTTGGCACCGGTGACAAGACCTGCAATTCTCCTTCATCTGCTGGATGAAGTTAGGCCACTAGAAATTCTGGGCCAACTGCTGCATTGTGCATGCGATTCCCAGATGACCAGACAAGGGAATGTAATGGGCAGTCTTGAGCAACTGCTCACAATATCCCTGGGGAACAACAAGCTGCCTACCTAGCATCCCTACCACTGTCTGTACTACCTGTGTATATATAAGTCCATCTTTCCACTAATCCCTATGTCGGCCATCACCTCCCTGTGCACCATCCAAGTCTGCACAAGCCCTCAGCTTCTCTAAACTAGGGTCACTTCTCTGAGCAGCCGCGAACCCCTCACACCTTCCCAAGGCATGTGACAGGTCCCCTTCAGTCACTAAACTGGGGTCCCTAGCACTAACATCAGGGCCCTCAGGATCACTGCCAATCCCAACCCTCTTACAAGGGGTCACCCCTCCCTCTTTGGAGTAACCCTCTGTAGCTATGTGGTTATTTGCTACTGGGGAAATTTCTACCCTCTTTTTATCAGTGTCCCCCTCTGGAGGCACAGGCTGGGGAACCAGCCTCTCAGTATCTTCTCCAATGGCTTCTGGGGGGCTCAGAGAACTTCAATTATCCCTGGCCGCTTGGCTACAGATAACTGCACATACCTCCCCCTACTGGAGATTGTTACCCAGTATCACATCCACTGCTAATGTGTTAGCTACAGCCACCTGTTGCACAGTTCCCCCTGTTTCACCCCAGTCCAGGAGAACACTAGCCATAGGCAATGTATTCTCTACACCTGCAAAGTCCTGTACAGTCACGTATTTATTTGGTATAAGCTGACCAGGCTGTACCAGATCCCCCTTTTACCAATGTCAGGGATGCCCCTGTGTCCCTTAACCTCTGTGTCTGTATGCCATTTAACATGACTGGGTGCATGTGTTCCCTCATGTTCACTGGCATGCTACCAGGGACACACAAACAACCCCTTCCTTTCTGGTACTACTTTGCATATTATTGCTTGCCCTTCTTGGACACTGTCTGGAAATGTGCACAGTTTCTTTATATAATCAGCAAACATTTCTTACTTCAGAGAAATCTTTTTTTTGAAACCTGGGGCTAACTGGTTTCGGTGGAGGCAGCGAGGGTTTTAGCTGCCCTGAAGGCATACTTTTCCCTTTCTGTGCTGCCACACTTGCCCCATTCACTCTCAGAGCAGGTCAGCTCTTGGCATAGCGGTCTGAGAGTTCAGCAGCCTCTTGCACTGTTTTTGGATCTCGGTCCTCTAGCCAGGTTTTTAACTTTGCTGGGCATGCCCAATCAAACTGTTCTAATAAAATCACATGTTCAATTTTATCAACAGTGTTTGTCTAAATTCCTTCCCACCAATGTTTTAAAAACTGACGTTGTTTCATGGCTAGCTCCTCATAACTCATATCAGGACTTCTCTTGAGCTTACGGAATTTAGCTCTTTATGATTCGGCAGTTAATTCAAACTTTTTTAGTAGTGCTGCTTTTAACCTGCTGTAATCATCACTGTCTTTATTGTCCATGAGACCTAATGCATCCCGAGTTTTTCCGGTAAGTAGCGGGGATAGCTGGAAGCTCCAGGACTCGGAATTTTAGCTTGAATACAAACTTTTTCAAAAGAATTTAAAAAGGCATCTGTATTCTCCCCGTCCTTAAACTCAGCTATTAATTTAAGAGTTCAATTTGTAACTCAGTCCTGCAGTCCCAGTTAAACCCAAGCCATTTACCTGCCCTGGTGCTGCTGGTTGGAGTCATAGCTTCTCCAGTTCGTGTTGCCACTGGCGCTCCTCTCTCCTCTCCTCTGCAGCTCTGTGTTCTCGCTCTCTCTTCTCCTCTGTCTCTCACTGGTGCTCACATTACTCATGGTCCACCTCCCTCTGTTGACTTTCTCTCCTATCCTGGGACTCCAGCTCCATCCTGCACAACTCAGGTTGCAACCTGAGAACTTCCAGATTCAGGATGCTGGTGACTTGTCCCTGCTGCTATGGCTCTTCATTGACAGTGGCCCTGCTGTCTGCCTCATCGGCTCGGGACCCCTCACTGGCTGCTAGCCCTTCCACACTTGAGGTTTGTCCCTTTCAGTCATGGTTGGTGACACGCTGCTCTGAGTATCTGCAACCATCAGGGCCTCTATGAGGTTCTGCTTACTGGATTTCATCCCAAACGGGACTCCCCTGTCCCTACTCAACTGCTTTAAGAAATCTACAGTGTGCTTGCTGTAGTCGGAAGACATTTTCTTCTTCTCTCACTACTAATACTATACTCACTGGTACTTCAGAAAAAAAAATGGGTGGTAGCTTAACTGTAAGTCAAGGGATATAGTTCTGTTTCCTATTGAAATAAAACACTACCTTTCTTTTTTTCCAAGTGAGCTAAACAGTTTCAAGCTAACACACTGAACAATGAAGCTTATACCACCAAACTTTTATGCCACCGCTGCCAACCAATCTGTCACAAACTCACTCAGCCGGTCAGCCCTGTACTCCCAAAGTGCCAACCTCTGAGCGTATGATTTGTGTACAGTGAACAGAACAAGGTAGCCCTCTTGTCTGTTTTGTGGGTTCAAGTCACCCTAGTCTCAAGCTCTGGAAGGATTCAAACTGATAACCTATTGTTAACGTACCCAATTATCAGGCTCAGATAATTCTGTCTTTGGGGGGGCCAGATATCTTTGCCTACGGGCATCCAAGCAGGTCTTTCAAATGAACCCTTAGAACTCTATGAAAGACTTTAGAGAAGTCTTATCCATTTCCCAGTTTGGTATACAATGAGCCCATACACAGTGTACTTATAACCTTTAAAAGCTCCACTTAAAATAAAAAGAAATGTCAAGGCACTCCATGCAGTTTCATTTTAAAAAAATATCTTTACTTTAAAAATATTAAAACAGAACAATAATTACAGAACAAATATATATCCCAACACTTACAGCCTTAAAACAAACAGGTAAAAAAGTACAGTTCCTACAATTTATAACTTCAGACTGGTATAATTTAATGCTTACTTTCTTTCAGTGCTTTGAGGGTCTCTCTCTTCTCTCAGTCAGAAAAATATTTTCTTGTGTCTCTGTCAGGTTCTTGCAGCAGTTAAACACACTTCTGAGCTGGCCTTCTCATGAGGTCACTAACTACGCCTTGGTGTATCAAACTCTATATTTTACAATACAGGGTCTCCAAATAAAATATTTAAAAAAAATATGAGATGACCTCACTGACTTTCCTCTCCACAGGTTAACTGGTCAGAACTGGCTTTTGCTCTGCTACACATACATCTCAAAAGCTTCTTTGATCTAAGTCACTGTATTCAAAGCAAAATTGTATTTGCCTCTATAATCCCATCTGGACCTTGGAATCTACACCTCAGGTCTTTCTGATGTAATTCAAGGGGTTGCCCGGGAAATGTATATTGAACCTTCCAAATCCATCTGGGTCCTCCCTGGCTCAGACATCAAACTTCTTCAATGTCCATCCTGGCCTCTCTCTGATGCCCCTTCCCACAAGTCCTTCTTGGTAACCATGCAAGTCAAAGGATCTCCCTGAGGGCATTATGAATGGCTAATCTTATTTCCTGGGATGAAAGAAAAGTGACAAGGTAATTGCACCCCAGATCTCTGCAGTTTAAAATACCTCCTGTCCTTTGAACTTATCCTTGGGGGGTCTTGATGTGTCAGGTCCAGTAAAACAATAATTTCCTTGAGCTGACCTTCCCATCACATATTTTATAAGTAATAAAAACAATTAGCACAGCACTCGAGCACTCAGAGCCGGCTGTCTACATCACACTTCTCCCCACCTAGACTGAATTTGGGGGATCCATCCCCTACATGGGATGAGCTTCCTAAATCAGTTCACTCCTCATAGACCCTAAACTGTCCATCTGAGTTATTATTTTTGGCTCCAGCCCTGTGTATGATTTTCAGATCATACCATTGTAAAACAAGACTCCATCTCGAGCACTCAGAGCTGGCTGTCTATATCGTGCATTCTGAAACATTTCATGCAGGGCAGCTCTAATGAATTAAAAGCTTAGCCTGTGAAAATATGTTATTTATGTTGATTCAGATCTGCCAGCATGTTGAACATCCAGGCTTGTGGTTTGATGGAAGCACGCCTTGCAAGGAGTATGCCCCTTCTAACTCATGTGCAGCAGTAGCTGTGCAAATTTCTGCACTGAATCCCTCCATCATCACATCTGGTGATGGTACTGTCCCACATTCCACACTAGGATTTCAAAGCCCAGATTCACAGTGATCTATATTGCTTCAAAAAATAAACTTAATGAGAATGAAAAGAAAAGTCACCTTAATGCTCTGTGCTGCTATCTCTAGTATTAGATTAGCCTACGTTTCCACTGAAAGAAACTTGAATTTGATGGGGGCATGTGTCAAACAGCGCAGAGATGTGCTCTGTTCTTTTATGTTTTTCCTCATTTGCTTTGCAGAGTCCTTATACCTCTCTTCCTCATCTTGTGTCTTTCATCCCATTTTGTTTTCTTTCAATATCCTTTCCTTAAATATGTTTCTCCCCATTTCTTTCTCTGAGTTCTTATATATTTATTCAGCCATTTTCCTTTCCTCACTTATTTATTTGGAATTTTCTTCAGGAAGATCATGCTGAGCTCAATTTTCCAGATGCATCCTGGGGGAAGGGTACTTTCCGGTAAACACTGATGTACATTCATTGCAGAATAGTAAATCAACAGAATAATAAATACAACAGCTAGAACAAATTCTGGTCAGAGTCAATATGGCTGTGGAGAGCTTTGAGGAGCAGCAAGAGCGGTGAACAGAATATGCTGTGCTCTCGCTTCACAGTAGTCAGCCATAATACTGCAGCGATTACAGTACTGCACATGCGTGATACTCGCACAGGTGCAGTTTGCCCTGGAGTCAGCCTTGAGCAACATGGCGGTGTTGACATAACTACGTGTAACAAACCAGTCCCCTTGGGTTACTAGAATCCCATTAGTACTAGTCTTAGACAGGCAGGAAAAGGCAGCTGGTGGGGAGCTCATTATGGGATTTCTACATAATGACATCATTGTTCACTCAGCTAACCTGAGAGAAGGATGATTATGTCATTTAGAACTCTCACAGCAGCATAACTATTTTAGAGTCAGCTGCTGTTGGGGAGTTTAGAATGTTCATCAGTAAGATCAAGTGTGGCAGTTAGACTGGCAGGAGGTCTGCCTTTGGGGATCTGTTAAAGGGAGCCCTGGTATTTCCCTCCCTAGTTTGGTAAAATATTCAATTTTCCTGCGGGACTCTTTAGTTTCACTCCAGGAGGAGTGAGAGGGAATGCAGTTCTTGTGTATCCAAGGGACAATCCCCTGAAGTTCCTGAAGCTCACAGCTGCCTTAAGGAAGAACAATGAGTAGAATCTGACAGCTACCAGATAAAGAAAGGTAAGCCTTTTGTTCTGTCCATGACTGGGAGGAACAATTAATATGTGAGCACAGAATTTGAGGGAGTTGTCTGAGATGTGTGTGCACTAGATAAGACTAGATCACACTGGTCAGGACCTCTTTCAACACAACCATGCTGAATTTAAAGTTAAAGTTGGGACTCTTTAGCAATTAATTGGGTATTGGAGACTCATTTGGTGTAACCCTGAAGGAATGGCAGAGGCTGTTTAGGGCAAAGGGTGAAGAACTCCATCTGGATTTTCAGGCAGGGCTAAGTGGTTCATGGATGGGCACCAGTGTTCCCTGGGCAATGACCATGCACCCAGAGAATTTTAACATGTGTGGCACATCCCATAGTTATACACTTTGGAAATGGAAATGTGTGGAAAATGTTTAAAATGTGTGGCACATCCCACAAATATGCACTTTGGAAGAGAGATAGAGGTGTTTTTTTATGGAAAACTGTACTGCCTAGCAAAGTGCCCTGTAGAAGAGAGCGTGCCTGTGTTGCATTGATAAATATTAGGGGGACCACTCTTGCTTTAAGTAACATCTGTAAATAAAGCCATACTGCAAAATCCTAGTTACTACTTTGGACATTCCGCTTATTGCTTCTAGTTTGAATGTTATTGGGGCACCTCAGCAGTTAGGTCTAGCATATACCTAGCATCATCTCCCATGGACCTGATTGTAAATAAAAAGGTCCATTTTAGTATATACTCCTACCACCCCCCATCCTCTAGATAATGAACCTGGTATACACTTCAACACTAAGGGTGGTACCATGAGTGTAGTTCTGCCAAAAGAAAATTGTATGCCACGTAGTTGTCAGTAGTTTGAGTGGTGCCAGCTAGTCAAAGATGGTGTGGGGGTTACATACATATGCACGATACTCATGCATGCACAGTTTAAGTCTGCACCACCATGTTGCACACGGTGGCCATCACGTCCGTTCTTGTGGAAAGGAAAAATAGTGCACCGGGAAGTGGATATGTTTAGGCTGCCCACAGAGGGGAAGGGCTGCATAAACAGATTCACTGGAAAATAAGCTGCAGCACTAGGGAAGAACATCAGACAGTGGTCCATTTACATGATTCCACAGTGCTCTTTTACAAATCTGATGATGGCATAACATCTGTGGAGCTTGGCCCACACAACCATAAATATCAGACTCAGGAGGAAACTATTAACAAACTAGAGATCTGGTCTTGGATTTGCTCGTCATCACAGTCACTTTCTCATTCTTTTTGATGCAGTAATTTCTGGTAAAGGTGCCTTAACCATATTGATCTCAGTGCTGGTAGACTACTTCTGGTTTTCCCCTGATTGTATTAGGAGAAGGTAGTAGCAGTCTTGAAGTGGTAGCTGACAGTAGTGGCATGCTATGAAAAAAGTGGCCCCCATGTTCATCTACATATTTTAGAAATGACCCCTTGAGTTAAAGGGGACAGGATTTGATTACTTACGTGCAACTGTTTGAAATGTCTCTATTTTTATCAATTATATTCATACCTCTAAAGGATCCCTATTTTAACTATGCCTGAATAAACACTGAAGCTGTCAATTGTGTTTTGTTTTGGAATTAGATTTATAGAACTGTTATTTAATACTACAACAGATGAGGTACATATGGACACATGTTGATACATGGACATATTAGGATAACATTATCTCAATTACAAGGGGGTCTGTGTTAGGTTTTGGTTTTGAATGTACACATATACTAGTCACTTGTTACAGATTTGCAGATATATCATGTTTAAGATAGTATACGTTTGACTGTTCATGAGTAATATGGGCCTATTGTACATAGAGTTTAAGAAAAATGTATCTGAACAGTATACTGTGTAAAACTTGAGTGACACCACTGTGTGAAACAGCTGGTGAATGCTTAACTTACAGTAGGGCAGGCTGTCTTCTAACCTATTTTTTACTTAACACATACATATTTTCATATTTATAAGACTTTTTACATTATTTACTATGTATTGCTTAAAGAGCTACTGACGCCTCAAAAAAAAAACTTAAAAAAAACATAAAAATTGGGTAAAATTCTGCTTGTATTCCATATATTATTCTAGATTTCTCCTCCCCATTATTTATTACTGAGAAAATGTGCATGAATGAGTGATCTTTATCCCTTGCAGTTACTTTAAAGTCAATCTGCCTCCACAGCTTACTTCCTACTTCAAGTTATAATGCTCAGTTGTGACATCACAATCTGTTGATCACAGAAATGTGGGCCACCCAATACAATGACTGGGAACTGTCTGTACTGGGGACAGGGTGATTGGAAAAGGAGGGGGTGTGGCACTATATGTGAAGGAAGGACTGAAGTGAGAAAGGGAGGAAGGGGAGGAGGGTAGTATGGAGTCACTTTGGATGCAAATCCAGGATTCCAAGAATAGGATTCTAAGAATGGGAGTGGTGTACAGGCCACCATCTCAGACGGAGGAGTTAGACAGGGAACTAGCGGGACAGATCGGGAAGACCTGCAAGAAGGGTAATGTGGTGATTGTGGTGGACATCAACATACCAGGAGTGGACTGGAGTACCCAAACTACCAAGAACGGAAGGGAGCAGGTATTGCTGAATGCCTTCCAGGACAGCTTCCTGTTGCAAATGATCAGTGAACCAACCAGGTTAGGGAATACCCTTGACCTTGTGCTGGAAAATGGGGACTTTGTGAGAGAACTTACAGTGGAGAAACTGCTGTCAGGGAGTGACCACCACACAGTATGGCTCACATTGGATATGGACAAGGAAGGAGTGGAATCTGGCACAAGAGTGCTGGACTTCAGGAGGGCTGACTTTGGGAGGATGGGGGAAGTGGAAAAAGGGTACCTGGCCAGAATTCAATCTAGTATGGACACTAACCAGAGGTGAGAGCTCATAAAGCTGAAGATAGTGGAGGCAAACAAACCTGCTGCAAGGCCCAGAGCAAGAAGGCTAGGGCTAAGAAACTGAGCTGGTTGAGCAAGGAGGTCATGAAAAAGGTAAGGAGGAAAAGAGCTGCCTTTAGGAAGTACAAGAAAACAGGGAGGGGGAGGATAGGGAGGAGGAGTACTTGACAGAATCGAAGGAGGTGACAAGGGCAGTAAGGAGAGCCAAAGCATCTACAGAACTCAGGCTGGCACAAGGCATTATGAAGGGGGAGAAGGACTTCTTTAGGTACATCAGGGAGAAAAGGAGCTGTAAGGACCACATAGTACGGATTAGGAAGGAGGGGGGTTGGGTGGAAGCAGGGAGAGTGATAAGGCAGAAGCACTAAATGAGTACTTCTGCTCAGAATTTACTAAAGAGAAGAGGGGGTGACACCCAAGGGGGGAGAAATGGCAGAAATAGGGGGGAAGGGGTGACAGATTGGGAAATCATGGAGGGAAGAGTTTGGGAGGGTTTAAAGGCACTGAGGGTGGACAAGGCACCAGGCCCAAATGGCATCCACCCCAGGGTACTGTAGGAGCTGGCAGAGGTCCTTGTAGGACCTTTGGCAGACCTATTTAATGTCTTACTACATTCAGGATGTGTGCCTCAGGACTGGAGGATTGCTCATGTGGTGCCCCTCCACAAGAGTGGCCCCAAGGATGAACCAGTAAACTACAGAGCAGTGAGCCTCACATCCATCATGAGTAAACTAATGGAGACTATCCTGAAGAAGAGGCTGGTGGCCCTCCTAGAAGCCAAAGGACTACAGGACAGCAGACAGCATGGCTTCATATGGCACAGATCCTGCCAAACCAACCTGGTGGAGTTCTATGACTGGGTAACTAGGCAACTGGACAGGGGCCATGCAGTGGATGTCCTGTATCTGGACCTCAGTAAGGCATTCGACTTTGTGCCACATGGAAGGCAGGGAAGTAAGTTAGTAGGCACAGGAGCTGGTGCAAAGCTGGTGAGATGGGTAGGAAACTGGCTTCAGGGAAGGCAACAGAGGGGGGTGGTGGTGGGTGGGGAGCTATCACACCCAAAGGGAAGTGATGAGCGGTGTTCCACAGGGCTTGGTGTTGGGAGCAGTGTTGTTTTGAATATTCATTGCAAACATATCATGGGACATCAAGAGCAAGTCTGTTTGCTGATGATACCAATGTAGGGACAGTGGTGGATGACCTAGGGGGATGGCAGGAGTTGCAGGATGATCTGACAAAGCTTGAAACCTGGTCAGACACCTGGCAACTGGGGTTTAATGCCAAAAAGTGCAAGGTGCTGCATTTTGGGATGAAGAACCCAAGGAGGAGTTACCAGCTGGGGGGAGTGCAGCTAGCCCAGACAGAGGAGGAGAAGGATCTGGGGGTCCTCATTACATGGTCAATGAACAACTCAGCACAATGTAGGAAGGTGACTGCAAAAGCCAACAAAATGCTGGGTTGTATTGCAAGGGGTATATCCTCGAGGAGGGAGGAGGTGATTCTGCCAAAGTATAGGTCATTAGTTAGACCGCACCTGGAGTACTGTGTGCAGTACTGGCATCCGTATCTGAAGAGGGACATTAAGTTACTGGAGGGGGTGCTGTGCAGGGTAACAAAGATGATCAAGGGGCTGGGGGACTTATCATACAAGAGGAGGCTGAGGGTGTTGAACATGTACTCCCTGGAGGAGAGGAGGGACAGGGGGGACATGATTGAAATCTTTATGTACATGAAAGGAATAAACAAGACAGGTACAGAGGGGCTGTTCAAAGTAAGGGAGGGAAGGGACACCAGGGGCCATGATATGAGACTGGAGGGAGGAAAGTTCAGGAGGGAGATGAGGAGACACTTTTTTACAGAGAGGGTGGTGACTGGATGGAATGCATTACCTGCAGAAGTGGTATCCAGTAGAACAGTGGACTGCTTTAAAAGGGGATGGGACAGGACAAGGGGAGGGTTAATGAAGGGGAAGGGTGGAAGGGAGGGGCAGCTGCAGAATAAGAGGTGCTAGCTGCACATTCGAGCAGACTTGATAGACCCTTAGGCCTTTATCTGCTGGCAAATTTCATATGTTCGTGTGTTGCCATGAGAGTAACTGTGATGTCACAAGCAGTACATTATGACCTCAGGTAGGGAGACAGCAACAGAAATAGATGAACTCTTCAGGTACAAAACTCCTTTTTTCATGCAAATGACCTCGGCAGTAAATAATGGGGAGGAGGAATAAAGAACTAATGTGAAGTACAAGCTGAACTTTATCTAAATATTATGTTTTGTTAAAGTCCTCTTAAAGGTGTCAGCTGCTCTTTAAGCTTATTTTCCTTGTGTTTTTAGTCATTGTCATTTACTAATGCTAGCACAGACACACACAGAAGGTTTTAAAATGAATTTTCATTTTTTGTCACAATTTTCACATTTCGGATGGCTATATTCAAAAAAACTCTAATGAATTCAGATTAGTGACTACCCTCATTGGAATGGTTATTTTGTCCTGAAGAACTTTCATCTTGATTATATATTGGTAACTTGTATACTTTCTGAGATATTTACATCTGTTTGGCATGACTCCTACTGTGTTCACTCCAAGAAAAAAAAAAGTAGGCTGTTTGGAAGACCATTTTTTACAAAATATAAATAATTCAGATTCATGACTACCCTCATGATAAAGGTCTTGTTGCCCTGAACAGCTTTCACATGGCTGTTTTTGTGCACCTTGAATAGCTTTAAAGATATTTTGATTTGTTTGAAAGGTGTACACATTTGCTCTCAGAGTAAAGCAGCTTGGAGTTCTATGTCCATCATTCTAATTAAACAGAATGGAGGAAGTATTTCTTTAACTGCCATAGAGATTTGCAGAATGGAAGGATACACTGAAAACTCCTAA
The DNA here is from genome assembly GCA_016271365.2 of Neoceratodus forsteri. Classification (NCBI taxonomy): domain Eukaryota; kingdom Metazoa; phylum Chordata; order Ceratodontiformes; family Ceratodontidae; genus Neoceratodus; species Neoceratodus forsteri. The sequence continues at coordinate 76,300,170 of CM057450.1, forward strand.
AAGATGTGTTCCATGGAAACACCTTTTTTCAAGTGACAGCAGGATGGCTGTAGGCTCCGTAAACAACCATAACAATGGGAACAAGCTGTGTCAGTGTCTCAGTAGGCTGCATGCTCACCTCTGCAGCTGGAAGACCGGAAGACTGTGGGTTTTAGTTCCACACCAAAAAATTGGGTTCATACCAAATACTATGCAGCCCACTTATAATGGACAACTTTATACCAGAAATTCGGTATTACTGTTCATTTTTCATTAGGCAAAGCCATCCCCATTCACTTCCATGTAAAATGTTTTTTACAACAATTTAAGCAGCCTGCATATACAGAATGGCTGCAGCATTTATAGGGCCTTTTAAGTATGCAAAATCAAAAGAAATTCAAATGCAATACAATTTCCTGCCTGTCACGGAGGTAACTCATGGTCACTGTTGCTGATCCTTAAGTAACTACCTTTTAATTAGGTGTTAATTACAGTGCCAGGTGGAAAGCTTTGTAAGTAGAATGGGGTTCTTTGGTACAGCATTGAAAGTCTGACTCACATTTACACATTTTCAGGATGGCACCTAAGTTGAGCACACTTACCATTGCAAGAAAAGTGTTAGCACTCAGGATGCCAGAGAGGCACGTCTGACACTGCACCATGTGATGGAGCAAGGCGAGGACCTTACACCTGACTGAACCATCACTGACAACACAGAGCGGCAGTGGGTAAAATACAGCATCAGTAAATCAAGGCAGGCAAGCATTAAAGAATATTTCAGCAGCAGATATAAAACTGTACAGTACCTCTCTGTAACACACGTTCAAACAAAGCAGTACTTAGCACAGGCACAGTTTGCACTGTATGCTGGGTCACATGGGTGCCACAAACCAAAAAAAAAAACAATAAAAATAAAGAAAGAAAAACACAAGCACAAGCACAGAAAACAACAATAAAAAAACACAGTAGCCATGTTTAACACATTCTAGCACTGTGAAATAAAGTGCTTAGAACCCCCCTTAAAGGCACAGCACTAGCACTAGCGGTAGCTCTGCGAATGTGGGTAAAACAAAAGAAAACAGAATTCTGGGTAAAAATGTTAAGACAAACACTGGCTATAACAAATAAAATTGACATGCATGAAGTTGTCCGATATAAGCGGGCTGCACTGTACTAATTTTGTGGTGCAGCACTTTGGTGATGCTGTATGTTTGAATTGCTGTCTTTTGAATCAGATGTTAAATCAAAGTCCCATCTGCCCACCTCTGGTGGTTGTCCAAGTGGAAGTTAAAAATAACTGCTTTATGCTTGTTATTTTTGCACTTACATGTCACTGAATAAAGCTGTTTGCAATTGATTCTGTGTTAATAATAATAATAATAATAATAATTTTATTTGTATAGCACCTTTCAGTGTATCAAGGTGCTGAACAGTTTTAAAACAATTCAGAACTCTAAATAAAAAACATAATATATCAATAAAAGGTCAACATATCCACAAAATAGCATATTTATAATAAAAACCAGACATTAATGAATAACTTAATTATCTAAAAAGGCCATATTCCACAAACACATTTTCAGGTCTCTCTTAAATAACTCCACGGAGGTGCACTGCCGTAACCGGCAAGGTAGAGAGTTCCAAAGAGTGGGTGCAGCATGTGAGAATGCTCTGCTGCCAGAGGATTTTAAACTCACTCTTGGAATCTCTAACAACCCCATGTCGGCCGAGCGGAGTGATCGATCAGGGCAGTAAGAACCAGGAGGTCTTTCAGATAGGCAGGACCCTGATCGTGAAGGGCTTTGAAAGTCAATAAAATGACTTTGAGGTGATCTGCCACACGCATAGGAAGCCAGTGCAGTTCACGCCAGCACGGGAGTGATATGACAGGACCTACTTGTCCCAGTCAATACCGAGTGCAGCATTCTCGCACCAGCTGTGAGCGGCAGTTTCTACCCCAGACAGCCCAAAGTAAAGGGCGTTGCAATAGTCCAAGCGTGAAGATACAAAAGTGTGAACCAAAGTAGACAGGGAGTCAGACAGGACAAGGTGCCTAACCCTGGCAATATTCCTGAGATGATAAAAGGAAGTCTTGACAACGGCTGACACCTGAGATTTAAGAGTCAGCCTGTCATCAAGAATGAACCCAAGGTTACACACCCATCCTGAGGACGGGAGAGATACTCCACCAAGAAAAATTCCAGATGATGCACCAATACCCGGCCTCTCCATCCGACCACCTGGGTCCACTACCAGCACCTCTGTTTTCTCTGAGTTCAACTTTAGCCAACTAGAATCCATCCAGTCTTGGATCTCCCCCAGACAGTTGTTAAACACCGAGAGAGCTCCATCCTGGTCGAGTGCAAAAGACAGATAGAGCTGGGTATCATCTGCATAGCAGTGAACCTCAGCCCATATTATCTAATGATACCTCCGAGGGGCAGCATATACACTGCAAACAACATGGGTGACAGCACAGATCCCTGGGGCACTCCACACAACAAGGGACTGGGTCAGAGGAAAAAATCCCCGACACAACTCTTTGTGATCTCCCAGTGAGGAATGACTTGCACCATTGCAAAATGGTTCCAGACATTCCACAGACTTGCCCCAGGTGAGTTAATAACACCATGTGGTCCACAGTGTCAAAGGCTGCAGAGAGATCAAGAAGAACCAAGATGGAGTGTCTCTTCTGATCCCTCGCCATCAGAAGATCATTTAACACCCGAACCAGCACAGTCCCAGTGCTGTGTCTTTTCCGGAAGCCAGACTGGAAGGATTCGTAGACATTATGGATGGTTAAATGGTCATCCAGTTGGACTGCTACGACCTTCTCAATAACCTTCCCAATAAAGGGGAGGTTAGAGATAGGCCGGTAGTTTTAAAAACAGTCTGGGTCCAAGAGCTTTCTTCAAAGAGGAGTCAACACTGCCTCTTTCAAGGAGCAGGAAACTCACCTAACTCAAGAGCACCAGACTATTGCGCCAGGACGGACCGATGATATCAACAACCCAAAATGAGAAGTGGTCCGGGATCCAAACCGCAACTTGTAGGGTGCATTGAATGGATAATCCTCATAATGTCCACGAACTCAGGTCGCCGAAAGGAACTCCAGGAGAGGTGAGGCACTGTGATCTCCTGCTGTCCAAAGCATCACCCTTAGAGGTTACCGGACCAGGTTAGCCTGATGTCGGCCACTTTAGTTGCAAAGTATAGGCGAGCTCATCGCACTCTGCTTGCAGAAAAGCTTTCCGAACTTGCAGGCAGGCTGGGTTGCACAGTCTGTCTACAGTTGAACGAGCTGGGCCGGTAGATTCTGAGCAACTGCAATCTCCTGGACAGGAATTCTGCCTTCTTATGGGTGATTGCAGATTGATAACTAACATAATGTTCCATCAATCTAGGTGATCGGCATCAAGAAGTGGGACCTGGGCCAGCAACGCTCTAACCTTCGCCCCTGTCTCCGCATCTCCCTCAAGGTCCCGTCAAGCCATGGGGCTCCGGGGCGAAGGGATAGGGGCGCTCACAAACAGGAGCAATACAATCCAGACCCGTCGTGATGGCCTTATTATAGGCCAACACCAATGCTTCTGGATTACTGCTCACTGAAACGAAGGATGACAGGTCAAGGACCGCGACTCTTGGTGGAGAAGGATTCCATATGTACTCTGACCATCTCCACAGGGCTGGTCTTCCTAGGGGTGCAAAATTGAACCTCACGGTGTAGTGATCAGACCAAGTGACTGGTTCCACCCCCATGTTGGATACGTCGATCCCTAGAAGGAAGACTAAGTCTAAAGAGTGTCCAGATTTATGTTGAAAACTGGTTCTCAAATCACAATCTGGTCCTCAATAATAAGAAAACAAAGTCTATGACGTTCAGCAGCTCTCATAACAAGCATAAGCTGCACCCCCTATCCATCAAAACCAGTCATGGAGTCACTCTGGAACAGATTCAAGCCTTTAAGTACCTTGGGATAACTCTACACCCTCAACTAACATACAGTGCCCACATTGACTCTGTAGGCAAAGCATCAGATACTCAAGTTGGCCTTCTCTTCCAGCATAGGCAACATCTTACCCCAGAAGCAATGACTGTCACCATTCAGAGCCCTGTTGTCTCCATTATTGACTATGACCTTATCATCTATGGCTCTGCCCGTGCTACTGCACTTAGATGCATATCCACCTCCCTCAATAAAGCCTGCCGACTTCTCACTGGATCCCACCACCTCACACATACGTGCGACATCTATGCACAAACTGGATAGCTACAACTCACCAATTGGATAATGTACCTAACTTGCACCATGGCAAAGAAAATAACTATGGGTCTTGCGCCCCCTGGAGTGTGTGCACTCCTGCAACCTTGCAATAACCCCCGCTCACCCAGGGGGTCTGAATCACAGCTCCTGCAGGTTCAACGTAGTATTTCACAAGCTCAAACATCTTTTGCCAACAAGGCACGCAGCTGGCTAAATGGTATAAACAGTTACATCTCCTCCACTCCTATCCTTGGTGCATTTAAATCAAGGCTCCACCTCTCTCTCACTGCCTTTAGCTCCTGTGACTGCCTCCATTAGCTGACCCCATGAATATTTCCCTAACCTTATGCAGTTCTCTCCCCTTAGTACACACTTCCCCATGTTACGTCTACAACAATGCCTCTGGCTGCGCTCCCCTTCTTTAGCTCTTTGGCCCCTCTACTCTTCCTCTCTCTTGTCCTCTATTCTCTCTGCACCTCATCTGCTATCTCCTTGTAACCTAGCCTCCAAAACTTGTTTTGTTTCTCAGATGCTTTGTAACTCTGTTTAGCTTACACTTTTGTAACCTTGTCCTTTGTATTGAATTTGTAATCTGACTTATATGTTTTATGTTTTGAATTGTAACCTGATGTGGAACCTTTGTAAAAGAGCCATGGCTCAAATGTATTTTAATCTTAGACCTAATAAATAATAATAATAATAATAAAAAATAATAATAATAGTTGAACAAAAACCTATACATATGTCACATGTGGGTGATACCATCTTTTTGGACTGTTATCTTTTGAAAGCTAGTCTCAAAAACAATTCTGCTGCTCCAATAAAATGTATTACCTGCAATATATTTTTTCTGATAAATCATAGACAGTACTAACAAGGCTACTGCATTTCTTCATCATAACAGGCCCAACTAGATCCACATTGATGCAAAATGTTTTCTGTAGAAATCAGTGTGGGGGGAGAAGAAAAGATAAAAAATTGAGTACTGCAATTTTATAGGAAAAGTGCACAATAGCATCTTATTTTTAACAGAAGCACAGCAAACCCTAGTTAAACCTACATAGAAACATAGAAGTTGACAGCAGATAAAGACTGCAAGGCCCATGCAGTCTGCCCATTTCTTTTTCTGCCTTTTGAATGTGCCATCAGCCTTTGCTCTATCAATGGCCTATCTATTCATACTCATCTGTATTGCTCCCTTATGCCTATCCCATGCCTGTTTGAAGCCCTGCACTGTATTCATATCCACCACTTCCTGAGGTAGGCCGTTCCATGCATCCACCACCCTTTCTGTGAAAAGAACTTCCTCACATTACCCCTTAATTGGCCTACATCTAATCTCATGCTGTGTCCTCGTGTCCTGCTACTTTTCTTATATTGAAACATGTTAGACTCTTTCACCTTGGTAAGGCTCTTAAGGTGTTTGAATGTTTTGATCATATCACCTCTCTCCCTCTTTTGCTATAGGGTATACATATTGAGCTCCATTAATCTGTCCTCATATGTTTTCTGATGCAGTCCCTGCACCATTTTGGTTGCCCTTCTCTGGGCTGCCTCAATTTGGCTAATGTCTTTGTGAAGCTGTGGCCTTCAGTACTGCATGCAGTACTCCAGATAGGGCCTAACCAGTAATATATAAAGAGGGATTATTACCTCCCTCTTATTACTTGTGATACCCCTACTAATACACCCCAACATCTCTCTAGCCTTACCTACTGCTTTAGTGGTCTGCTTGGATGATTTCAGGTCATCAGTGATGATGATGCCGAAGTCTCTTTCTTCCCTTGTGACTGCCAGCAACTCCCCTCACAGCCTATAGGTGGCTTCAGGGTTTCGCTTCCCTATGTGCATGATCTTGCACTTCTTTGCATTAAACTCCAGTTGCCACTCTTCTGACCATTTTGCTAGTTTATCCAGATCTCTTCTCATTCTGCCCACCCCATCTGGATCATCTACTCTGTTGCAGATCTTGCTATCATCTGCAAACAGACAAACCTTACCCTCTAGTCCATCTGCAATGTCACTGATAAAGTTATTGAAGAGGACTGGCCCAGGACTGATCCCTGAGGTACCCCACTTATGACTTGCATCTCTTCTGACTGTATACCATTTACTACCACTTTCTGTTTTCTGCCAGTCAACCTGTTTGTCACCTAGTTGACCAACTTCTGACCCACCATGACCCTACACAACTTACTAATCAATCTTCTATGTGGAACAGTATCAAAAGCTTTGCTGAAGTCAAGGTAGGCGACATCAACTGCTCCCCCTTTGTCAACCACTCTGGTTACCCAGTCAAAGAAATCTATGAGGTTAGTTTGACAGGACCATCCTTTTGTAAACCCATGCTGTCTTGGATCCTGTACTCCCATGGATTCTAGGTGTTGCACTACCTTTTCCTTAAGGAGTGCCTCCATAATCTTGCCCACTACTGAGGTAAGACTGACTGGTCTGTAGTTCCCTGCCTCCTCCCTGCTACCACTCTTGTGGAGCGGGATCACATGAGCCCATCTCCAGTCTTCTTGGACCTCTCCTGTGCTCAGAGACTCACTAAACAGTTCTGATAATGTCTGTGTTAGTTCTACTTGTAGCTCCTTTTGTACCCTGGGATGTATGCCATCAGATACCATTGCCTTGTCCACCCTGAGCTTATTGAGCTCTTGTAGGACCCTTTCTTTTGTGAAGGGACTAGTGCATGGTGCACACCTCCCTCCCTCCTGTGTCCATGGTGCTGAGCTGTGGGCCCTGCCTTACCTTCTGTTCAGTAAATACTGAGCAGAAGTATCTATTTAGGATAGATGCTTTTTCATGGTCCTCCTCCTCACATGCCCCCTTATCCCCTTTGATCTTAGCAATACCCCCTCTGGACTTTCTTCTCTCACTAATATATCTATAGAAAGTCTTGTCATCTTCTTTTACTGTTGTGCTTGTGTTTCCTTGGTTTGGGCCTTTGCCTGCCTTACTGCCTTCCCTGCTTCCCTTAGGGAAGTTTGGTATGCCTCCCTATCTTCATCCTGCTGCGTTCCCTTACATTTCTGAAGGCTAGCTTTTTGGCTTTGACCTTTTCCGCTACTGTTTTTCAGAACCAAAGTGGTTTTCTTCTTCTTTTGCACTACCTTTTCTCTCTAACACAATGGAATGTTGCTTCAAGTGTTGCATCTTTAATGCTTGCCCACTTAGCCTGTATCCCCTCACCTGTGTTTTTTTTTGCCAGGGCTAGCTTAACTCTGTCAGCTATCTTATCAAAGTCAGCTCCTCTGAAGTCCCATATTTTTGCCTTGGAATGGGATGATTTAGTTCTAGTGGCCAAATTCAACTATGCCATGTGATGGTCACTGGCCCCCAGGTGACCTTCTATCTGGATATCTGTGATCCTTTCCCTGTTAGTCAGTACTAGATCTAGGATAGCTCTATATCTTGTGGGTTGTTGTACCAGTTGTTTGAGTCCCTCCTCCTGCATGGAATCCACCATGTGTCCAGTTCTGGCAGATGTTCCTGCTGGTATTGACCGATCTGTATCTGGCATGTTGAAGTCACCCATTATCAGAACCTCCCCTTTAGCTGTCATGTTTTGTATATCTTCTAACAGTAATGTGTCTATGTCCTCTCCCTGGTCTGGAGGCCTGTACATGACCACAGTTCATATGGCTGTTCCATTTCCTGTTTCCAGGGTGACCCACAGTTCTTCTGGCTCCTTAAGTGTATTCTGAATTTGTGTAGCTTTGATATTTTCATTGACATAAAGGGCCACTCTACCCCCCCCATTTTGCACCTCAGTCTCTTCAGAATGGTAAATAGCCAGGTACTGAAGTCTCCCAAAAGTGGTTACTGGTAAACCATGTCTTGCTAATGGCTACTATGTCCAATTTAGCCTCTGTCATTATTACCTGCAGGTCTGGGATCTTGTTTCCCAGACTGCTAGCATTTGTGTACATGATTTTCCATTGGCTAGATTTCAGTGTGTTAGTTGTTGGGCAAGGTCTGGCATGTCCCCTCTGCATCATATGGGGAGTGGGACCCTTTTCCTTACCTGGTAATGCAAATGAGCTACAAACATGCTGAACTCCTCTTTGACCACTAGCTGAGGGGGAGTGTGGTGTTCTTCCCATTTGATGTATGGGGTGCTGCACCCCGTCCCCATTTGCTAGTTTAAATATTCTGCAAAGACATCAAACTTCTGCCCCAATGCACTGACTCCCTCCTTAGTCAGATGCAATCTATCAAATTTAAAGAACTTTTGCTCCCAAAACTGTTGCCAGTTCCCTACAAATGTGTGTCCTTTTCCTGTCACCAGCCCTTGAGCCACATGTTTAGCTCCCCTATCTCCCCTTCCCTGCTCTTCTGTCCATCTGCCCCCCTCTCCCAGACTGGCAGGATCTCAGAGAAGGAGATGCCAGATGAAATGGACGATAGTTTGTTACCCAGCCTGGTCAGGTGTTCCTTGGTCTCCACAACTGACTGGCTGGCAAGACTATTAGTCCTTATGTGTACCAGGACATCAATATTTTCTCCTGCTTCCTGAACAATTTTAGCAATGTGGTCAGTGTCTCTCCACGGTGATATTCCTGGGAGACATCTGACCTTTACCCCTGGCTGGAGGTATGTATCAACTCCCTGAATCATGAAGTCTTCTATGATCAGAAGTTTTTCAGATTTCCTTTTTGCTTTTTTTGTTTTGGTTCCTGTTTTGGATGAGTTTTGTTGTGCTAGCTTCTCTGCTGCAGTGTCCTGCTCTGCAGTGTCCTCTGCCCCTTTATTTGATTTCACAGATAGAGGCAGATACCTTTTTGTAGTTTTCATATGGTTTGTGGAGGTGATATGTTGGAAAGTACCAAGTGATGGGGCACCCGATTTGCCCCTCCTAACCACCTGCTAACCTCCAGGACCAACTACCCTCTGTGGTCAAGGTGCTTCTGTTGGATGTTGGGGAAATGGTGGTCAGTTCTTATAATATATTTCCTCTTGAATTTGCTGTTTGAAGCAGGCAATCTCTGCCCATGCTGCCTAGAGCTGAGCCCTTAGAACTCCAATGGCCCAACATGTAGGACAGTGTCCTAAATCCTGTAAAACTTCCCTTCTGAAAAGTATTCTGCAGTACTTGCAGTTAATGACATCCATTCCAGATAAGTTGCTGGGTTTATAACCCAGTCAGAGTAATTAGAAGGAAGAAAATGAAAGCAAAAGTTTGATTTTGTGTTTTGTTTGTTTTTGTACAACTTGCTATAACAAGTTAAATTACTATTGCCCCTGTAAATGAGGTCAGTGTGTGCCTACTCCTCTGATCTGCCTCTTCCTGCTTTGCTACAGGAAATGTCATGACTGTTCTACCCTACAAAAGGAGTGTAGTGTGGGGTGGTTGGGGATGGAGGTGGGTGGCTGGGCCCTCCCCCTGCCAAAAAAGTAGAACCTTGGACAAAAGAAACAAGGATGTAAGAGCAGAAACAATCAGCCAGCAACAAATGCAGTAGCCCTGAAAGCTTATCCTAATGATAGATAAAACTGTAAAACCTATAAAGCACCACCTGTAATAATTTCACAGAAGACACGCCCTGTAAGAAACACTTTGCTACAGAGAAAAACAAAGCAGTAACAGAAGATATACCTTGCAAAAGACAATTTGAATCAGAAGATTACAGCAGTAATATGTAAGCACACACCTGTAGGCACACCCTGTAATAATGCAGCAGAAGGTATACCCAGGAACAACAATTTGAATCAGAGAAACATAGAGCAATAAAATGTAGCAACCAACAATAACGATCCCTTTGAGTACAAAATAAAAATAACAACACACAGTAAATCTGCCTAGCCAAAAGAAGCCTTAATCCTTTTCCTTGCTCTGGTAATGTTATTTGCTCTGTCCTTTAAGCAACCTAGAAGAAAAGAGTTCAGGTGAAGCTAGGTGCATTTGCCAACAAACCTTCCACCTCCAAGATATCAACTAACCTGACCTTTTGACCCTTCAATCTATTGGAAGTTACTGACAGTTTGTCAGCTCCACCTCCAGATACACACCTAATCTTCAGGAAGAGCTGTGGGAGGAAAGCAATTAGCTCCTTCAATGTGAAAAGGAGACTGCAACACCTCTGAGACAAACAAAAAAAAATTCAGCTAAAACAAAATAAAATGAAATAGAGGCAAAGAGTAATTTTGCTTAGCCTAATGATAAAAAGTCACAAAAATGTAAACACCACCTGTAATAATTTCACAGAAGATATGCCCTGTAAGAAACACTTTGCTACAGAGAAAAAAAAGCAGAAACAGAATATATACCTTGTAAAAGACAATTTGAATCAGAAGATTACAGCAGTAATCTGTAAGCACGCACCTGTAGGAACACCCTGTAATAATGCAGCAGAAGGTATACTCAGCAACAACAATTTGAATCAGAGAAACATAGAGCAATAAAATGTAGCAACCAACAATAACAATCCCTTTGAGTACAAAATAAAAATAACAGCACACAGTAAATCTGCCTAGCCAAAAGAAGCCTTAATCCCTTTCCTTGCTCTGGTAATGTTATTTTCTCTGTCTGTTCAAGCAACCTAGAAGAAAAGAACTCAGGTGAAGCTAGGTGCCTTTGCCAGCAAACGTAGTCTTCCACCTCCAAGATTTCAACTAACCTGACCTTTTACAAAACACCATACTATTTCATGAAGCTCTCTCTTACACTTAACTACTGCAGCTTACTTGGGATAACAATGAGTATGTAACTCTCTAGAAATTTAAACCTAAACTTGCTGTTTCCCAAGCCCACAATCTAACTACTAGAGCTCAATACCAACCTTCCATCATATGTTTAAGGCTGCATCTTATAGATTAAAGAAGACAGTAGTGGAAATGCGAGGGAACCCATGGGGCCTCAGTTCCGAGAATAAAATTAAAAGTTGGACTCTGTTCCAGGAGAAAAATGAGGAAGAACTACTTCTACGTAAAGTATACTGCCCTCAAGACATAAAACTGACTATATAAAGTGTAAAAATGCAACATATAATGAAGAACCAGATCCCCAACCCCCTATCAGATATACTCAATCCTAAATCACAAGTGATGGGTTCCCTCAATCAAATCCTTTCCATTGCTAACACTGAAAGCTGCATTCTGCTAGATGTGGCCACAGGCAGTGAACTGGACTGTTTTAGAAGAACAGTGAGACAGGCATTGCAAAACTCACAATGGATAGTCCTCTGGGTACCAATGATCAGCACACAGTGTGGTTTAAGATTAAGGAAGGAACAGGGACAAAGCACACGAGGATGAGGGTTCTGTACATTAGAAGGGTGGATTTTAAAGAAAAAGGAGACTGCTTCAGAAACTGGCTTTTAGGGGGGATTGCCAAAGAGGGTTAGAGGTACAGTGGGGAAAATAAGGGGAACCATAATTAAGGCAAACAGACTCCATGTGAAGTAAGCGAGCAAATGCAGAAGTAAAAGAGACCATTCTGGTTCTCTTGGGACACAGCTGATGTGGTAAAGGAAAAAAGGGTGGCATTCAGGAGGTTTAAGGAAATGCAGAGTGAGGAAGACAAGCAGTTGTACCAAGAAAAACAGTCTGAAAATGAAAGACAGTGAGGGGAACAAAGGCACAGAAAGAGGAAACAGGATAGCCAATGGAATAGCTAAAGGGGATAAGACTTTTCTCAGGTATGTAAATGGGAAGAGTAAGGAAAGGGGAGCAATTGTGAGGATCAGGGCCAGCAAAGATGGATGGTGCAAAAGAGGAACAAAAAAAAACAAACAGAATTCCTGAACAGGTACTTCTGATCTATCTTCACATTGGAGGCAGGAGGGACTGACCACCAAGGAGCAACAGAAACAAAGGAGGGAGGTGAAAAAAAATCCAGTTTCAGAGGAAAGATCCCTGGAGGGACATGCAGCTCTGAGAGTGGACAAGGCTGTTGGACCAAATATGATACAGTCAAGGGTGCAAAAGGAACTCAGGGAGATACCAGCTGGCCCACTGATGGGCTTATTCAACAGCTGTCTGCAAACAGGCATGGTTTCAGAGGCCTGAAAGAGAACAGACATGGTCCCTCAACATAAGAATGGCAGCAGGAAGGAGGCCAGAAACTATAGGCTGGTGAGTCTCACCTCATGGGTGGGGAAATTAGTGGAAATCCTGTTAAAGGAAAGTTTGGCACAGTATCTTGAATCCAGTGGGCTGCAGGATCACAGACAACAAGGATTCATATGGGGGGAGGTCATGCCAGATGAATATGTTTGATATCATTGACTGGGTGATCAGGGAACTAGATCAACGGAGGGCAGTGAATGGGGCCTGTCTGGACTTCAGCAAGGCCTTCAACATTGTGTCACACAGGAGAGATGTATCAATGTTTTAATCCAGTGGTGAAGTTCCATCAAAGTCTCCAAATTCGCTTCTGTGGAACAATTTGTGAATTTGTGCTATTAGCTTAAAAAATTGCCTAACCGTGAATTGTGGTATTTCGCCCACAAATGGCAGAATTTCACCCATGAACAAAAATGCATTATTGAGCAGTGACACTCTTCCAGAGTATTGGACAGAGCAGTAGAATGTGCAGACACAGGTACCAAGGGGAAGTACTTCAGTATAAATAAAGGACCACTACCAACAAAATACCCTTAGTAGTCACATATCATCCTGGCCTAGAACTTCTACAGAAGATTATTAAGGACCTCCACCCAATATTTAGTAAGGATGAGACCCTAAGTTGTATTTTTCAAGAACTACCACTACTGTCTTTTAAACAACCACCTAATTTAGCCAACCTGATTGTTAGAAGTAAACTTGTACCAGAACACAATACCATAACACTAAATGGTACACAGCCTTGCAATCACCAAAGATGTAGGATTTGTGAGCCCATTTCCACTTCAGATTGTGTATTTTCTCCACAAAACAGACAATTCAGGATATAGGGGAATTATACATGTGCATCACAGAATGTTGTTCATTTCATTCAATGCAAGAGATGTCTGCTGTAGCTGAGACAGAGAGCAGCCAACATCTTCCTTAAAGCAAGGAGAGGATGTAATAGAGCACACTGAATTGAATTCTTAATTTTGGGTCCTGTGTAAGTAAGTAGAAGTCAGTTTTGTGGTTTTCTGTTTTTAAGGTTGACTTTACTTAGTGTAACTTTTATTTGCCAGGGAGGAAATCTAGTTGGGAGAATATTTGCAGTTATTTGTGACTAGACCTGTTACTTAAACTCTGTGAAAAAGGTGTCTGAAAGGAAGGAAGCGTGGTGGGTCAGAGTTGTAGTTGATTATTTCTGGAGAGCATGGGCTTAGTCCCACCCACCCCAAACACATATTTTTCTTCATATCAGGGGTTCTTACATCACTTCCCCAAAAGTGCAAAGGACATACACCTGTTCATATCCTTAACAGCACAGCACACTGAATAGGTGGTAAACACGCTCACATGAACTAAAAAAAATCTTAAGCAGGAAGGGAGACAGATATGTGGGGAGTGGTGCAAAGCACTGGCCATGGTGTGGCAGTTTTCTGGGGAATGTTCTGGATGCTGCATTGCTGCCCTATTTGCAGGCACCTCTCTGATCTGAGGGAGGGGGTTGCCCGTCTCCATGCTGATCTAGTGAGGATTCAGGAAACCTCCTCCTCCACCCCCACCCAGGGACCACCCAGGCCACCACCACTGCCTCAGAGGTTGCCAAGTAAGAGGAGTGGTTGGACCATGATGGGCTCAGGGAGGGTGAGGGTGGTGGAACAGAGGTGCATCCCTCCAGTTGTGTCTCTCCACAATTCATTCACCATTCTGATGGAGCATGGTTCCTCTATGGAGGAACTTGTCATGGAGACCAAGGAGGATGCTGGGAACCTCCACAAAGGAGACCCACAGGAGGGTGGCAAAGGACCTCACAAGGGAAGGAAAGGAAACAACTCCTGGTGGGGGAATCAGTCATTGGGAGGGTAGAACTGGGGGAAGGAGGGAGGGGAGAGGGAGGTAATGTGCCTGGCTAGTGCCATGGCTTGGAAGGACAGGAAATGAATCCTTAGAATCATGGGAGCAGCTGCATGGTGGAGGGAGTTGGATGTCATTGTCCACCTAGGGACAAATGACCTGGCTGGGAATGGGATCAGAGCAGTGCAGAAGGAGTTTGTGGAGTTGGGGAGGGGCCTTTGACAAGCAGCATGCATGGTAAGTTTCTCAGAAGTGCTGCCTGTCTGTGGCATAGGTGAGGCTAGGGTACTCCACTCCATGGTATTCAATGACTGGTTGAAAAAGTGGTGTGGAGCTCAGGGATTTGGCTTCACTGGGGACTGGGAAGCCACCTGGAGGGATGCAGGCCTATACTGGTGCGATGGTCTGCATCTGTCCATGAGGGGAACCAGGATTCTAGGTGATATGTTTAAATGCTTTATTGGCAAGCATTTAAACTAGCCATGGGGGGCACTGAAGAGAAGCAGGGAAATCCCAGCCTCTGCCCACAAAACAGGGTAGTTAGTGAAGTAGACACAAAGGTAGAGAAGTCGATAGGGAGCAGGACAGGGGTAAATACAGAAAAAGGCAAAGGCAGTAAGGACAGGGATGGTCTTAAAAGGGGTAAGGCCATCAAAAAAAGGAGTGCGATAAGTACCAATGACCATAGTCTGCATAACAAGCTCCCTGAACTAGTGGACTTGATGGAAGAGGGATGCCTGGATAGCACAGCAGCCAGAGAAACATGGCACCCAGAGAACCATGACTGGGATGTCAACATACCAGGGTACACAATCTACTGGAGGGACAGGGAAGGTAAAAGAGGCGGAGGAGTAGCTCTCTACATAAGGGAAGGAATTCAAGCAACAGAACCAATGGATAAATGGGGAGGGGGAGGTGGCACTGTGGGGCACCCTGGAGAGAGTAAATGGCACGACAATCTGCACAGGGGTTGTTTACAGGCCCCCATCTCAGAGGAGGCAATGGACCAGGAAATGGTATAAGGAATCCTTAGAATGGCAGAAAAAAGAGAGATATTGTTGATAGGGGACCTGACTATACAGCCACATCCAAGAGCAAGGCCATTCTCAATGCCCAACGGGGGGGCATGCCTCAAACAGCTAGTGTTGGAACCCACTCAGGAAGGAGCAGTCTTAGACCTGGTACTCTCAAATGAGGATGGAGAGAGAGGATATCAGATTTAGAAGTGGGTAGCCATCTGGGAAGAAGTGACCACCAAATAGAGTGGTTCATAATAAACACAGCTGTGGAGTCAAGCCATACAAAAACAAAGGTGTGAACTTTACGAGGGCTGACTTTAGCAAAATGGGAGAGCACTTCAGAAAAGTACTAGCAAACAGGCAAGAAGGAGAGGTGGAAGAACAATGGGGAAAAATCAAAACTGCCATCACAGGGGCAACAAGCCTTTGCGTAAAGCAAATTAACAAAACAAAATGAAGAAAAAAGCCACTATGGTTCTCAATAGAGATGGCAGGGAAGGTTAAGGAGAAAAGGATAGCATTCAGGAAATATAAGGAAACAGAAGACGCAGGACAAAGGACTATGTCAGCTAAAGCAGAAGGAGGTAGGGAAGGTGGTCAGAACTGCAAAGGCCCAAATGGAGGAAAAGATAGCCAACTCTGTTAATAAAGGGGATAAAACATTTTATAAGTATATTAGGGAGTGAAGAAAGACCAAGGGAGGGATACTGAAGCTTAATAAAGGGGTGAGAAAGAGGGTAGAGGGTGACAGTAAAAAAAACAGTGATACTAAATGAATACTTCTGCTCAGTATTCACAAATGAAGAGGAGAGGAAATTACCTAAACCAAACAATAGAAACACTCTGGATAGAAGGGTTGATACCAGTCCATTCACAGAAGAAAAGGTTCTGAAATAACTCTTAAAACTGAAGGTGGACAAAGCAATTGGGCCTGACAGAATTCACCCCAGACTTCTAAAAGAACTAAAGGGAGAACTAGTGACACCACTGACTACATACTTTAACAAATTGATGATATGGTACCTGAGGACTGGAGGAGTGTGGATGTGATTCCACTTCACAAAAGTGGGACCAAGGCAGAGGCAGGAAACTACAGACCTGTTAGTTTGACCTCGGTGGTAGGTAAAATGATGGGAATCACTTCTGAAGGGCAGGGCACAGGGGAAGCTAGAGCACTCCACATCTATACCTTAAACTCCTGGTTGAAGGATTGGTGTGAAAGGGAGGGTTTTGGCTTCATATGGAACTGGGGCCTGACCTGGGCAGATACAAGCTTATATAAGGATGACAGCATGCATCTGTCTGAGAAGGGTACATTGTTCCTTTGTGAGAAGTTTAAATGCTTCAGCTGTGAGTATTTAAACTGGCCAAGGGGGGAGAGCCAGGAGGCTAAGGAACACCCCCATGAGAACATGTAGGAACATAAGTCTACTATGGGAACAGCAAAAATAGACAGGGGGGGCAGGCAGGTGAAAAATGTATAATGAGTAATATTGGGGTGGCAGGACCACATAGGAAAAGAAACTGGAGTAGGGGGAAAGATGCTGGATAGGGAGAACAAGAGCAGAGGGAGGGCAGACGGTAAAACATGGAAGGTCATGCTAACAAATGCCCATAGCCTAGGAAAAAAGGTTCCAGACCTGGAGGCCTTGTTGGCTGATGAAGACCTTGACATAGCAGCAATAACATAGACATGGTACTCTGCAAATCATGGCTGGGAAGTCAATGTGCTAGGCTATACATTGTTCAGGAGGGACAGGGAGGGTTAAAAGGGTGGGTGAGTGGCCCTGTACATCAGAGATGGTATAAAGGCTACAGAAGTTCAGAGAAGACAGGGGGAGGCTGAGGTAATGTGGGTCTCCCTGGAGCCAGAGGATGGAACAGTGATATGTACTGGAGTGATCTACAGACCCCCAGCACAGAAGGAGGAAGTAGACAGGGAACTAGTGGAGAACCTACACAACATGGCAACTAAGGGAAGAATCCTGCTACTGGGGGATTTCAATATGCCGGATGTGGATTGGGCCACTCAGATGGCTGTTTCATCCAGAAACACTGTCATCCTAGAATCCCTGCAGGGGGTTGGAGTCAGACAGCTGGTACATGAGCCAACCAGGAACAAGTCAGTTCTTGACCTGGTATGGACCAATGGGTACAGAGTCAAAGAAATACAGGTGGAAGGGCAGCTGGGGTCCAGTGACAACCACATGGCGTGGTTCAGCATGGAGACATGGACTCAATCAAGGCATACAAGGGCAGGTGTATTAGATTTCAGGAGGGCAGATTTCACTGAAATGGGTAGATGTGTGCAAGCAGTCCCGGGGAAGGGAGAGATAGCAGAGGTGGTAGAAAAACAATGGAAGAAACTGAAAGGAGCCATAGTGGATATAACAAATGCGTTAGGACAGTGACCAAAGGGAAAAGAAGAAGGAAATCACTATGGTTCTCCAAAGAAGTGAGGGGCAAAGTCAGGGCTAAAAAGCTGAGTTTCAGAAAATATAAGGGGAGCCAAAGGGAGGAAGACAGGGAGGTGTACCTTGACTGTCTAAGGGAAGCAGGGAAGGCTGTTAGGAGGGCGAAGGTGAAGACAGAAGAGAGCTTAGCACAGTCTGCAAACAAAGGGGATAAGGCATTTTATAGGTACATTAGTGAAAGAAGAAAACCCCGGGGGATTGCGAGACTCAAAGGGGAGGAGGGAGAGTGTAAGGAGGGGGATCTGGACAAGGCAGAAATACTGAACAAATACTTCTGCTCAGTATTCACTAAGGAGGGGGCAGATCAAGGAACACAGTTGGGGTGCAGAGACAATGGGAGTGAACACCAGTCCATTCACAGTGGAGAGAGTTCTGGAAGAACTCACAAAGCTAAAGGTGAATAAGGCCATGGGGCCAGATGGCATCCACCTGAGGATATTAAAGGAGATGCGAAAGGAACTAGCAGCGCCTCTGGCAGCCCTATTCACAGAGTCACTCAACACAGGTGTCATTCCAGAGGACTAGAGGAGGGCACACAAAAGTGGCAGTAGGGAGGAGGCGGGGAACTACAGGCCAGTCAGCCTCACCTCAGTGGTGGGAAAGATCATGGAGACACTGCTGAAAGAAAGAATAGTGGCACATTTGGAATCCAGTATTAAGAAGGATCTGAGGCAACATGAATTCACAACAGGACAGTCATGGCAAATGAATCAAATTTTTTTTTGATTGGGAGACAAGGGAACTTACTCAAAGAGGGGCAGTAGACATCGCCTACCTGGATTTCAGCAAAGTCTTTAACACTGTTCCACATAGAAGGCTGATTAACAAGATGAGTAGTCTGGGAACTGGGTTAAGAACTGGTTAACATGGGACACAGAGGGTGGTGGTAAATGGGGTACAATCTGGGGAGAGAGGGGTGTGACCAGTGGGGTACCTCAGGGATGAGCACTAGGACCAGTCCTGTTCAATGTTTTCGTTAGTGACATTGCAGAGGGACTGAAAGGAATGGTCTGCCTGTTTGCAGAAGATACCAAGATTTGCAAAAGGGTGGATACTTCAGAAGGGGTGCAGAAAATGAAGAGGGACCTGTAGAACCTTGAAAGATGATCAGAGATGTGGCAACTGAGGTTTAATGTAAAGAAGTACAAAATAATGCACCTGGGTAGAGGGAACCCTGGGGAGATCTACAGGTTGGAGGGAGAGAAGCTGACTGTCACCAAGAAGGAAAGAGACCTAGGAGTTATCAACTCTGATGTCCTCAAGGTATCAAAGCAGTGTACAAAGGCAGCAGGGAGGGCCAGTGGTATGCTGGGGTGCATAGCAGGAGGTGGGAGGTGGTGATGCCATTGTATAAAACATTGGTAAGGCCTCACCTGGAGTACTGCATGCACTTCTGGAGACCACACCTGCGCAAGGACATAGATAAGGTGGAGACTATCCAGAGAAGGGCAACAAAGATGGTGCAGGTCTTACACCACAAAACATGAGGAGAGACTAAGGGACCTCAATATGTACTCCCTGGAGGAGAGGATACAGTGGGGGGACATGATTGAAA
Organism: Neoceratodus forsteri; assembly: GCA_016271365.2. Taxonomy (NCBI): domain Eukaryota; kingdom Metazoa; phylum Chordata; order Ceratodontiformes; family Ceratodontidae; genus Neoceratodus; species Neoceratodus forsteri. The sequence continues at coordinate 76,319,368 of CM057450.1, forward strand.
CTTTCAAGTACCTTAAGGGCATAAACAAGGTGCAGGTGGGGGAGCTTTTCCAATGTAGGAAAAGTACTAAAACAAGGGGGCACAATATGAAATTGGAGGGAGGTAGATTAAGAGGTAATGTGAGGAAGTTTTTCTACACAGAAATGGTAGTTGTCACATGGAATAGTCTGCCACAGGAGGTAGTGGGGCAAGCACAGTGGAGGGGTTTAAGCATGCTTGGGACAGGCACAAAGGAAGCCTGAGAGGAGAGTGAGTGATGACAAGCCATTGATCACATAGTATCAATGGCCACATACAATGTATAGGACCTACGGGCAGACTGGATGGACCTAGTGGTCCTTACCTGCCGGCAATTTCTATGTTTCTGTAAAGGAAAGAATTGTTGAGTACCTAGAGGCCAGCTGGGCAAAGGACCTAAGGCAGCATGGATTCACAGCTGGAAGATCATGTCAGACGAATCTAATAGATTTCTTTGATTGGGTGACCAAAGTAGTAGACCAGGGAGGGGCTATGGACATGGCCTACCTAGACTTTAGTAAGGCATTTGATACAGTCCCACACAAAAGATTAATAAACAAGTTAACTAGCCTTGGAGTGGGTCCTAAGATTGTAGACTGGGTAAAAAATTGGCTGGACAACAGGATGCAGAGGTAGTATTAAACAGAGTCCACTCTGAAGGAAGGGGGGTTACTAGTGGGGTACTGCAGGGTTCAATACTGAGACCAGTCCTCTTTAATGTCTTTATAAGTGACATTGTGGAGGGACTGAAAGGAAAACTATGTCTCTTTGCAGATGACAAAAAGATCTGCAACAGGGTTGATGCACAAGGTGGGGTGGAAAGGATGAGAAGGGACTTGGCAAGGTTGGAGGAATGGTCAAATGTATGGCAGCTTAGATTCAATGGAAAGTAATGCATCTGGGAAACAAAAACCCAGTGGAAGAGTACACAATGGGAGGTGAGATACTAACAACAAAAAAATGGAAAGGGACCTGGGGGTAGTCATATCAGATGACCTAAAGGTGGACAAGCAATTTGAGAAGGCATTAAAGAGGACTGGGGGGATACTGAGATGCATAGGGAGAGGCATCACCAGTAGAAAACATGAAGTTGTTGGCCCTCTGTACAGACAGTTGGTGAGACCCCATCTGGAGTGCTGTGTGCCATTCTGAAGACCCCATCTCTGCAAGGACATAGATAGGATGGAGGCTGTCCAGAGGAGGGCAACTAAAATGGTGCAGGGTCTGCACAAGAAGCCATACAAAGAGAGACTAAAGGAGCTTAATATGTATACTCTCAAGGAAAGAAGGGAGAGGGGGGACATGATAGAAACTTTCAAGTACATCAACGTAATCAACAAAGTCCAAGAGGGTGGCATCTTTCAGAAAAAGAGATGTGCAGCAACAGGGGGACACAATTTGAAGATAGAGAGGGGGATGGCTCAGAGGCAAAGTGAGGAAGTATTTTTTCATGGAGAGGGTTGTGGATGCATGGACTGGCCTTCTTGAGGAGGTTGTGGTGTCAAAAAGAGTTGGAGAATTCAAGGATGTATGGGACAGACTTAAGGCAATTCTAGTGGGGGTTAGGATGAAGTAGGCTGTTGGTTAACTAGGATCTGCAGCTTATTCATTAGGTAGGGAAATGAGCAGACTAGGTGGGTCAAGGGTCCTTATCTGCCATCAAATTCTATGTTTCTATGTCCACAAACAAGGTATGTGGGAGAGACAAAGCAACCTCTCCACACTAGAATGAACTTGCACAGACATACTATTAATATTAATAAATCCGTGAACTTTATTTCAGTTTTATGTTTCTCTGATCTGGTTCTTTGGAGTGCTAGTCCTATTTTGAATGTTTTCTAATTTACAGCTGGCAACTGTGGAACAAGCGACCTGCATTTCTGGGGTGCAGGTAAATTTCTTTTGAACTACTCCCATAAAAAGCTCCCCTGACTGATGTAAAGTTAGGCCAGTAAAAGCTGGTCTAACTCACGGCATGTGGTGCATGGGATCAAGAATCTGAATACCAGCCAGAGAATGCTGTCAGTTCAGTGCACCTGTGGCTTGCAGCATTCCGAGATCTTTGAGAATTGGGCCCAACATGTCAGCCAATGTCTGTCCTGCATTCAGCCACAGAAGTGAATAATTTCTGCTGCAGAAATGGGATGACTTCCTATTTGAGGTCATCATGTATGAAAACCACCAGGTTCCTTTCCTGCTTAGTGACTGTCAGTACCTCCCCCATCCTATACTCTGCTCCTGGGTTCCAGTGCTTTAGTTGCATGATTTTTCATTTTTTGCCATGGAAGCACAACTGCTATGCTCTTGACTCCACCTCCAAAGATTACTGTGCAGTTTCTCCACCCCCTCCTAAGTGTCCAACCTATTACAGACTTTGGTGCTGTTTGTTGCACTTGGAAATAAATCCATGAAATTTATTTAAATTTTATGTTTCTCTGATCTGATTCTTTGGAGCTCTAGTCCTATTTTGAAAGTTACCTATTTCTGGAGTTTGCACCAAATACTTGCCTCAAGCCACCATAAAAGGGTACAGTGTCACTAATGTGTGTGACCTGTGAGAACCGGGTGACCAATGCAACAATACGTTGGGTGCAGTGCTGGGTTTGATGCAGGGCTTGGCACAAGCCTGTATCACCCTTGGAGAACTGGGCCAATTATAAGCTGTCACCAAAGGCCACTTACAATGAGTATGGAGAAGTGTCTTTGAGAAAATCATAGAATTGAAAAGAGCCAAGCACTGTGGGAAACTACATGTAAAAAAAATTAAAATAATCAAAATTATAAAATTCTGTGGCACTAATTTTTTTCTGTGGCATGGTGCAAGCTGTGCAGCCAATTCGGCATCCTCCAAACTGCAGAATTTCAGGAGTCTTCACTATACTGTAATGCTCTAGATAACATCTGGACTGGATTTTGTTAAACACATAAACATAGAAACATAGAAACATAGAATTTGACAGCAGATAAGGACCGCTTGGCCCATCTAGTCTGCCCATTTTTCTACCTAACAGATAAGTTGCAGATCCTAATTAACTAACAGCTTACTTCCTCCTACCCCCCACTAGGACTGCCTTATGTCTGTCCCAAGCATCCTTGAATTCCCCCACTGTTCTTGACTCCACGACCTCCTCAGGGAGGCTGTTCCATGCATCCACAACCCTCTCTGTGAAAAAATACTTCCTCACATTACCTCTGAGCCTTCCCCCCTCTATCTTCAAATTGTGCCCCCTTGTTCTTGCACATCTCTTTTTCTGAAAGATGCCGCCCTCTTGGACTTTGTTGATTCCCTTGAGGTACTTGAAAGTTTATATCATGACTCCTCTCTCCCTCCTTTCCTCAAGGGTATACATATTATGCTCCTTTAGTCTTTCTTCGTATGTCTTCTGGTGCAGACCCTGCACCATTTTGGTTGCCTCCTCTGGACAGCCTCCACTCTGTCTATGTCTTTGCTGAGATGGGGTCTCCAGAAATGCACACAGTACTCCAGATGGGGTCTCACCAACTGTCTGTACAGAGGGATAACAACTTCCTGTTTTCTGCTATTGATGCCTGTCCCTATGCATCCCAATATCCCCCCAGCCTTCCTTACTGCCTTCTCACATTGCTTGCCCACCTTTAGGTCATCTGATATAATTACTCCCAGGTCCCTTTCCATTTTTACTGTTGTCAGTATCTCACCCCCCATTGTGTACTCTTGTCCTGGGTTTTTGTTTCCCAAGTGCATTACCTTGCACTTTGCATTGAATCTGAGCTGCCATACATTTGACCATTCCTCCAACCTTGCCAAGTCCCTTCTCATCCTTTCCACTCCATCTGGTGTATCAACCCTGTTGCAGATCTTTGTGTCATCTGCAAAGAGACATACTTTTCCTTCCAGTTCCTCTGCAATATCACTATAAAGACATTAAAAGGACCAGTCCCAGTACTGAACCCTGCGGTACCCCGCTAGTAACCTTCTTTCTTCACTGTGGACTCCATTTACTACTACCCTTTGCGTCCTGTTGTCTAGCCAATTTTTTATCCAGGCTACCACCTTGGGACCCACTCCAAGGCTGGCTAACTTGTGTATTAATCTTTTGTGTGGGACTATATCAAATGCCTTGCTAAAATCTAGGTAAGCCATGTCCACAGCCCCTCCCTGGTCTACTACTTTGGTCACCCAGTCAAAGAAATCTATTAGATTTGTCTGACATGACCTTCCCATCGTGAATCCATGCTGCCTTGGGTCCTGTGCCCCACTGGCCACTAGGTACTAAACAATTCTTTCCTTCAGAAGTGATTCCATCATTTTACCTACCACTGAAGTCAAACTAACTGGTCTTTAGTTTCCTGCCTCTGTCCTGCTCCCACTTTTGTGAAGAGGAATCACATCCGCCCTCCTCCAGTCCTCAGGTACCACCCCATGATTGTTAAAGAGAGTAGTCAGCGGTGTCATTAGTTCTACCCTTAGTTCTTTCAGAATTCTTGGGTGAATCCCATCAGGCCCCATTGCTTTGTCCACCTTCAATTTTATTAGTTCTTTCAGAACCCTTTCTTCTGTAAATGGACTGGTATCGACCCTCGTCTTCGGAGTGTTTCTCTTGTTTGGTTTAGGTACCTCCCCCTCCCCCTCCTCTTCCTTTGTGAATACTGAGCAGAAATATTCATTCAGTATCCCTGCTTTTTCATTGTCACCCTCTACCAGCATTCCCTCCCCTTTATTAAGCCTCAGTATCCCTCCTTTGGTCTTTCTTCGCTCTCTAATGTGCCTATAAAAGTCTTATAGCCCTTCTTAACAGAGTTGGCTATCCTTTCCTCGGTTTGGGACTTTGCTATTCTGACTGCCTTCCCCAGCCTCTTTCTGCTTTAACTGATAAAGTTCTCTGTCCTTCTCCTTCTGTGTTTCCTTATATTTCCTGAATGCTATCCTTTTCTCCTTAACCTTCCCTGCCACCTCTTTTGAGAACCATAGTGGTTTTTTCCTTCATTGTGTTTTGTTGATTTGCTTTACACAAAGGCTTGTTGCCTCTGTGATGGCTGTTTTGATTACTCTCCATTGTTCCTCCACCCCTCCTTCTTGCCTGTTTGCTAGTGCTTTTCTGAGGCACTCTCTCATTTTTCCAAAGTCAGCTCTCCTTAAGTCCAATACTCTTGCTTTGTATGGCTTGATTGTAAGGCTGTGTTTATCGTGAACCACACTGTTTGGTGGTCGCTTGTTCCCAGATGGCTACCCACTTCAAAATCTGAGATTCTTTCTCTGTCCCCATTTGAGAGTACCAGGTCTAAAATTGCACCCTCCTGAGTGGGTTCCAGTACTAGCTGTCTGAGGCATGCCCCCTGTAGGGCATCAAGAATGACCCTGCTCTTGGATGTGCCTGCAGCAAAGGTGCTCCAGTTAACATCTGGCATATTCAGGTTCCCCATCAACAAAATCTCCCCTTTTTCTGCCATTCTAAGGAAGCCTTCTATCATTTCCTTGTCCATTCCCTTCCCCTGAGATGGGAGTCTGTATACAACCCCCATGCGGATTGTGGTGCCATTTCCTGTCTCCAGGGTGACCCAGAGTGCCTCACCTGCTCCCTGTTTACTCTTTAGTTCTGTTGCTTTGATCCCTTCCTTTACATAAAGAGCTACTCCTCCTCCTCTTTTACCCTCCCTGTCCCTCCTGTAGATTGTGTATCCTGGTATGTTGACATCCCAGTCATGGTTCTCTGTATACCATGTTTCTGTGACTGCCACAATATCCAAGCAACCCTCTTCCATCAAGGCCACTAGTTCAGGGAGCTTGTTACACAGACTATGGGCATTGGTACCCATCACCCTCCACTTTTTGATGACCTTACCCCTTTTAGCCCCATTCCTGTCCTTACTGCCTTTGCCTTTTTTTACATTTACTTCTGGCCTGCTCCCTAATGATTTCTTTACCTTGGTGTTTACCTCACTAATTACTGTTGTTTGTGGGGGGAGGCTGGGATTTCCCTGCTCCTTTTCAGTGCCTCCCCCCTTGGCTAGTTTAAATGCTTGCCAATGAAGCATTTAAACCTCTCACCTAGGATCCTGGTTCCCCCCTGGACAGATGCAGACCATTGCGCCAGTATAGGTCTGCATTCCTCTAGGTGGCTCCCCAGTCCCCAATGAAGCCAAAACCCTGAGCTCCACACCAGTTTTTCAACCATTCATTGAATTCCTTGGTGAGGAGTACCCTAGCATCACCCTTGCCATAGACTGGCAGCACCTCTGAGAAGGTTACTGTATGTGCTACTTGTCTAAGGCCCCTCCCCAACTCTACAAACTCCTCTTGCACTGCTCTGATCCCATTTCTAGCCAGGTCATTTGTCCCTAGGTGGACAATAACATCCAGCTCCCTCCCTCATGCAGCTGCTCCACAATCCTGAGGATTCACTTCCTGTCCCTCAGCTGTGGTGCCAGGCAGGCACCTCACCTCCCCTCCTCTTCCTCCCATTTCTACCCCCTAATGATTGAGTCCCCACCAGGAGTTGTTTCCTTCCCCTGTGGGGTCTCATGCCACCCTCCTGTGGGTCTTCTTTGTGAAGGTTCCCAGCATCCTCCTTGGTCTCCACTGCAGGTGCCTCCGTAGAGGAACCACTATCCACCAGAAGAGAGAATGAATTGTAGAGAGGTACAGCTGGAGGTATGCAACTCTGTTTCACCACCCTCTCCCTCCCTGAGCCCACCCTGGTCCAGCCTCTCCTCTTTCTTGGCAACCTCTGAGGTAGTGGCATTGGCCCTGGTGGTCCCTGGGTGGGGGAGGAGGTTTCACAAATCCTAGCCAGGTCAGCCTGGAGACAGGCAACCTCCTTCCTCAGACCAGAGAGGTGCCTGCAAATAGGGCAGCATCGCAGCCTCCAGAATGTCTCCCGGAACACTGCCGCCCACAGCCATTGCACTGCACCACTCCTATCATGTCTTATTTTGTGTCCCCTCTCCTGTTTCTCTGTATGCTTACTCTCTCCTCTCCTTACAACTCTCACCCTTCCTATTCTGGGACAGCAACTTCCTATATTCTTCAGTAGCCTCCTTCTTCCTTGCTCAGTGTCAGACCACCAGCAGCTGGGGGGGAGTTACTTTTTTCCTTTAGGGTTGACAAAACCAATGTTTCTCTATGATCCTTCCCTTCCTACTGCCAAACAGGAAGTTCCTGTTGACAGTCAAATCCAGTGGCTATAAAAGTAGAACTGGCTTAGGGTGGGTGGGATGGAAGGCAATTGGTAAGAAAAAAGGCTAGGAACAGGAAGTTGTAATTTGAGTCACCTGCTTTTATAGTGTCTAAGCCACACCCCCAATTAAGCTCTCTCCTCCTACTGATTTAGCAAAGTAAACTGATACAGAACCCTTCCCAGCACAGAACACACACTGACTTTCTTTCTTTTCTTTTTTTTTAAAACCCTAAATAAGGCCCCTTCTACTTCTAATAAAGTATCTGTTTGCTTAAATTCAACAGACACTGACTCCTGCTAAGATATAAGTGTAAAATTAATAAGAAAATGTAGCTTCTTTTAGTTAGCTGCTTTCTGCTCTACAAGCAAGGGTAGCACCAGCTTAACTACAATTATCTCTTGCACTCAGATTTCTAAACAGATTTCCTCCTAACCATGCACTATATCTCATTATGCATTGGTGCCTATCCTCAGAACTCAGTGGTAATTTCATTTCATAAAGATTAGGGGCAGAATCCAATCAGTCATTAGCCTCATGGCTTATAGTGCCCATAGCTTTAGTCAATTAAATAATCACCTTGTTCTTTGCATGCATCCATGCATAATCCTCTACGTGTTTGCTGAACACTAAACGTTACTCAAAATATGTCAACGATTGCTACATGCACTTCAGACCCAAAGGTGTTAACATTAGGAAAGTAAAAAAAATGAGCTTGATCAAAATGAGTGCCTACATAAATGTGTTATGATGGGAAATTCTAAACACTCAGGATTCAGGAGAATTTCAAGTGTGATCCTACAGGGGTTGGTGCTGGGATCCATCCAGCTCTATATGTTCTTCAGTGATATATGGCAGGGATAAAAGCAGACTAAGCCTATTTGCAGATAACACAAAGTCATGAGGTAAGATGGACATAGCAGAAGCAATCTGAAACATGAGGAAAGATGTGGCTAGTCTCAAACAGTGTTCAGGCACTTGGCAGATAAAATTCAGTGCAAAAAGATATAAAAGCATGCTTATAGGCAAGAGAAACACACAGGGCAAATAGAACATAGTGCCACTGCTGAAACATACTATAGATGGGGAGAGTGACGAAGCCTTACATGAAGAAAGATTTAGGCATGATGATAAACAGTAATCTGAAAAGTCTGAGACAATGTGAAAAAGCATATACTCTAGGAAAGCAAACAGGATGTTGCTCGTGATGCATCCGATATGGATTTACAAGCACAGAGTGGGTGATCATGCCATCGTAGGGGTCACTGGACAGGCTGCATCTGGAAAATTGTGTGAAATTTTGGAACCCTCACATAAAAAAAGAGAAGGATGTACTATAAAGAATACAGGCAAAGACACAAATGATCCAAGAGCAGCAGGAGAGGACCTACACAAAGAATCTGAAGAACCTTCATATGTGCTTGCTATAGGAGAATTGGAAGAGTGTAGCATATGATAGAGACTTACACATACATAAGGGGATATAGTAAGGTAGACACTTGTGTGGTAGTCATACTAAAAGTACTGACCAAACACAGAAGTCAGAACCCCAAGCAAGCAGGATAAAAGTCTAAAAAGGATGTGAGAAGTAATTTTCCATAGAGAAGGTGGCTGACCCATGGAATGGACCATGCAAAGAGATGGAAAAAGCTGGCACTCTCAGACTTCAGTATTATGGTATATGGGACAGACACAAAGGGACTTCTCGGGATAAGTAGGAATACAAGATGGCTGAGAATGAAGGGGCAGAGAAGGGATTGAGTCAATAACTCCAGGTAGTACTGAAGGACAGACCAGATGAATTTGAATCCTTACCTACTTTAAAAATCTATACATCTACTGTACATATTACAGGCTGGATTGTCTCGTACTGGGAATTATACTCACAGCTAGGGAAAATGCATCAGGAGCAGATGAACATGAGGGGACAAAGATCTGGCCAAGCCTCTCTTTTTAAAATATTTCTGACACCTCTGTGAAACCCCCGAAAAACTTACATTTTTACACATTTCAGGCTATATATGATACATATTCTGTACAGTGGTAGCCAGTGCAAAGAGAGACTATATACTTTATCTGAATTTATTGGGAAGTATCACAGAAATTGTATTACAGTGAATGGGGATTTCCTGTAATACATTTGGCTATTCTGCATCATGTCAGTACTGGCTACCACTGTATTTTTGTTTTCATTTTGTCCTTTCTTACAGTATAATTTAAATGCATAGATATCTATTCTTCAGATTTCATCTACTTCTGCTGCATATTTTCTACCCTAAATTATACTCTTCTTCTGTGCTTGAGGCATAACTATCCATTGCTACAACAATGATTATAATTTCATTGACTGGGAATTTATTTTTCATTTATTTGTTAGAAATGTTCACCAGACTAGCCCAATGGCATTGAGGGTTGAGGTGCTGGATTCCACACTTTGCACAACACCAGAGACCTGGATTAGGGAACCAGCCTGGGTTGTCAGGGTAGGCAGGGGGGAAGGTGAGGAGCAGGGCTGAAGCTGCCATGAGGTGGCTCTCCTCTCCCAGGGATGGATGAGGGGTTTCGCCATCCAGTGGAGGACGGATGGTAGCGTCAGGCTATGGGGAGCTGGGTGATCACCAGGGGATGGGCAGAAAGGGCTGGAAGTAGTACCACAGAGTGCATGTGCACCTCCACATGCACACACAACTAGGAACATAGGAAGAAAAACAGGGAAAAAAATGTAAAATATAAATTAAAAAAAAGTTCACCAGAAAAGCATACTGAGTGGTAGATAGCTCATTTCCAGGTGCAGTTTGAGGGAAGTGAAAACTAATAAACATATTATAAAAAAAATACATTAGTTTCACAAGATTATACAGCCCATGGCAGAAAAACAAAACAGGTGCAAGTAACTGGGAGTATTTGAGGAATACAGAAAATCCTGACCTGGGATCCAGTGACAGTTTTTCAGATTCATAGTTGAAGCTCTGAATAGCCTGAAAGACCAGGGCTCTGGCTATCAAGAAGTCATAGGTGGTAGCCTTATAAATGTCTTCCTTCAGGGCACTTTACCATTGAACTCATTGATAAGGGAAACTGGCAGTTTTCACCACTGTGAAAGGTTTAACTAAATATAATCATTTAGAGTTTTTTGTTATACAGCAAAAGTACAGTCAGTTCTGAGGCTTGCCATCCTGTTGTATATTTTTTTTTCTAATGTTGTAGGGGCTGTTAGGTTTTTCTCGCAAACTATTATAGTGCACTATATGGCATACTGTTCCACAAAATTTTGCTTCAGTGTCAGGTCACCAGCAACTAGTCCACAATCTCTTTCCAGCTTCTGTACTACTTCAAGTCCATCATTACATCATTCCACTCTACAGCCTAAGCAGGCAGATGGTCAAGCACCATGGAGGTATAGCTGTGGCTGTGAACAAAGGCTTTTGGTTGCTAAATGTTTTCACATGTTCCTAAAGCTGTAGGTTAGATCACACAGGGCAAAACCAGTATGGCAAAAGGAGAACAATTAATCTCTCATGCTCCTGTTTTGTTAATGATGAGACTTGCACTCTCAGGTGATACCCACCAATACCCTATACATAAATCTCTCTCTACTCTGTGTAGAATTCTGAGTGAGTTGGATGGAGTTTTCCTCTTATCCATGACACTCAGTAAGGGTGTTAGGTGAGTGAGAATCCCTTTTCATTACTTTGACTTAGCCCTTCAGCAGTTCGACTGACCTACACTCTGGAATGTGCTGATTCCTGTCTAGGACCAGGACAGATAAGTGATTACAAAACCAATTGAACTTCAAAATTGGAAATCAATGGATCTAGTACTGAAACTTCAACCATGAAGAAAAATGAATTCAAATATACAGTATATGGGACAGGGAGTTGATACCTGAGTACAAGAATATTTGGGAATGAGAACTACTGCAAAAACAATGGAGATAAAAGCACTTTTCATTGACTGTAAGGGAGAACAATAATTTTTCATTCATATATTCCCACAGTATTTTAATACTGATAATCTGTAACCTTTGTAACCCAGAGTCAGACTACTGAGTATAGTTTTAGTGAGCAGTGAAATCTTGCTAGCATTGATACTTGACCAGTTGTTAAAAGTAAATGTAACAACTAGAGGGATTGAGTGTGAAAAGAACTAGGACTCAAGGGGCTGCCCTGCTTAGGTGACAGACTGATAGCACTAGATGCAGCTGAAGCCCTCTCCTGATTGGCAGCTTAGTAGAGTACATGTGGGCACTGTTCAGTTTGCACCACACTGCAATATGTTATGTGCTGTGGAAGGCGAGTGGCTGATAAGACTAGACATTTAAGCCTTCAGTTTAGCCAAGGGTCACGTTTGGTGTGGCAAGGTGAACTGCAGACTTACCCACAATGTGATGCATGTTGTGCTGGCAAAATGTAAGGGACTGACTGCACTAGATAGTTATGTTCTCTGCTGATCTACACGTCAGGGTCTGTGCAGCAAGGTGCAGTGCAGGGTCTCCTCACACTGAGATACATTCAGTACCAACAGATTTCACCAGATGTCATAAGCTTAATGGAATATTGACTGCCAAAATGGAGAACTGTGACTGATACAGCACTGATTCAAAATTTACTGGCAACCACCGTATAACAAAGAATGGAAGCCTAATAAAAAAATTAAACAAAACTATTTTTACATTCTAGAACATTTTACAGTACAATAGCAGTAAGTATCTCCTTTTCAGGCATTAATTGCTCTAATCAGGAACTGTTAGGGTGTCTCCAGCTATACCTTCAGTCTTTCCCTACCTAAACAGGTTTTTATCTAACTGATTATGACCATTCATGCTGTGTCATATGGCTTATTTAAAACCAAACTGTTGTTTCACAGGTCACATTTACATGTGACAGAGTCAAGTGCAAGCTTACCTACCCTATATTACACTTAGTGCTAAGGAAAGAAGAAAGACTTTCTGCACCAAATATTAAAAGCTGTCTGTTTATTCACAGATCTGTTTTTTTTGTGGTCGGATGTAGATCAGAATTACCCTTTTTATGCTACCGCATGTTGAGTGTTAGGGCACTTAATTGGACCCAGCAATGGTTCATGGTCATCTGTCAAGAGATGGAAGCTTAATGTAATGTGTTCTGGTCATTCCTCCCTCTTTCTTAAGGTACAACATCTTAGCACTAGTGTAGTTTTCATGATAGGGGTATCAATTGGGTGACAGAGCTGAAAAAAGAATAGGTAAATGCAGCATAGAAATCTTGAATTAAAATTTAATTGAAACTGTAAAGGAGTTTTAGATTCTCATAAGTAATTGAACTGACTGCCATCAGTACACTGCACAGTACTTTAGAAGCTCAGTGTATTATATTACATTTGCACCTCCACTGTGTTGACTGGCACTGAACAGCTAATAACACCCTTGCATGGGAAAGCTAAACAAGGAACAAGAACATTCCAATAAAAGTGAAGGGGGAGGTGGCTGGCAGGCTGATGCTGAAGCCGTTTGCATCTGAAAACCTGGCTTTTAATCTTACTTAGCTCAACAAGTGATAGAGAAGATTTGACTCTAACCTAAAAGACGTGATATTCATCAGTCAAATGCAAATATTGGACCATGTGAAGTGTGCATGATGTTGCCCGGGTGTAATAGTATGTCCATTTCTTTAACAGCATGGAAAAAAGAAAAACTGCCATGGCTGGGCAGGTGATGCTGCACCATGCCCACCATGTCCACCACTGGACTCCCGGTCCCTGGGGCACTGAACCTGTCTTTACCTCTGCTTGCATGCCACCAAATGTGACAGGAACCACCATGGAGCAAAAGGTAACCCTGCCTTGGCTGACAAGCTGAGGGTGGAACACCCTACAGATGAGTCGCAGGTGGGGCAGGGGAGCCGGGACACAGGTTGGAGGGGTTATGGGTGAACAGGAACCAGGGTGCTGGTAATGGCCAAGGAAGGCCCCAGCCAGTGGAAGGCAGGAGCATAAATAGTGTTGAAAAATATATACTGTTTCCATAAAATCAGAATCCTACAATTCCACATAGCTTTGTTTGAAATTAATGATATTGTATCTACGATTCAGCACACAGCTGTCTCTCTGAATTACAATTTCTGGGAGCTCACTGCTTACAGTGACAGTGTCAATATTTGTCATTTAGGTTAGGCATTATGTGATTAATCCTCTTTTCAAGCAACAGTGTGTGTTACATGAAAATTGCCTTATACTTGTTCACTCTATTCCTGATTGCCCCAAATCTCCTTTCTTGGACAATGCTCTTTTTCATCTTTCTAAGTCTCCTTTAGCACTTTGTTTGCATTTGAAACAATAAAATAAGTTTTCCTTCTCATGGGTATTCATCAGTATTAGAATCGCAGAATTTTTCAGCAGAAAAGGACCACTTGGCTACCCCCCGTCTGCCCAGATGGCCCCACCTAGTCCATCTTCACTGCCCTAACCACTCTCCCCATGACCCTCCCTCCGCCCTGCTTATTTACTAATATTCCCCCATATCTATCATAGGCATGCTTGAAGCCCCATACCATTCTCACCCCCACCACTTCCACTAGCAGTCTGTTTCTGGTATCCACAGCTCCTTCAGCGAAGCAGCACTTCCTCACATCCCACTTTACCCCCCCCACCAGCTTCATCACCTGTCCTCTGGTCCTGGTACACTTTATCATTTGAATGAGACTTCCCTCTGGCTTCCTGCACCCTTTTTACCTGTCTGAGGTACTTGAAGGTCTCTATGATGTCCGCTCTTGCTCTCCTGTCTTCTGGGGTGTTCATGTTAAGATCCCTCCGTATCTCCTCATAGTGCTTTTCATGCAGCCCTGCAGCCTGCACCATTTTAGTTGCTCTTTTGATCTGCCTCCACCCTGTCTATGTCCTTTCTGGGTTACGGCCCCCCAAACTGGATGCAATACCTCATGTGAGGTCTCACCAGTGAGTGACACAGTGGCAACACCACCTCCCTCCTCCTGCTGGAGAGATGTCTCCCTAAGCATCCCAGTATCCCACTGGCCCTACCCACTACTTTGCCACACTGCCCTGCCACTTTTAGATCATTGCACATGATAACCCCAAGGTTCTTTTCTAGCTTAGTGACTATCAGTACCTTCCCCTCCCACCCCCATCCTATAGTCATCTCCTGGATTTTTATTCCCTAGGTGCATAATTTTGCACTTTTTGACCTTAAACCCCAACTTCTGTGTTTGTTACCACTCCTGGAGTTTCCTAACCTGCATATTAATTTTCTGCACTCCCTCCTGAGTGTACACCCTATTACAGATTTTGGTGCTATCTTCAAAAAGGAATACCTTCCTTCCAGTTCTGCAGTGTCATTTATGAAGACATTGAAGAGGACTGGTCCCAGTACTGAGCCCTGCAGCACCACACTGGTCACTTTCTTATCATTAAAGTTTGTGTCATTAACCACAGATTATCTATTAACCAGTTTCCATCCCAATTCACCCAGTTTTCCACTTTGGATCCCACACCTAGGCAGCTTAATTTCTTTATCTGTCTCCTGTGTGGCACAGTGTCAAAGTTCTTGATAATGTCCAGTTAGACCAAGTCTACTGCACTCTCCTGATCTATTTCACTGGACACCCCAGTCTAGCAAGTTCATCTAGTATGTCCTCCTCCCCATGAAGCTATGCTGCCTGTGGTCTTGTAGCCCGCTGGATTCAAGATAATTTACCAGCCTTTCTTTTAACGTGGTTTCTGATAATTTCCCCACCACTGAGGTGAAACTGACTGGCCTATAGTTGCTAGCTTCCTCCCTGTTGCTGGTCTTACATGAAGGGACCATGTTTGCTCTCTTACTGTCCTCTGGAACCACATCTGTTTCCAAAGAGCTGTTAAATAAGGTCATCTGTGGGGTCACTAGCATCCTCCAAGTTCCTTTTGTATCCTCGGGTGTATCCTGTCCTCTCCCATAGCCTTGTTCACTTTCAGAGCTGCAAGTCCCTTCAAGACTCTTTCCTCTGGGAATGGATTTATGTCCACCTCCCCTCTGGCTTTTTCCTGCTGCACTGTTGCGTTCTGCCTTCCCCCATCCACTGAGAAGACTGAGCAGAAGTGCCTTTGCAGGATTTGCTTGGTCATCTTCTGCACAGTCCCACTCTGCTTCCCCTCTTATCCTCACTATCCCTCTACTTTGCTTCCTCTTCTCATTTATGTACCTGAAGAAAGTCTTATCCCCTTTAGCTGCCCTCTTGGTTATCCCTTCCTCAGTCTGCACATTTGCTCCCCTCATTGCCTTTCCTGCTTCCCTCAGTTTTACTTGACACAACTCCCTGTCTTATTCTCAGCTGTTTCCTCACACTGATTGCCCCATTAGGTGAAGGGCAGTGTCCGCTGCATGTTTTTTCACCCAGTCATAAGAAAAGTCGTTAATCAATGGTTGTTCAAAAACGACAGAGAAAAATGATGAAACCCTGGACCATGCCATATTAAAATAATGCTTTTTTATTATTTTAATATAAAAAATGGCTAAAGCAGACTCTGTTAGGCAAAAAAAATCATCATAAAAGGCAGGAGATAAGGTGAAGTCTAACACAGAATTAAAATGTACAGATCAAAATTCATAGAATACGTGTTGTGCTGCTTTGAAGCCCAAACTTCCTTTTTCTGTTGAATAAGAAAAACAGAAATTGCTGGCCCTATAGTCATGAAAGCATCAGGGCTTTACAATAAACGTCATAGTTTTGAGCATGCATTTTATTCCTGCTCATGTCTGGTTGCCATGAGTGCAAGAGGAGTGGGTCAAAATAAGGGAAATCCGCTCTGGAGTGACATTGATGAGGCCTGAAAATGTGTGGCTATTGCATATAGGAAGAAAAAATGGCTTTAGAGCAATAGTTCATGGACTTTGTCACAGTGAGCCTTCCCAAATCCATGGAAAAGATTTTGAGCCACCCCAAAAACTGAAATAATCTTGGGCCTCCCCAAAGAAAAATAACATGCTGTACTTTACACAGTACACCATGAATAAATTGAAACCCCTTTGAGTACTTGGCTCACATTCAGTTCTTTGTCTTATACTAACGTGGAACCTTTGAAAAAGAGCTCCTTTGCTCAACGGTGTAATAGGAATAACAAATAAAATAAACAAATATTATTATTCAGCTTATTGTAACCCCCACCCTCCACCCCCCAAAGGTGAGCCTACTTGCTCCATTATTTTCATTCGTGAACCATTGTTACCTCTTCTCACAGTATCTTCATGGGTCAGACTACTTTCTCGGTTTCCTCTCTATATGAAATATCCTCCCTACATACTTTGCCTCTCCACCTCCTTCCCTGCTCCTAAGCAACTTCTCTAGGATTACTTTGCTCCTTCCTGCTATTGCTCTTAGTACTTCTATGTTCAACCCTTGTATTTGCGCTGCTCTACCATCAGTGTACAAATTGATCAATTACCACCACTCATTATTAATTTATTGTTCATATTTGTTTGCACTATTGTTCACTGTGTATTTCTTGATTGTTTTGCAGTTATCTTTTGAAATGTTTTCACTACCTACCCTTCCCTGAGAACACCTGAAATGAGTCTTACCTCACTCATCTTCCCTTGTCACCTAATAGTAAATAAATACATAACATTCACCTACTATTATCCTCTTTCAGTTTGCTTCATCTCTTCACACAAAATATATAAAACTCAAAATCTAAATACAGTACTTTTCAGACTTGCTTGAGCCTCCCCTGGAATTGGTTGGGGCCTCCCCAGAGAGGCTGGCCTCACCATTTGAGAACCCCTGCTTTAGAGCATTTGTATTTTATACACTAGAAGCCTCTAATGTGATTATGTGAGCAGCTCCAGCAGCCAGCAAACTGGTTCCTTTATCTCACTTTCCCAGTAAGTGCCCTGTTGTATTATATGGTAGAAAAGGTTCACTGGTGTCTGAGGAAGTGTGTTCCTGTAATCAAACTAAGCCCCACTAATTTAGTACTCAGTAAAAGGCTTCTCTATTATTACATTTTTCTTTTTAAAGGGGAACTGTCATCAACAGGGTTTCTTCATGTCTGAAAGACCATAAACATCTAATTTGAGTGAGCTATTGTGTTTATCTGTAAGTCTTAGCAGTCCAGAGTTATTCATATGTATATCAGCCTGTAATTAAGGGCTGGGGAAAGCCATATGTTTTAGGCAAAGCTGGCAAAGCTTGAAACCTGGTCAAACACCTGGCAACTGGGGTTTAATACCAAAAAGTGCAAGGTGCTGCATTTGGGATGAAGAACCCAAGGAGGAGTTACCAGCTGGGGAGTGCAGCTAACCCAGACAGAGGAGGAAAAGGATCTGGGGGTTCTCATTACAGGGTCAATGAACAACCTGATACAATGTAGAAAGGCAGCTGCAAAGGCCAACAAAATGCTGGGTTGTATTGCAAGGGGTATATCCTCGAGGAGGGAGGAGGTGATTCTGCCACTGTATAGGTCATTAGTTAGATCGCACCTGGAGTACTGCGTGCAGTACTGGCGCCCGTATCTGAAGAGGGACATTAAGTTATTGGAGGGGGTGCAATGCAGGGTGACAAAGATGATCAAGGGGCTGGGGGACTTATCATACGAGAGGAGGCTGAGGGAGTTGAACATGTACTTGCTGGAAGAGAGGAGGGACAGGGGAGACATGATTGAAACCTTTAAGTACATGAAAAGAGTAAACAAGACAGGTTCAGAGGGGCAGTTCAAAGTAAGGGAAGGGAGGGACATCAAGGGCCATGATATGAGACTGGAGGGAGGAAGGTTCAGGAGGGAGATGAGGATACACTTTTTTACAGAGAGGGTGGTGGCTGGATGGAATGCGTTACCTGCAGAAGTGGTATCCAGTAGAACAGTGGACTGCTTCAAAAGGGGATGGGACAGGACAAAGTGGAGGGTCAATGAAGGGGAAGGGTGGAAGGGAGGGGCAGCTGTGGAATAAGGAGTGCTAGCTGCATATTCTAGCAGACTTGATAGACCTCTAGGCCTTTATCTGCTGGCAAATTTCGTATGTTCATAGGTTTCTGACAGGAAATTATATCACCTAGGATCTTGGCCCTCCATTGACTGTAGGTTAAATAGGAAATTGCCTGTTTTATTAAGTGTGTTTTAAGGTGTTATTACAACACTTTCTACATTTATAATACTTGTTTTGCATGTGCATTGAAACGTTCATCCAGCAGAATGAGTTTTGATTCCATCATGCTCTACTTGTATATTGTGTGACCAGAGCAAGTCACTTGACTTCTCTGTGCTCCCAAAACACACCCAGGAACAAGCTGTAGCTGTGTGCCTTTCCTGGACAAAGATAATAAAAACAGTCTGAGCATGTGTTATGATTCTGAAAATTCAATGCTCTTTCTATCCAGATTTGAATTGAAAAGAAAAAATAGGACACTATTACTTGTTTATTAATCACAAAAACACATAGACAACACAGTTAAAACATGCATGACCTGAAATGCATTACTAAAAGAGCATTTTACTTCTTTTGATGAAGTTAAAAGTATAACAGTTTCTTACTGAAATACTTGGATGGAATGGGATTTTCTACCATAAAGGAAAAAAATCAATCTGATTGATCCTGCTGCCCATACCCTTTTAGCGTGTCTTATACTCCACAGCTATGCCGACAGACCACAACTTTCCAGAATGCCATTCCCACTGTAATGTAAAAAAAGGAAGAAAAATAAAACAAAGTAAGGGAGAGACAGTGTGTGTGTGTGTGTGTGTGTGTGTGTGTGTGTCTGTGGTGTGTTGTGTGTATGGTGTGTGTGTCTGAGGTGTGTGTGTGTGTGTGGTGTGTGTGTGAGGTGTGTGTGTGTGTGAAGTGTGTGTGTGTGTGAGTGTGTGTGTGTGTGTGTGTGTGTGTGTGTGTATCTCTGACAGAAGTGCAGCACTAACTGAACTGTGCTGAAAGGGAAAAAAATTATCACCATTAATTAAATAAAATAATATGTGGGTGGGTGTAAAATTTTGTACATACCCTCAGTGTGGAATGTTTTTATAAATCACTCGGACTTCGCCATCGGAGGTTAATGTAGCATCCCACACTTCGGGTGTGTGTAAAATTTTGGTTACACACACACACACACACACACACACACACACACACACACATGCCCATATATTATTCTATATTTCAATAATGCAGTTCAGATTATGCTTGTTTTAAACAATGTTGTCCATCCATGTGTTTTTGTAATTAATAAACAATTAATGGTGTCCTATTTTTTTTTTCAAGTAAAATCTGGCTAGAAAGAGCATAATATTTTCAGAATCATAACACATGCTCAGATTGTCTTTACTGTCTTTGTCCAGGAAAGGCACACAGCTACAGCTTGTTTCTGGATGTGTTTTGAGAGCACAGGGAGGTTAAATGACTTCCTCTGGTCACACAATATGCAAGCAAAGCATGTTGGAATCAAACCACATTCTGCTGGATGAATGAAGCTTGTTCACAGCTCTTTCATTTAACCTCTAGGTTGTACTTCCAACTTTTAATCATAAACTACACATTTCAAGGCTGGCCCTATGATGCCAGGCCAGTAGGTACGTAGCCACATTTGTATCTTGTAAACCTGAGTTCACACCTGAAATTGTAAGAGAAAAGGCTGTATGAGAGGAATCAGAACAAGACAGATGTTAGTGCTATGGCAGCCCCAGAAATCTGTACTGACATGAACACAGCCAGGGTTTAGAAATCATGATACAGTATGGGCCCCAATACATGTTGGCACCACAGAGCCAGCCTTGAGATGTGTAGTTTTTAATGATCAGCTGGCAGTATAGCCTACAGGTTAAAGCAATCCTAAAGATGGATTGTTTTTACTAACACTTTGAAATGTAAGGGTGATAACTCACAAGTTCCAATGCACATGCAAAACAATTATAAATGTAGAAAGTGTTGTAATATACCTTAAAACACACTTAATAAAACAGACAATTTCCTATTTAACCTATAATCAATGGAGGGCCAAGATCCTGGGGACATGAATTTCTGTCAGGAGCCTAAAACACATGGCTGCACCAGCCCTTAATTACAGACTGATTTACATATGAATAACTCTGGACTGCAAATACTCACAGATAAACACAATGGCTCACTCAAATTAGCTTTTTATCATCTTTCAGACATTAAGAAACCCTGTTGATGACAGTTCCTCTTTAAGTGAGAGCTGTCCAGGGTGGCAAAAAAGGCTCACCCATGTTATTTTCTATTTTATTGAAAGATATTTTTATGCGATAGCCTGGTAAGCTAAAGGTTTGTTTCAGTTCTGCCTGGGATGGCTAATAGTTGCAAAAACATTGATGTATGACTGCCATGTGTATTATACAGATATACATTAACTCAAGCTAGTATAAGCCCAATTCTCAGTTGCAAAATGTACAGGTGCAAAATGGAATGTGAACAATCTCCCCGTAGCACCTCCACTCTTTGGGGCAATACAGATATGGTGTTCTTTTTTTGCTATAGAGGTATTTATCCTCCTTGGCAGGATGGGTGGCTAGTTCCACTCCATCCCCATCAGTCACAGACATTCAGAGGCTATTCTAGTGCCCAGAGACCTCAATCTGCCATGGATTGACCCCCACGGTGGAGCTGGAAAGGAAGAGCTGTCCTCCCTCAACCCAATCACATAGCCACATGGCCCTGGAACCAGAGAGATCAGGAGATCCAATGGCTTGATGGGCAGGGTTGATGGTGCCTGTCCCCCAGTTTTCCACTTTTTGTTTTCTCCCCCACCGGGCTCCACAGGATGTGCAGTGAGCATGGTGTGCCACTCTGCCTCTGCAGAGATGCCACCAGTGCTCTTAATGCGGCTCCTTTCCCAGCCAGTGATCGTGCACACCACCACCTTGATTCCTTCAGGTGGCAGTTGATCGCTTCCACTCCCTGAGGGAGGAAAGCAGTCATACAGATGCTCAATCCTCCCTCCCCTGGCTGACCACTAAGTGACCCATGTCCATTTCTGAACATGGGTCACCAGCATGGGGAAAAGGCAAGGCACCGATAGCACTTCAGCTCTCTCACCACTGACCCAGCTCAGAGATGGTATTCTTTGTGCAGGGATAGAAGCTGCAGTTCAATGAAGACCGACAGATGTTTGTGTGTAAAAACAGGCTATGCACTCTCTAATGCCTTTTTAGTGGCACTTTAAGGACATACTTCAGGAGCTCCTATCAAATTCTCCCTCAGTACCACCCTCATCTCATGCCTTTTGGCCTGCTTCACCTGAGCAGCCAGCCCTCAGTGGGTACTTGATATCTCTTGCCCTTTTCAGGCAGTTCAGTGCCTCCCACACACCCACTCCCAAGGTCCATAATAGACTCTGGAATCCAGCAGAACCCCCTCTGACCCTGACCCACACATTATGTTCTTGACAGTGCCAGTCCACAACAATCTCCATCTGGCTTCATTGGCCTGGTAACAATTTATTAACACCACCATCACCTTATTTTAACAGTTCTGCAAGCAGAGTGTGTGTGTGGGTGGCAGGTGCTGAAGTTTATCACTTGGTTAGGGTGTATATCCATGCTTTTGTGATTGGCACTGCAAGTCAGTTGCATGGCAACACATGCCTTATTTTCCCTGCAGTTGCAGTGGCAGTACTATGGAGACTGCATTAGGAAGATTTGTGATATCCTGTCAGCATAGCTCTGAAGTTCACAAGCACACAACTGGCACTGTTATCAACTTGTTATTGCAACCCTTGTAACTGAGAACAGGGCTCTGCATGTTTTCAAATTAGGGCAAATATGTTATCTATTTTGGGACTATTTTTTTTTTTTAATTCTTCATTGCTGTAGGGAATTATGCTGACAAAGTGGTAAATCTGAAACAAAACCTCGATGACAGCTACATTTTAAACCCTATGTGCATGAATTAATTAACCACCATCTGTGTGAAGTAATTCTTGTGTATGTTACCCTTTTCCTGCCCCATGTCCAGTCTAAACACTGATCCACACCATTAGTTATGTGCCAGACAGTGCCGCTATCAGGATTAGAAACTGGAGCTGATCCATTTTAAAAATCAGGATATATGGTAATGATCAGGTCAAATCATTCACCCATGTATCTGCTCAGTTTAGATGGGATACTCATTACAAAAGTAAAAATAAATACTACCTAGTTACATTCTCCTCTCCACTTTAACAGAACAGTCATTATCTGAGAAAAAAAGACTGTTCATTCACACTATCTGTTCTGTAACTGCTCTGCTTAGTAATTATCTGAGGGGAAGAAAAAAACACTTTTCAGTCAAATCATCTGGTCCAGTTGGGAAACAGATGGTTGTGGACAGGGCTGCTGCCCAGGTATGTAAAAAAATCCTGGATTATCCTATTCATCTATTAAAGGCATTATCTGGTGATCTGTTACCCACATCTAATATTGTTACTAAAGATTCTTCTACAATGTAGTCGTTTGAGCATATAGACCCATTAGCAGAGAAGCTCAGTCCTGACTTTTGTGGGAAGAGATAAGGCGTTAAATGTACTGTAGGCAGGTATAACTGAACATATCTGTAGTGTAGGTTAGCCCTTAGGACTTGCTTGATCATTTGCATAAAAAGAGCTGTGATAATTTGCGAGGGGGGGTGAGGATGGAGGAGCTGAAAAAAATTACCTTCTTAATGGAGCTTGCTCGGAACTCTGGATGTGGAGGTTAACTCCTAATTATTTTCTGTTATATGCTGTAGGATCTTCAACATCCATAAATATTAGCAGCAGTAATACCGAATCATTTAATAACAAGAAACAGTGTATAAATCTCTCTCTCAAATGAATTTATATGTCAGCAGGAGTAATAATTATTTTTCCAGACCCTCTCTCAGTCGCTCGCTTTCTATCTCCCACATGAATTCTTTTTTTTCTGCTTTGCACTGAATTGATTTCAATTATAACTCTTATCCGTCTGCTCTAAATCATTTTGTTTTATATTTTTTATTGATTCTGTATTTCTAATAGCACGCCACAGAGGCTTGCTGTAAATTAGCTGTCTGGTTCTGGCAGGCTTGGAACATGATTACCTTAACTTGCAGTATGGCTCAGAATAGGTATTTATTAAAAACCTTATTCAGCAGTATCAAGGGCACATTATTTTTTTCTTTTGTTGATGCAATGTTGATTATTTCTTGCATTAAGGCCCATAAATTACAGTGTGGTTACATATTATGATTCAAATGTCGCTGGTAACAGAATGGCAGCTTCTAGATGTTACATTGTTGTTACAGAGAAAATAACATACCCCTTTTTAAGTAAAAGCCATGTAATTATACTGTAACTGCTTAGTAACTTTGATACATTTTAAATATGCTAGCGATTACTTCTGTGTGAGAAAGAAAACAATGGATTCTGCAGTATTCTGAGTGCTTTCCATCAAGTAACAACACCTTTAATTCAACATTTATTCCTATTCTCCTCATTTTTTTAGCCCATTTATAACAGGTCAGAGAGACCGATTGCTGTTCTATTTACTGTTCAATCAAGTCAAATACAAATGCAACAAAGATGCAAAACATGGCTGCATTCCCATCAACGACGGTGTTTCCATCAAGGGGAATATTGTGACATTATTGGCCATGAAACCAAAGTTCCAGTATTCTGTCGGGTCAAAAGGTGTCCCATGATGGAATTAAGTCTTGTTGTGCTTGGTTTGGCCATTTGTTGTTTTATATAGTGGGGGAGCATCACTTTACTTTAATCTGAGTGCATATTTCACTCAGTTTCAAGTGACTGTTTTTCTTTTGTTTATAGTATATGCATGCATCATGTTACTAGGATATGAAATCAAGACACTGTTGCATCATCAGTCTGTTGTAAGAATGATGCTACAAATGCATCCTGTCATCAGAAGAATGACACAACAAGGCTGTCATTCCACTATCTTACTGTGTGGAAAAGTGACCAGCCAATCCCTATAATACTATTTTGATATATTCACTCATGCAACTGTATCACAAGGGGTTTTAGAACAGAGGAATAAAATATTCAGCATTGCCCAGGAACTGGTAAGTGAGCTGCAAACTACACAAAGTGATGCAAAGTATAAAGTGGCTTACCTCATAGCAATTTCTCTTACAAAGTTTTAATTCACAACATCCTAACTCCAAACTTTGATTTAAAAAAAAATATGTTTTTGGTCCTAACAGTTGTGAAGTTAGCTATTTCTAACAGTAAAACATAACTTTGGAACTGTTAGGATTTTTGTTTTTCATTAAATGCTTGGAGTCCAGTCAATATGGCAACATGGCAATATCGCATCAATACGCATTCAATGTACTGATGCAATGGAAATACCATTTTACTGCCCAACAGCACAGTACTGTCGGTGAGACATATGTCTATTGAGCATTATGAAAGGTACATTTCAGCTGACCGCTACAAACAAACACAGAATGGCAAAAAGGAAAGCACTGCACATACAAATAGGCAAAAATGGCATAAAGTGCTGTACTTTGAAAAGCACTCACATGAGTTGTGTTTCACTAGTTGTGGTGGGTTGTAATCCAAAACTGAAGAGACATAAACACTTCACTGGCTCACCATCCTCTCCGATGGCACTGCCATGCCCCCCACCTCTCTTCCCTACCCCTACTCCTCCACTTCCTACCTCCAGCCACCCCTTCCTCTTACCATTCCCTCTCCATCTTCTCCCCCCTTCTCCTCCCTCTGTCTACTCTACTGACTTTTGTTTCCCCTTGATGTGGGCGTACATTGTACAATGCCTCGGTATAGTGTAACCATTAACTTTGTCTGTATTGTTGTACCATAACATGTATTTGTATATTTGCTACTGAACCACTCTGTATTTGAATGTTTATGTATCACTCTGTACTTGTTAACTGACGTAGAATCTATTAATGAGCATCCGCTCACTGGTGCGATCCAAGATTTCAAAATAAATAAAAATAATAAATAAATAGACAAGTAAGTCCCTTACTGCCAGAGCTGCAGTGCTTAACCAACAGACCGGAGGACAAAGGATCGGGAATATGGTGGAGGAGTTGGCAAGTACAAAATTAAGAAAATAAAGGTAATGCATTAGTATAACATTATGATTATACTGTGATTCTGCTAGTAAACCCAATCCCATGGGCCAGGTGGGGGTTGCAGGCAATATTTAGTTCCCCTTTAAATATTTTCAGATTTTGTCATACTGATTATTGATATCAAATATCAAGATATATGATCAAGACCTTTAAATACTTGAAAGGCATCAACAGAGTAAACACTGAGAGTTTGTTCAGATTAAAGGGGGAGGGACCATGAGGGATCATCGACTGAAATTTGTGGGAGGGGGAGAGAGAGAGTACAGAAGAGAATCGAGGAAACCTTACTTCATGGAAAGGGTGGTGGCACCATGGAATGCGCTACCTGTGGAGGTGATTCCAATGGAATCAGTAGGAAGTTTTAAGAAGGGATGGGATAGGTACATGGGCAAGGTAAAGGAAGGGAGAGAAGTGACGAGTAGGGGAAATCAGGGTGAAAATCTTACGGGGGAGGGGAAAATGGGAGGGGACAGCAGCAGTGACTGTGCTGTGAGCTGTATCTTGAGCAGATGTGATAGACCTTAAGGCCTAGTCTACTGGCATTTTCATATGTTTGTATGTTTGTAAGTACTTTTTAGGGCTGTGGGCGGAGCCTGCAGCCGTTTTATGAGAGCTCTGTAGCTCTGAAATGGATGCTCTCACAACAGCTTCCGTTGGACATTTGGAAGTATCCTTCCAAAAGCCCAATGGTGCTTAAACCCCTCCACCACAATTGGCATATGGAATAACAGCTGCACAGTTTTGGCTGTTACTTCCGCATTCTGATGCATGAATTGCGCATGCGCAGGACTTGTGCACATGTGCAGTTCTGTGAGTTCCACCATGTTGCGAATGGCACAGTGCCATTAACTGCAGTACAACTCCCCAATTCATATTGCACACTGGGATCCCACCCCAGTGTGCAAAAATGTTGTTTCTTATGTTTCTGAAAAGCAGAAAATGGTCCCTCATTGTCCCGTTTTATGTTCCCTGTTGCACCCCTCCACATGACAGGCTCGTCATCAGGGTGCCCAATCCCCATGTCGGCATGCTGTGCAACCCACTTCCCCATTCATGTGGCACACTGGGAGCTCACCCAAGTGTGCCAAAATGTCTTGTTTTATGTTTTTTTCTTGTAAATTAGAAAACGGTCCCTCGTTAAGTTTTTTTCCCCCTGTAAAACTAAAAATGATCCCTCATCATCACTGCATTCCCCCTTCCCCATCCCAACCATCTTACTGAGCACCCACCACCACCCCTTACCCCATACTTACCACCAGAGGTTGGTGCTGTCATTTTCTCTGGACCAAGACATGTCTGCACTCTTCAAAGCCAACCGTGAACTGTAGAATTAAAGGGAAGCATGCTATACACTCATTCAATGTAGGTTTCAACTTATGCTGATATCTCAGCCATTTTTTGGTGTTTTTGCCCCAGATTTTCAACATGGAGTTCTTGGGACCCCACCTCATGAAAACTGTCACTGTCATTTTGTTACTTGGTCCAAAAAGGTGATTTCATGGTTACTGTGTGGAATCACCTTTCAGGACCGATTCATGAAATGACAGTGTCACTGTTCATAAGGTGGGGTCCCAAAAAGTCCATATTACAAATTTAGTGAAAAAAGTCCAAAAAATGATTGTGTTAGGAGAGTGCATTGCACAGTTTCTACACATGCTCCTAATGTCACCATTTTTTTTCTATTTTCACTCCACATTTTTAACATTGCCATTTTTGCATACCTCCTTCAAAGCAGTACAGCTGTCATTTTCCACAACCTGCCTGAAATGGGTTTTTGCACCTGTGGTGCAGATTAGCATGTTTGGTCTGCACAATCACCTTCGAGACAATTGAACAAAATTACACTGGCACTGTTAATGAGAAGGGGTCCAAAAAAGGTCATGTTAAATCTGGTGCAACACCTCCAACATATGGCCAAGTTACACCTGGGCATTGAATAATTTCTATGCACATGTGTAACTTTTGTCACTTGGAAGTGCTTCACAGCCCTATCAGCTCTGGACAGAATTTGTTATATTAGGTACACATTTAGCTATTTAAAACATAAGGAATGTAGTTTTATACTTTACAGTATAAAGACAGAAAGCATTTTTATAGATGACACATCTGAAGATACTAGTGGTATTCCATCATGGAGAAATGCAACTTTTGTTTCTAGTACTCCTGCTGTTTTGCGAATTAGCTAAAAGAAATCAGTCTGAAAACCACCACTATTAGAATGAAGCCAGCATTGAAATTTGTGTTGTTTTACATATTGTATTTTGAATCTATCTTGTTTAATAATACATCAATCTTGTTATTTCAGCAATTTCTCCAGTTAAGTAAATGTTAATATTGATATTGCAATAACTTTGCCTATCTACATTTCATAATTATAAAGCATATTTAAAACTAAAATAGCATGCCATGCATTCTACTCTTCAACAGTAGAAATGCATACATTTTCATCAGTGGTAGTAAACTTAATAAACAAAAAAGTGCTGTAGGTTGTAAACAAACAATATGATGGAATAGTAAACAGACGTTATAGGAATAGAAGTTAAGAAATGATAACAATCACAACAGAGATTGTCTGGATTTGATAGCCAGGTATGCAGGTCATTATCTCATCAACTCATCTAGATTACCTGAATGACATTGCATAATTACTGCATTCAGAACTATCTGCCTGGATAGGAATACTAAAGCCATCCAGCAGATAGAATCCACATAGGATAATGTACTTTCTGAGTGTCTCTGCTTCTGTGATAGACTTACATTGAGTAGACATCAATTGCATGGGTTTACAAAGGGTTCTGTGGATTTAACAACATAGTAACATAGTAATTTAAGGTCCAACTGGGCTCTAGTTCCATCAGGTCCACCACTACCTCAGAAGCAAGGATTAAAACATATGTGCTAATATCACAAAATTACCCATCTACCCTACTACCAAGGGTGCCCTGCAGTTTTTTTGGTAAGTGGGGTTGGGCAAAATTAGCAAATTCTGGTTTTGTGGAATTTTCATGAAATTCTGCAAAATTCTACAAGTTTTCATGAACATTTTGTGAAATTATTTGGTAACAATTTGGGTATGAATAAATATTTATTGTTCAGCACAAAGTGATAACAAATAAATAAAAGTGACACATTTCCATAAAAACAGTTCATACAGTAATTACATCAGTAAACACATTAATACATAGATATTACAGCATCATCAAATATAGGAGTTGTTCACATTTGTAACATTAAAGTACACTATACAAACTCTAAATTTATCATAGGGTCATAATAAGTAGTGAGCTAATACACTTAGAACAACATTATTTGTTTCAAATGACTCATCAATGCTCACATTAGTATACATGAAGGTCTAACAGTCATTATACAAAGTTGTTAACAAAGATAATTATTCAGTATTATTTCACTAAAAGTGTCTATAGCAACTCTGGGGGTAAAATAACATAACATCACAACCTGACAGAGAGTAAGTAATGTGCTAGTCCATTTTGAATTTCATAGTTATTTGTTTTAAATGATTCAACAAGCATTTTGTCAGGAGAGAGATTGAGTTCAGAAATTATTGGGCCCAACCAGAATCTATATCTTTTTTCGTATAATTGACATAGTAAAACCACGTCTTAGATCATCATGCACCTTCATGTTACAGTTACAGTGTTCAGTTTTAGAACATTTTTTGGATAAAGTATTTATAGTTTGCTTCATACAATTCTAGTCTGAATCTGTAATAACTCTACTTTTTTTGGTTCAGTAAGGATTTTGGGATACGTTTCCAGCTTATGCTGTTTTCAATACCTTATACCATTTGTATAATTTCCTAGTTTATATGGTCTCTAAATCTTTAGTGATAGCTATGTCCCTTATTTTATCTTTTAATTGTACAACTATTTCTTTGAATGGTTTGTAATAGGCAAGGCAATTCAAGGTAAGGCAATTTTTATTTAAAAGATGCCCATTCCGGAGGCTCTGGGCACCGTACAACAATCAAAATAAATACAAAAAAAAAACATAATAATAAACATTTATATACAATATTCCAAACAGTTAAAACAGAATTTACTACCCTCAACAGCAAATTAAATTCAGAATAGATGAAAACTAAATTAAACATCCATTTGTAAAAAACAGGCAGGGACTATAAAACATAGTCCAGGAAGGCCTGAATATACAAGAAGGCCTTGGGTGGGCCTTAAATACCTCCACAGTAGGGTCCTCCCTGATGGCTATAGGAAGCGAATTCCACAGGATGGGAGCGGCAACACTAAATGCTCTGTCGCCAGCAGTTTTTAACCTCGTCCTGGGAATCACAAGGAGGACCCTAGAGGAGGAGCAGACCGAGACAGCAGGTGCAAGGAGGTCCTTCAGGTAGCCAGGGCCCAGGCCATGTAGGGCCTTAAAGGTGAGCAACCCACCTTAAAGAGGACCCTCCACCTAACCGGCAGCCAGTGCAGTTGACGCAGCACTGGAGTGATGTGACAATACTTAGGCTGTGCTGTCAACAGCCTCACTGCCACATTCTGCAACAGCTGCAGTCAGTGAAGGGTACCCCCAGAGACCCTGAGATAGAGTGCATTATAGTAGTCAAGCCTGGACATCATAAAGGCATACACCAAAGTGGGGAGGTCCAGTGGCGGAACTAGGGGCTTTATCCTGGTGATAGTCTTCAGATGATAAAAACTGGTAAGGACAACGGATGCCACCTGAAACTAAAGTGTCAGTCCACTGTCAAGAATAATGCCCAGATCACGCACCCTAGTGGAGGCTTTCAATAGTGCAGAGCCAAGACAAAGCCCTGTCTCTGCACCAGAGGCCAACCTATCATGCCCTCTGTTCAACTCCACCACCAGTACCTCTGTCTTACTGGGGTTCAGTCGCAACCAGCTGGAGGCCATCCAGTCATTGATCTCAGCAAGGCAGATGTTAAGCACTTCCACTGTGCAAGATGTTCTGGGGCAAAGGAAAGAAATGCTGAGTATTATCAGCATAGCAATGAAACACAGAATGTACTTTCTAATGAGCCCTCTCACGGGCAGCATATACATGGCAAACAACATTGGCGACAAGACTGAACCCTGGGGAACTTTGCATAACAGGTGGCTGGGGAGGAGGAGAAATTCCCCATCACTACCCTCTGCCTCCTGTTAGATAGAAAAGACCCAAACCAGCAGATGACAGTGCCGGTGAGTCTTCAGAATTCCTTTAGGCAGTCAAGTAACACTCGATGGTCCCACGTCAAATGCTGAAGAGAGATTGAGGAGAACAAGAATTGTCCCCTTCCTTCAATCTCTAGCCCTAAGGAGGTCATTATGCACCCGAACTAGTGCAAACTCCGTGCTATGCCTCGCACAAAACCCAGACTCGAGCAGCTTGTATAGATCATGGGCCATGAGGTGCTCCTCAAGCTGAAGTGCCACCACCTTCTCCAAAATCTTACCCAAAAATGGGAGACTGGAGATAGGATGGTAATTTGCCTTGACATCAGGTTCCAACGATGTTTTTTTCAGAAGGGGTCTCACCAATGCCTCCTTGAAGACATCAGGAAAGACTCCCTCCAAAAAGGAGCACCAGACAATCAAGGCAAACACCAGGCCAATGGAGTCAATACATCTCATTAAGAAATGAGTTGGCACTGGGTCCAGTTCACAAAAGCTGTGCCAAAGCTTGGAGGTGATCTCACTGACCTCAGCCACCTCCACCAGTCTAAACTCACCCCAACCAGGTGGAGTGCTCTCCGTTCACCCATGGTGACCACTGTTGGCCAAATTCTGGTCCACTGGTGGAACCCCCTGCCTGATGGCAGACACCCTGTCTGAGAAGAACGGAGCAAACAGCTTGAACAATGTGTTCAAAAAGACTACCTTCAGCTGTAGACAGGAAGGATGAAGAAGCCTGTTCACAGTCCGAAAGAACACAGTTGGTCATTTCCTCTCAGCAGCAATCTATGTGATGTAGGAGATGACCCAGACCCATGTGATACAATATGTTTGTTGTAATTTCCATCATGGGAGAAATAAATCTCTGAGCATTCTAATTTATTTCCTCTTCAAGGCACAATCTTGATAGCCTGTGCTCTGGAAGTTGATAAACTTTTAAGAGAAATATTAATTTCCTCTCAAATACTATAGCAGATACAGTAGTGGTAGTTGACCTAATTCCATTCTCAGGATTTCTGACTGAGGGACCTGAAGAATATAACACAGTAATTTGTTCAGTTGGATTTGTAAATTTTTAGGTTGCTTTGGGGCTCAAATTTCAGACGCATACATTAAACCTGTTCTAATTTTAGCATTTATGACTCTAAGAAAGGCATGCATACAGCCATTCCCTATTCACACAGAGAATCTCTTAAAAGTGTTAACAGCCATGTTAGCTATGAGTTTCATTAACTCTATGTGTTTGAACCATGTTAGAGTATGAGAAAATTACACTCCTAGGTAGTCATAAGTCTTAAACTTTTGAATTCTTGTTTCCCCTATATATTTTATAAGGTTATTCTCTTTTGTCTCCCCCAACCCCCAAAATCACCATGTTTGTCTTTGAATAGTTTATAACCAAGTTATGACTTTTGCATAAACTGTATAAGTGATTTACCTTTCTTTGTAGGCCTAATAAAGAGGTAGATATTAGTACTAAATCATCGGCACATGCCAAGATTGGTATTCTTTTGTTTAATATGTTTGGAGAATGAACATTTTCTGCATCCATTTCTTGCAAGATGGAATTTATGTAAAGATTAAACAATGTGGGGGCAAGCAAACACCCTTGACATACTCCAAGGTTAGTATTTATTGAGGTCAATAGATCACCATTTTGATTAAATTTAACCTTTAATCAAGTGTCTGTTTGCAGTCTAATGATTATATCTAATAATACTGGATCAAGGTTATAAGACTGTATTTTTTGCCATAGGTATAAACGGTTGATGGTGTCAAAAGCCAATTTTAGATCACCAAAGCAACAATGCAATTTTCCCTTCTTAACTGTTATGTATTTACAAATTAAATATGTAAGAGTATAACAATGTACCATTGAGCAATTGGGTCTGAATCCATTTTGGAATTCACTGAAGATTTTATTTTCTTCTATCCAGGAATGCAGTCTGTTCAATAAAGTTTTACAAAAGATCTTTTGTGAATTGTCCAAAACACTTATTATTCTGTACATTATGGGGTCTGCTGGATTTCCCTTCCTCTTAAATATGGGACTGATAATACTGCCTTTCCAGCTGTGTGGTATCACCGCCCTTTGTATAATTCCATTGAAAACAATATGAAATATTGGAGCCCACCATTATGAATAGTATTTTTAAACCTCTGATATTATAAGGTCAGGTCCTGTGACTGGTAATAACTCAGTCAGTATTATAGCTAGAGTTCAGAACTTTTACATGCATGTAAATTGTTTGGAAGAGGCCCTAACAGGATGCCAAGTTTCTTGGCAATTGGATGAGGGGTGTGAAGTTATAGGGGCTCACATTCCGGTAATTAATTATTTATGTGAATATTTCTGAAAATATTTCTATGTTAACAACTTAGCCAACTTTGGAGCTTGATAATTGAAAAGATTTTAGGATACTTTCTTGAAAGAATTGTGTACATTGTAAGTTACAGGAGTTCAGAATTTCACAATTTATTATTTGTTAAATTGTGTGAAAATGTTCAAAATATTTGGATGTTTATTGATCCATTGCTTTTGCAGGTGTACACTGAAGACTTGGCATGCATACCAAAATAAATATGTATGGGAATATTTTTAAGCTGGATAAATGTGATTTAGTAGGTTACAATTTATTGTGGATATGTTAGAAATTACTAATTGGCAAAATTTGCTCACAAATTCATGGACACGTGATAGGTAATTCCTCTAGAATTCCACTTGTGGAATTTACCTTTCATAAAGTACTTATCACCGCCAAATCACTTTACCTACACTAACTTCATGACTCTGCAATACCCCTCCAACACTCCTACGAGAGTGATGCCTAGCATCATGCTCTATCTTGACTAGCAATAACTAGATACTTCTGTCACAATGACCTAAGTCGCAACTAGTTGTAAGGCTTGCCATCACTTTGTGCCACTGTTTTCAAATAGTAAAACTATGCATTGTTATCTACAGGATTGTTAAAGAGTCAGCAGGTGGCATTGTAAAGAAACAACCCTTGCAGAAATACAAGAGTGCTGCGTACATGCACAATGTGTGCTATATGCTTAATTGTGCAATGTTTGCATGCAGTTCGCATACACAAATTGAACCTATGTGAACCAGGTCTAAAAAGCACATCAGGTTCCAGGCCCCATGAGAGGAATTCCAGGCCTCAGGAAAAGTTCAGATTCTGGGGCCCCTATGCAGCAGTGTACAGTAGCATGCTGTGTGTCCTGGGCCCCTCCTTGGTGCCAGGCCCCGGGAATTATCCTCAGTTCCCCCACCTTCTCAAGGGCCCTGTCAGGTTCACATGCTATAAGCCTCACATGTGTGCAGCAGGAAAGCTGGCACAAACGCCTTCTAAAAATCACATCAGGTTTGTGTGTTGCATGCTTGCCATGAGTGCAGCAGTTAGGCTGTTGTGAACATCATTTAAACATCATATCAGATTCCCACGTTACATGATTGCCATGTGTGCTGCTACTTAGCTGGTGCAAATCTCATCTAGAAACACATCAGTTTCTATTTCTGATGCTACTGCTAGCAAACAGAGCCATTAAAATACCTTTTTCATTGATTTTCCATTAAAATTAGGAAAACTCATTAATTCTGATCCTTTTGTAAGTTGTTTAATGGCTTTTGATTTTTGTCATTAAATTGGCATTAATTTGTAAAGTATTGTTTGCTTACTGCATTAAATGCCTAGGATATAGTCAGCCAACATCCCCCATTCCTGGTGTGTGTAGAGGGGCCTCTGTGTTGTAAAGCCTGACCTTTTTGTTTTGGGCCATGCAAATCCCCTTATGCCTATTTAATGCTACAACTGTGTTTATCCATTACTGTTTTGGCTCACTTACATTCCTTTTGTCATTCTGTATGGATCATACACACTATGGCCATGCTTAGCACTCTTTGTGCTGAGTAGGGTCTTGGAAGCATGCACCATACCTCACATTACGTCACTAAAATTAGGGACATGGACACTCAGAATGAAGGACAATGAGGAACACTAAGCCTCACTTTGATCAAAACACATCCTAAAACATAGAAATACAGTGCCCCAGAACACAGTGGACACCATTGTATTTACTTGTGCTGATATTAGCCCCTGAGAATTCATTTCTACCATAAAGTAGGGGTGCCATTTAGGTAGAGCAGATGGAGACAGCTCCCCCCCCCCCACATTTGTGCCTAGGTTGTTCTTATGGTGTGGCAATAATGGTATTAAATTTGGAGTTAATCTTTTGCACAATAAGTGCCCCCCTGGCCTGTGTTGTGCTCATGCTGCAGGTGAACTCCTGACTCGACTGTGTCTGTATTGTGTTGTCCACTCTCTCCACCTATTAGTGTCAGTGCCATCACATGTGACATGGAAGAGCTCCAGCCAAGCAACAGCACAAGTCACATTAGTGGGACACTGTCTTTCCTGTCACAGAGTCGACAGGCCACACACTATAGCTTGGAAGAGTCAGTGAGCACTGAACTCTCAATAGCAGTGTTGTGGCAGCATTTTTTTTGGGTGTTCTCATAGTAAGTCTCCATCTTCCTTGGTGGCTGAAGGGGCTGGGGATGAGCTAGAAGCTAACTCAAGACTAAGCTACCTACTTACTCTACTAGGCTCACCATGCAAAAACAAAACAGTGCAGGACCCCATGTCAGCAAGCTAAGCCTTGCAGCAGCAGTGACAGCGGTGTGAGCAGCCTTCATAGGCCTTGATCATTGCAGTGCATCAGCAGCCATGGCAGCAGCCAAGCAAAAAGCAAGCAACACAGGTTGGGTGGGTTGGTGAGTTTACTTGGTATCAGACCATACTGGGAATCTGAGATGGCTGGTTCTAGCAACCAGCTTCTGGCAGAAGGATGGAGGAGGAGTGGACTGGAAACTGGGCTGGTGGCACACTGAGCTAGGCCGCAGGTTCTGGCCAGATGGTCGGGTAAGTAAAAGTAAATCATTTTTTTTTACAGGGGGATTGAAGAAAGAGGAAGGACTGAAATATTGATGTGTCTTTCATGTTTCTGCACCTTTGGGTGGATTCATGACCCATATGGGATGGGTATTGAATGAAATGGACTTAGGGAGAAAAAGTTATTTTTTTTGGGGGTGGATTCAGAACTTCAGCCAGGAAAAAAAATTGGTTAGTAACTGGGTGGGTTTAAGCCCAAATCTGATGCACTGCTCTGGGGTATAGACAGATGAAGTTATACATTTGATTTGTTTCTGATTTGCATATCACTTTTCAGTCACAACAAATATGTTTTACCTTTTAGAGATATTCCAGACATTACAGAGCTTGCCGCCTAGGGGCTAACTTTCATCTGGCTTCCACTGGTTGTTGGTCCCCCTTCTGAAATCTGAAATGGCACCCATGCCATAAAGTCCAAATTTACACAACATCCTCTGTATGAGCAGCATGTTTCCCATGAGGGATGGATGATGGGCAGAGCAGTTTTCAGGGATAAATTGAAGGCTGCCCTTGCATTCAGGAACAGTTGAGCAGTATGGTATGCACAGACTATTGGAGCCCCACAATAGTCAGCCCCCCCAGTGAAACTGACCCCCACATCCCCAAGCTCAGGTACATTATGTCACAGGGCAAGGGAGAATGCAGGGGCATGCCTCATTGAAATGAATAAGGGTATTTTTTTATTTCTATTTTATACATTATTTATTGAGAGTTGGAGATTAATGAAGGCCAGCACTTGACTAACAATGGCCTTGTCTGTAGAACAGTGGCCTTCATTATTCTGGCCATCATAGTGTATATAATAGTAATAAAAAATAACTCCATTCATTTCAAGGGTGTACATTCTGACCCATTGACATGATCTCTTAAAGACTCCTACCTCTGTCTCTGTAGTACTCAGGTAAGATACTCTCGACTTATGTCTCTGTACTTGGTGGGTTGTCTGGAGCAGTGTGGCCACACCCACTTCAGTGTGTGTGCATGGGGGGAGAGAATGGCTGTGTGGGTGGATGTCGAGTTATTGCTACTTTTGTGTTTGCCACTTAAAGTCTCTTTGCATGGAAGCATTCAAAACTATGGCAAGAAAATAGTAGGAGTACAGGCCAGACATAAGTAATTAACTCTTACGTTGCCAGAAGATTTAGAACATATAGGGTTTTAGGATGTGTATACACATCGGTGGCACAACAAGGGTTAAGTAGTTTTGTGGGTAAGTGTATGTATTGGGGGTGGAAAGAACCACATATGTTTCCATCAGTATGTGTGCTACAGTTCAGCTGTGCAGCTGAGATGAGTAGAGACAAGAAAACTAAAAAGTATATCAGTGGCTATAAGCATGTTGCATGCATGCATGCAGGTGAATGCAGATTTGTATTGAAGTACAAGAGAGCCATATGTATGCAGGCAGCATAGCTTAGCAGTTAAAGACACTGAACTGCAAACCAAGAAACCTAAAGACCTGGGTTTGAATCTCATCAACCCCCACATGTATACTGTGTGATCCTGAGCAAGTCACTTACCTTTTATGTGTGCAGGTATCAGTGACCACTTGCTTTCTGCATGCATGCCACATTCATGTAGTCTGTTCTAATTTAACATAAAAAGCATGCTTTCCACACTTGCCTGCTGCATGCATGCCACATGCATGCAATCTGTTCCAATTTAACATTTAAATCATGCTTGCAGCATGCATATCACATGGGTAGTTTTATATGCGCAGCATGAAAACATTTACTATAATTATTCCTGTAAAGAGAATGCTTCCACAAGTCATTAAGTTAGTGAGCTTTACTGGTTATCTGGCATACTGCAAGAATTCAGGTTATTGCATAGAGATGACGTAAAGTTTAATTTTGCCAGCGAAGTTCTGATGAAGTGTCAATTTCATCACATGAAATATTTTGGGCATTTTGAGTGGTCTGTGAAATATTTTGTGGGTGGAAATTTGCAAAATTCCATTTACAAAATGCAGAATTTCATCTGCAAGTGATGTAATTCTGCCGTTTGTGGGCAAAATTCTGCCATTTGTGGGTGAAATTCCACACTTCGCAGGCAAAATTCCACATTTCACGGTCAGAATTTTGCATGTCGCACCTACAAAATATTTTGCAAAATGCTCAAAATATTTTGCATAGTGGAGTTTGCCAACTTCACCCATCTCTACTAGTGCACAGTGATGTCCTTGGTTATTCTTCATGGTTTGTCACTCAAGATAATGACCTGGCACTTGGCACCACTACAGGGCTGTGCCAATGACTGTAATGACCCCCTGCAGAATATGCTGTGAAACCATACCTCCTCACCAACACATGTAAAATAACCATTAGCACATGTAAAATATTTATAGCATAAGCTCCTTTATAGCAGTCCTGCTGAGCATCCACAGTTTGTCCATGCTGCCCCTTCCCCCTTGCTGGCACCAAGAATAATGTGCCCTATTGCATTTTTGCTCTGCATTCCCCTTTCCTATCACGAAACTGGAGTTGGAATCTGCAGGAGAGACCCCACTGCTGCCACTGCTGATAGCCCCAATTCAAATGGATAAACCATGTACAAAAAGGGATTAGAAAGTTTGTCTGGGATAATGAAGGTTTTCTTAATGTTGACCTCTGTGGCAGTGGGCCCCCCTGATAGTGCAGACTCTACTGCAATTGAATCTCTTGCAGTGCCTGGTCACAGCCCTGCACAACTATACTTTTACTATGGAGCCTCCAATGAATGCTACCTTACTGAATTTTACCCAGATTTTACCTTCCTCTACAATGGCAACTCAAATGTACGACTGGGCAAAATGTGAAGACATGACTTTGACAAAAGTATCACAGTATTTCACAATTTGACCAAGGCTCTTGAAATTCAACATTAATTACTAATGTTATTAAGAGATCTTTGTTTGCTTCTAACCAGGCCATCCTTTGAGCAAGGAATTAAATAGTTGAAACACACAACCTCTTTTTCCATATTGCTTTTTCTGGTATGCTCTCTGTATGGTGACACTATTACAGTGAACACATTGATGCCAACAACATAGTCCACCCGAGACCCCAGCACTCTGACCCTGGTCCTGCATCTCCTCCACAAATCAACTCTGACTCAGAGTTGATAATCTATAAGGTCAGGTGGTGTAGGGGGCAGAGACCCCTCCCCCACATGGGGGGGTTCTGGGGACAAAGTCCCCTGTTAGAAAAAGAACTGGGTCTCCTTACGGATTTATGTCGACCGCAACTTGCGGTCAACATGAATCTGTCACTGTGATGTCAGTTGACAAAATGGTTGTAGAACCGGCATCGTAGATCCATTTTTTCTCTGGGCTGACAGCACATCTCTCAAGGTTATACCCTGTTTACAAAGATATACCCTGATCAGACTGAAACCAGCCATCGTTCAGTTAGCTACTACTGGGTTTTTCTACAACATTCTTTCCATTCCCATCTCCCATACTGGGGGGGATACCTTTGTCAGCCTTGCACAGCCACAGCTTCTCCTGTGGGAGGAGCAATCTTTCTGGCCCAGCTGTAGGGGTTGCTGTATTACTGGAACCCACTACCAACCCTCCCTGACCAAGATACACTGCTGAGTGGCAGCTGTCTTGGTCATGGCCTGCCTCTCAATGTAACTTCCAGGCTTGCTTCCAAACCTAGGTCATCACCATGACAGCATGACATGCTGCTTCTGGGCCATGGGGGTGGTCCCAAAGCCTAATATTTAGGGTCAGTGAACCTGAAAAATTGTGATATTCTATTCTCTAGTTTTAAAGTTTTAGGAGCTTAAAATTCTGCAGTTTATATAATTGTGAAATGTAATTTTAAAATTTCTGAACATTTGGAGGCTTATAAATCAGTCACCTTTAAAGACAGAGATCTAAAACATGGCAAACATCTGTTTGCACCTTGGGAAATGCATCACACTAAATATAGAGAAATATGTACTCATGTTTTTTACATTAGATGGAAATAACTGGAATCACAATTTTGGCCAAATTTCATGAAATGTTCATGGAACATTTGTGAAATTTCACGGAAACAAAATTAGAATTTCAAAAGAATTATGCTGGTGGAAGATAAATTTTGCCCACTCCATTTGGTAACCAGAGAGTTGTATAGGCTTTGATGTCCTGTACTGTCTTAATGTCCACTCTCACCACTGGGAGGCTGTTTCATAGGTATGTCCTGATAAAGCCCACAGTCAGGTGGGTGAAACATTGGCAGATGCTGATGGGGTGAGTTTGTGAATCTTGTGCAATAAAGCTTTTTAGCTATGGACCAAGCTATGGGTTCTTTTGTTTGCCAGTGTGCATATTAGTGCCTGATACCCACTCTTTACTCCATGCTTACATTGGCTTTTCATTAGAGTGTGTTCCAGACGTGGACTCCCTTAGCCACTTTATCTCTTGTTTTTTTTTTCATGGGTAAACCTCCCTCTAGAAAAACAAGTGCCCCAAAATGTTACCCTTAAATTTACTAGGGAGGAGGAGGAGGATGACAACAGAACTCCACTTCATACCAGTCAGGGAGAATTGGAGATTTGATCAGGAGGGAGAAGGAAAGGGGAAGTAGAGGTTGGGGGGGGCAGACAAAGGGGAGCTACTGCTCCCTACTGGGAGGGCAGAAGAGAGGAGAGAGGGATGCTTAGATTTCAGGTGGAAGGTGGTGTCCTTGAAAGCAAGAAGTCTTGGAAACAAGATGAATGTCTTGCAGGCATTGCTAGTGTAGAATAGTATGGACATTGTGGTGGTCACTGAGTGATGGATCACCCTTAACCCTGACTGGGACCTTTTGATCCCTAGGTTCAAACTATACAGGAGTGACAGGGAAGTAGGAGAAGGCAGAGATGGTTATTGTCTGTATAAAGGAGGGTATAATCTGAACAATGGTAGAGTCAGAAGGAAGAAAGAAAAGCAGGGGCGATGTGGGTACAGATACTGTCTAATACAGGGAGGCAGGTGAGAATGGGGATGGCTTACAAACCACCCAACCAGGAGGAGGAAAGGGACAGAGAACTGAGTCAGTGATAAGGGAGATGCATGAAAGTGAGCAGTTGTAACTATGGGGACCTTTAACCTGCTTAAGGTGGGATTGGAAGATCTAAGTCATGACATTTGCCAGGAGTCAGGTGATCCTGGAAGCAGTGCAGAGTGGATTCCTGACCTAGGTAGTCACAATGCCCATCAGGGAGGGGGCAATCCTCAATCTGGTATTGACAAATGGGACTACATCCAGGACATCTAAGTTGAGGAGCCCCTGGGTGGGACTGACCCTCACACAGTGGGATTTCAGCTGGACTTGGGCAGGGGAAAAAG
This sequence comes from Neoceratodus forsteri, assembly GCA_016271365.2. Taxonomy (NCBI): domain Eukaryota; kingdom Metazoa; phylum Chordata; order Ceratodontiformes; family Ceratodontidae; genus Neoceratodus; species Neoceratodus forsteri. The sequence continues at coordinate 76,359,979 of CM057450.1, forward strand.
CACCCACAAAGATCCAAGTTCAGGATATCAGAAAGGCGTACTTCAGAAGGATGGGGGATATGCTAAGGGGGCACCAGGAGGGCATCAATGTAGAGATGGGGTGGACTGAAGTGGTCCATCATCAAGGAGGGAATAGCAGCAGCTACAAAGGAGTACATTAGGCTCAAAGGGAAGAACCTGAGGGCAAAATCACTAGGCTGGTTTAATAGAGGTCATCTAGGCAGTTAGGGATAAGAGAAGCATCTATAGGTAGTTAATGAAGACCCAGAGGGAGGAGGACAGGGAGGGCTTTCTGAATCTGGCTAGTGAATCAGGTAAGGTAATCCAGCAGGCTAAATCTCAGAAAGAACTGTAGCTAAATGAGGGAATTAAGAAAAGAGAAAAAGCCTTTTTAGGCATGTAAGTTAAAAAGGGATAAAAAAGATAGAATAGTATGGCTCATAAAGGGGTAGGAATTGAGGTTAATGGGGGCAAAGCAGAGATACTGAATATATGACCTGGTGAGCTACAGCCCGATGACCCTGACCTCAATAATGAGCAAGCTCATGGAGGCCATTCTCAAGGAAAAGCTAGTAGGATTTCTGAAGAGAATAACCTGCAGAATGAGCAGCAACATGGATTTACAGCAGGGAGATCATACCATACAAACCTGATTCACTACTTGGACTTCAGAAAGGCATTTGATTCTGTGCCTCACAAAAGGTTGCTCAAAAAGTTGGTTGATCTGGAGTTAGGAGAGAAATTGACCAGGTGAGTAGCTAATTGGCTGAAAGGTGGGACCCAGGGCATATTGGTGAAGGAGAGCTCTCAAGCACTAGGGAGATTACCAGTGTTGTCACACAAGGATTAGTGCTTAGTCTGGTGCTTTTTAATAGAAATATAGAAACACAGAAGTTGACGGCAGATAAGGACCACAAGGCCCGTCCAGTCTGCCCATATTTTCTACGTTATGAATGTGCCATAGGCCTGTACTCTGTCAATGGCCTATCTATTCATACGCATCTGTATTGCTCCATTATGCCTAACCCATGCCTGTTTGAAGCCCTGAACTGTAATCATATCCACCACTTCTTGAGGTAGCTCGTTCCATGCATCCACCACCCTTCTGTGAAAAATAACTTCCTCACATTACCCCTTAATTGGCCTCCCTCTAATCTCATGCTGTGTCCTTTTGTCCTGCTATTTTTCTTATATTGAAACATGTTAGACTCTTTCACCTTGTTAATGCCCTTAAGATGTTTGAATGTTTCGATCATATTATCTCGCTCCTTCCTTTGCTCTTGGGTATACATATTCAGCTCTGTTGATCTGTCCTCATATGTTTTCTGATGCAGTCCCTGCACCATTTTGGTTGCCCTTCTCTGGACTGCCTCTATTTTGTTAATGTCCTTGTGTAGGTGCAGCCTCCAGTACTGCACACAGTACTCCAGATGGGGCCTAACCAGTGTCTTGTAAAGAGGGATTATTACCTCCCTGTTATGACTTGTGATACACCTACTAATAGGCCTCAACATCCCACTAGCCTTACCCACTGCTTTAGTGGTCTGCTTGGATGATTTCAGGTCATCTGTGATGATAATGCCCAAGTCTCTTTCTTCCTTTGTGATTGCCAGCAACTCCCCTACCAACCTATAGGTAGCTTCAGGGTTTCTCTTCCCTATGTGCATGATCTTGCACTTCTTTCGTTAAATCCCAGTTGTCACTCTTCCGACCATTTTGCTAGTTTATCCAGATCTCTTCTCATTCTGCTCACCCATTTGGATCATCTACTCTGTTGCAGATCTTGGTGTCACCTGCAAACAGACAAACCTTACCCTCCAGTCCATCTGCAATGTCACTGATGAAGATATTGAAGATTACTGGCCCCAGAACTGATCCCTGGGGTACCCCACTTGTGACTTGCATCTCTTCTGACTATATACCGTTTACCACCACTCTCTGTTTTCTGCCCGCCAACCAGTTTGCCAACAGTTGACCAACTTCTGACCCACCCCTAGCCTACCCAGCTTATTAATCAATCTTCTATGTGGAACAGTATCGAAAGTTTTACTGAAGTCAAGCTGGTGACATCAACTGCACCCACTTAGTCCACCACTCTGGTTACCCAGTCAAAGAAATCTATGAAATTAGTTTGACAGGACCTTCCTTTTGTAAACCCATGCTGTCTTGGATCCTGTGCTCCTATGGATTCTAGGTGTTGCACTATCCTTTCCTTAAGGAGTGCCTCCATAATCTTGCCCACTACTGAGGTAAGACTGACTGGTCTGTAGTTCCCTGCCTCCTCCCTGATTTCACTCTTGTGGAGAGGGATCACATGAGCCCTTCTCCAGTCTTCTGGGACCTCTCCTGTGCTTAGAGACTCACTAAACAGTTCTGATAATGTCTCTCTTAGTTCTACCCGTAGCTTCTTTAGTACTCTGGGATGTAAGCCAACAGGACCCATTGCCTTGTCCAGTCTGAGCTTAGTGAGCTCTTGTAGGACACTTTCTTTTGTGAAGGGACTAGTGCACACCTCCCTCCCCCCTGTGTCCATGGTGCTGAGCTGTGGGCCCTGCCCTATCTTCTCCTCAGTAAAGTAAATACTGAGCAGAAGTATCTATTTAGGATAGATGCTTTTCCTTGGTCCTCCTCCACATACTCCCCCTTCTGCCCATTGATCTTAGCAATACCCCCTCTGGACTTTCTCCTTTCACTAATGTATCTATAGAAAGTCATGTCCCCTTCTTTTACTGTTCATGCTAGTGTTTCTTCGGTTTGGGCCTTTGCCTATCTTTCTGCCTTCCCCGCTTCCCTTAGGGAAGTTTGGTATGCCTCCCTATCTTAGTCCCGTTGCGTTCCCTTATATATCCTGAAGGCCAGTATTTTGGCTCTGACCTTTTCTGCTACTGTTGTTGAGAACCAAAGTGGCTTCCTCCTTCTTTTGCTCTTGCTTTTCATTCTAACACAATGGGATGTTGTTTCAAGTATTGCATCCTTAATGCTTGCTGACTTTGTCTGTACCCCCTCATATGTATTTCTTCTTGCCGGGGCTAGCTTAACTCTGTTGGCCATCTTATCAAGGTCAGCTCCTCTGAAGTCCCATATTTTTACCTTGGAATGGGATGATTTAGTTCCATTGGGCAAATTGAACCATACCATGTGATGGTTACTGGATCCCTGGTGACCTTCTACCTGGAGATCCATAATCCTTTCCCTGTTAGTCAGTACTAGATCCAGGATAGCCCTATCTTTTGTGGATTGTTGTTTGAGGCCCTCCCTCTGCAGGGAATCCACTATGTGTCTAGTTCTGGCTGATGTTCCTGCTGGTATTGACCAATCTGTATCTGGCATGTTGAAGTTTCCCATTATCAGAACCTCTCCTTTAGCTGTCATGTTTTGTATATCTTCTAACAGTTATGTGTCTATGTCCTCCCCCTGGTCTGGAGGCCTGTAGACAACCCCAGTTCATTTGGCTGTCTCATTTCCTGTTTCCAGGGTGACGCACTTTTCTTCTGGCTCCTTATGTGTATTCTGAATTTTTGTAGCTTTGATATTTGCATTGACATAAAGGGCCACGTTCTCTCCCCCCCCGCCCATTTTTGCACCTTGGTCTCTTCTGAACAGTACATAGCCGGGTACTGAAGTCTCCCAAGTGTGGGTACTGGTGAGCCATATCTTGCAAATGGCTACTATGTCCAGTTTAGCCTCTGCCATTGTTGCCTGCAGGTCTGGGATCTTGTTTCCCAGACTGCAGGCATTTATGTACATGATTTTCCATTGACCAGATTTTAGTGTGTTAGTTGTTAGGCGAGGTCCAGCTTTTCCACTGCACATCGTGTGGAGAGCTGGACTTTTTTCCTTACCTGGTGATGCAAATGAACTACAAACATGCTGAACTCCTGTTTGATCACTAGCTGAGGGGGGAAGGGATGTTCTTCCCATTCGATGTATCAGGTGTTGCACCCCTCTCCCTATTTGCTAGTTTAAATATTCTGCAAAGACGTCAAACTTCTGCCCCAATGTACTGACTCCCTTTTTAGTCAGATGCAGTCCATCAACTCTAAGGAACTTTCGCTCCCAAAACTGTTGCCAGTTACCTAAAATTTGTGTCCTTTTTCCTGGCACCAGCCCTTGAGCCACATGTTTTGATCCCCTATCTCCTCTTCTCTGAGCTTCCATCCATCTGCCCCCTCTCCCAGACTGGCAGGATCTCAGAGAAGGAGATGCCAGATGAAATGGATGACAGTTTGTCTCCCAGCCTGGTCAGGTGTTCCTTGGCCTCCACAACTGACCAGCTGGTGAGATCGTTAGTCGCTATGTGTACCAAGACATTGTTGTTTTCTTCTGCTTCCTGCATGATTTAATCAATGTAGTCAGTGTCTCTCCACGCTAATGTACCTGGGAGACATCTGATCATTACCCCCGGCTGGAGGTAGTCATCAACTCCCCGAATCATGGCATCACCTATGTCTTCATCAGTGACATCTGAGAAGGCATAAAGGACAAAATTTGCTTATTCATGAATGACACCAAGCTCTGTGGAAGGGTGGACACAGTGGAGGGGATACAGGACCTAAGGGAAGATCTGGTGATGCTTGAGAGGTGATCTGGAATTTGGCAACTTGGTTTCAGTGCAAAGAAATTCAAGGTGATGCAAACTGGAGCTCTGAACACAAAGACAGAATAAAGCCTGTGAGCATCCCGGTAACTAAATCAAAACAGGAAATAGACATGGCAGTGTTGATCACTAGTGACCTGAAGCATTCTCACAATGCAGTAAGTCAGCAGCAAATACAACTACAGCGAACAGTGGAAGGTGGTAATACTGGCATTATACAGGTCATTGGTGAGGCCGCACCAAGAGTACAGTGTGCAGTACTGGTGTCAATACCATAAGAAAGACATAAACCTGCTGCAGACAGTAAAAAGGAAGGCAACAATGATGATTATGTGTCAGCAGGGTAGGATATATGAGGAGAGCCTGGAGGCCCTGAATATGTGCTACCTGGAGAAGGGAGAGAGGACATGGTTGAAATCTTTAATTATTTGAAGGGTTTAAATAAGGTGGACAAGGATAGTCTCTTCTGGCTTAGTGGGAATAAAAACATGAGGGAGCACGGTCTTAAGTCAGGGGGGAGGTTTAGGAGGGAGACCAGGTAGCATTTCTTCATGGACAAGGTGGTGGTAGGTTGGAATGGGTTTCCTGAGAAAGTGGTATTGCTTGAAATAGTGCATGGCTTTAAGAAAAGCTGAGACAGAATTAAAGGGAAAGTCAGAGTCAAGGGGGTTAGGCAGAAAGGAGAGGTTATTGGTTGCAGAGGGGCTTAGAGTCCTTAGTTGGTGCTGGGGACCCTGCAATATTAGCACACTCGATAGACTGAAAAACCTTATTCTTCTGTCATTGTCTTAAGATTGTACAGTATGTACTTCTTCTTTGCTTCAGGGCATGCCCCCCCCCCCATCTTACTGGAGCACAAAAGTTCAAACATCTCTGTTCAATCTTTTGAATAACCTTTACTATGTAACAGATGGAGATAACTTTCCCTCCGCTTCCTTTCTTCATGGTGAACCTGTTAAATGCTTCCAGCCTTTCCTCATAACTTGTACACATACACCTGACCATTTTGGTGACCTGACATTGCATCCTCTTGATCAGTCAGTGTCCTTTGGGTATTGGAGAGCTCAGAATGCATGCAGCTCTTCAGTTTAGTTCAGTTCTGCCATTAGCGGTTTCCATCTACATTGTGCCAAAGTTCATGATTACTTGGAGACCAGCCCATGAAACAATGGTTTCAGCTGTTTCACATTCTAGTGAATGCAGCAGCCGCCTGCGTAACAGGATATGATCAGGGCGGACCCATGAAGCAAGATTTTCAATTCAGTGAACAGCACTTGCTTCAGTTGTACTGCTAGTGCTGTCTCCATGTACATTTGTCAGAACTTTTGCATGCAAAGTACAAGGCCTTGTGCAAAGTGCCTGCTTTACCCAGCATGACCACTGTGAGGATGTATTCATAGGGAGTGTGGAGGAGGTTCTTTGAAATAGATCGAAACTTCATCATCTGCCTTGGAGGAGACCCTGTCCATGTGGACAAAGCTATACCCAGGAATTGCACAGGCATAGTCATGCATTAATGGTTTTCACCAGTACTCAGCCAGCCCCAGAAATGAGAAGGCAGCAGATGAAAAGAGGGAGATGCCATGTCTGAGTATAACAAGTAGGTGAATTAGGTATCTGCTGTAGCTTCAGGGAGAAAACAAGAAGAAGAACAAGGTAGTGGCACTAGGAAGAGAATAAGTGGGAAGAATTAAATGCTAGAGAGGAGGTATTCAGCTTCATACTGTGATGGTCTACTATCCCCTTCTCCTACACTGCTATGGCTATACAAATGCACCATTCAATTCAATGTTCTTCTAATTTGCACATGGATCTATGTTTAAGCATCTGGTTGGAGGTCATCTAATGGATACAAGAGTGTTGCCTCATGCTTTCATAGTACCGGAGGACTGCAAACCAACGGTGAGCAGTTCTCTAGTCCTAAAGATGCAAGTGGTGGCAACCTTATACAGTGTTAGAATTACACTTTATGAGCTAGGTGGGGTCATAAGAGCCATATCTTTAAATTGAATCTCCCTTCCCATTATAAGTCAATAGCAGTCATGCATGAGCTGTCTGGGCTCTCGTCAGAGCTGGTGGGGGGGGCAAGCCCTTGCAACTTCCTGTAATTCCAGTACTGGTGTTATATTCATAATTTGCCCCCAAATGGACCCCTAAAATTATTATTGATCACTAACTTTTTTTGAAATTAAAAAACACCTTTTTTTGTTTATTCAAAATGTTGATGGCATGAGTGGTCAGCAAGAAGCCCATTAGAGTGGCTCAGCATACGAGATACCCTTATGATGATAAAACTCCAGCAATTTATAATATATATATATATAATGGCAGCAGTGAGTTACAGGAATGTATTACACATTCAGTCATGTATGCAAGCTGTGCAGCACAGCAACACTCTAATTACAATGTGTATAGAAACACAAATATGTGTTATATGGATCAAGAATGCCAAACAATATGTTTTTTTTTTGTGTGTGTAGCATCTTTCATTCAAATTGTATTTCAAAAGTATTCACCGTGAAAATAAACATGAATGGAAAACATTAGAATAGACTTACACAAAACAACAACAAAAAAATTTACAATATGTATTTCTGCCCCCTATAAAAGAGGGCATACCTGTACTGCTTCCTACCTGGGTATACAGCAGCCTTCACTCCAACAGCCACCATGAACTTCATGCTGTCAAACACCAAGGACTACATCCAGGGTCAGGCAGCAAGGCGGAGTTTCATTTTCATTTTTATACCAGCTGGTGCAACCACAAATCTTGCAGCCCAAACTGCCTGAGTGCGGGGGGGGGGGATATTGAGCAGGCACTTTCACACGCAGTGAGGGATAATGCATCTGGTCACAAAGTGGGCTCCCTAATAGAAGCTGGGAGCAATGAAACATCTGTGTCAAACTGGACTGCAGGAGCAGTCATGGATACTCCCAATGACGCTGCCTGACCCCAATGAATGGAAGGGGGATCATGCATTCTGTGCACTTGTCAGGCTTTCTTTGTTTCAGTAAGTGCACCATGACATATTATGTCAGTCGGAAGCTGCAGTGAGAGACAGGATGATTTAATAACAATGCAAATTCCCATGCAAACAGTGATGCAGCAATGATGAATACCCTCTGGCTTCACCGTGCTGTGGGATAAGGACAGAAATTTGCCAACACTTTAGGGGGCCAGTCAGGAAACACTTACAGTCTTTGCATTTAGGATGATTCAAAAGTCTTCTGACTGGCTCCCAGCAGAGTAGGGAGAAGGTTCTAAAAGCCTCAGGACACACGTCTCTGCAGCACCAGCCAATAAGACATTGTATTGGGTAACAGGAAGCTGAAGCATAGGATTATGGGACCTGCATTTCATCTAAGAAGAGCACAAAATGGGATGAAGCAGAAGTTTCCTTCAGCCCCTTGTGACTTGAACAGCCAATGAACACTGGAGCTTGGAGACGTGGGAAGTCAGCAGACTACCCAGCCAACTGATATCAAATGGAGCATCAGAGAGACAGATGTGCTTTTTGCAGCTCAGCTGCCTCGTCATCCATTTACGTGAAGATAGCTGAGGTGGAGGGAGTGTCGGCCTGTTTTAGTTGACCACTGCTGGGTGGATTTGGAGTGTTCATAGTAGCCTTTGCAGTACAAGGTGGCACAGAGGAACAGAGTATTATTGGGTGCATTGCGCATGTGGGGATGGGGTGTTTACTAGTATTTACTTTGTCTGGGGCTGGGGGAAGGATGGTTAGTGAGGGAATACTGCTGTGTGCAGTGGGAAGGGTAACTGAAATTGACTAATGCTATGGTTTCAACTGCCTACTACCTTTAACTTTGTCTGAGTGGGGGAGGTAATGTGTGCTCTGAGGGTAATGAGATGAGAAAATAATTTCAAATGACGGAACATGGGAAAATGTACCATGTTGGGGGGGCATTTAAAAACAAATTCCCATGTAGTGGCACTTAACTTGTGAAGTTACAATTCCTGCTGTCTGGGGAAGTCTTCATCCGCTGAACCACCCATTTTACCAGGCAACGGGCAATGGGAATTTACAATCTCTGATACTAGAAGTCAGGAAACATTCCAGAGTTTTTTGTGAATTTTCTTGACTTCACACATTACAACATGAAGTTACTGTTTCTCTGCCAAGGACAGGCTGGAATACTAATATTTGTCTGGTGGTCTGCACACTGGCAACTTGGTGTCAGAAGGATCCTTGCTGGTAGAGGCACAGTGCCATTTTGATGCAAATTTGTCAGACCCCATAAACAGTCATAAACCCAGTGCCATCTGCTCTAAGGTGTAAATGCTTCAGCCATATAATGACATCCAACCAGCTGCACCAGTCCTCTGGGGCAGGGATACAAATATTTATAAAATCGTTATGGAAAAATCAAGTGATCTGATTGGCTACCCAGATTTATTGATCTATTGATTGCTTTCAAAAGTTTTTTTTTTTTGCAAATAACTGCACTTTATTGCACCAACAACATTAGCAATAACAACTTGTACATGATTCAGACACACGTAGTACCTTTACAATAGGGTATAAAGATGGGTACAGTACAATAACAAAAAAAATAAAATAAAATAAAAACAAGACAAAAGAGCTAAAACCGAACCTAAAAAAACCCTCCCAAACCCCCCAGGTCTGACAGCCCAGCAAAAGGAGGAGAATATTAATTTTACCACAAAACTCCAGAAGGGATCACCATATGTAGAACAGGGAAAGGAAGGATAACCCAGATGATCAAAGGGAACGTGATCCCTATTTGGCACCGCCCCAAGTGGAAAAAAAAAAACATAACCAGAAAGAGTGATAATTAAGGTAGAAATCTTCTGGGGCGGATTAAGGTGTATAATACCGAAGAAGGAAAACCAGATAATAGGGAAAGAAACAACCTCAGCTATGTTGGAGGGAGGGGTAGCAGAACTTCAAATAACCACATATCTAATTGCCTTAATCCACATTATATATTGTGGGGATGAGATACCTTTCCCCTTGGGGGGAGCCCAGAGCAAAATTACTCAACTGATGAACTAGTCACCTTGTCAGCCTTAAATATTCGAGTTATGTTGCCCCAACATTTTCCAAATTTTTCACCTGAGTTAAACATCAAGGCAACCATTCTTTCTGCATTTAGGGCTTCTAAGAAGGTGTTCCACCATTCCATACGTGAGGGAGCACCTTCTCTGCACCAATAACGGAGAAGTAACAGTTTGGCCACTAGAGATATTAATGCTAACTGACATTTGTAAGTTATGGACGGAATATCCGCCAAATTGCCCAAAACACAAGTCTCTAGACTAAAAAAAACCACTACATCAGTGAACGGGGTCATCCAAGAATGAATAGAGCCCCAGAATTTAGTTGCCTTAGGGCACTCCCAGAGTTTATGTAAAGTGGTGGCCCATGGGTAACCACAGTCCTGACATACAGGGGATCTATTTCTGTATATGCATGAAAGCTTGGCTGGAGAAAGGTACAAATCATGCAGGATGTTAAATTGTAGACCCCTCAGCCTATCTTGCTTGACATAACTATATAAATCCCGCCAAACTGTCAACCAGGTCCGATCTGGCCAATTTGGAAATAAGTTTGCTTTCCAGTAATGAGGGGCAGGGGAGGCCTTGGCCTCCCTAAGAGAAAGAATGAGCTTATAAATATTAGAGACCGCTTTACTAGACACGGCAATAGCTTTTATCTTCGCTACCAGATTCCCCGCCCCATCCTGTCCCTGAGCATCTTTGAGGAATGAATAAATACAGTTCCTGATTTGATATAACCGATAGCTATCCTTGGGGTTGACTGAGAACTTCTCTATCAAAACTGGAAGAGAAATCAGGTGAACAACCGATAAAAAATCAGCCATCCTGGGTTTGCTGGAGGTGGCACCCACCATCCTTTTTATCGGCCGATTACCAATTAACAAGTTCGGGTTATTAAGCAGGGGTTGTAGTAAGTCCTTTTTAAAGGGGATATTTAAGAGCGCATAAAACTGTAGAAGGGCTCTAATGTCCCATCCCAGTGGGGTATCTTTAATTTTTTGAGGAATTCTGTGCCAGGGAGTGAAGAGGAGGGCTTCCAGATCCAACCTAGCAGTTTTGGCTACCAATTCGTCTATAGCGCCACTAGCCGAAGATGCTGGCGTGTCGGACGACCACTTGGCCGACCTTGCCATATGGCTTGCTAAATAATAAATGTAAAAATCAGGCACCTGTAAGCCCCCCTCTTCCCTACGACGGGTGAGTTTGTGATAGGCCCGACGGGGTTACCATTCCAAATAAAATCGGTACAGTATTTGTGGCAAAGATTAAAAAAAGACTTGGGCAAATATATGTTGAGATTAAGGAGGTAGTAAATTAGTTTCGGCAAAACCATCATTTTGATAGTGTTCGCTCTCCCCAAAAGGAGAGAGGCAGTTGGGACCACCTGTTAAGGTCATCTCTGATCTGTTTAAGAAGGGGTTTAAAATTTAAGTTATATAGTTGTGAAAAATCTTTAGAAACTTTAATACCTAAATATGAGAAGGCAAGCTGGTCTGCCAGGATAAGCCCAGCGAGTCACACCAAGCACGATGTAAGTGAGAGATAATGAATAGATTGATGTTTGCTCTTATTCAGCTTGTAACCAGAGAATTCGAAAATCGAGAAATAATGGAGAAAAGCTGCGAAGCGAGGATTGACTATGCCAAATGTGGATTAAAAGGTCGCCTGCAAAGCAGACACCTTAAAATCAGTGTTTTGGATACTTACACCTTGAATATCGTTGTCCAATTTGATTGCTCTAATTAAGGGTTCCAAATATAAATTGAATAAATATGGTGAGAGGGCAGCCTTGTCGGTACCTCGCGTTAACTTAAAGGAGATGATATCAAGTTGTTACAAGAAATTATGGAAGGACAGGTATACAAAATCTTAATATAACTCAGAAAGTTATCAGGGATACCAATTTTAGAAAGCACTTCAAACATAAAATCCCACTCCACCCTATCGAATGCCTTCTCTGCGTCTAGCGCGACCAGAGAGGCTTCTATATCGGGGCTCAAGGATTCATGTATCAAATAAAGCAATTTCCTAAAGTGGTCTGCTGATGAACGGCCAGCCATGAACCCAACTTGTTCGGGGCTTAATAGCTCCATCCATACTGATTTTAGTCTATTGGCCAAAATCTTCGCAAAAATCTTTACATCAACGTTTAATAGGGATATTGGCCTATAATTAGTCACAAGGTCTGGCGGCTTGTCCGGTTTTGGTAAAAGGATAATCCTTGCCTCAAAAAGAGAAGGCTCGTAGATTCCTTCCTTGTGCCAAAAGGCAAACAATTGCCACAATAACGGGGCAAGGGTATCTTTAAAGGTCTTGTAAAACAAAACCGAAAAACTGTCCGGGCCTGTCGCTTTATCAAGTTTTAATGCATCGATAGCTTGCAAGATTTCCTTAGGCTCCAAGGGGCCTCTAGCTTACAGTTAAGATCCAGAGGAGTTGAGGCAAGGAAATCTCCGCAAGAAACTCCTTCATTTTACGAGACGCCTCTGGAGAAAGGGGCTCACTCGCATATAGGTTCTTGTAAAACCCAGCAAAGGCGGTCATGATATCGTCGGGGCCTGAGATTATATCCCCTGTCTCAGGATGCCTTATAAAGGTGACCCACCTCTCCGCTGCCCTTCTTTTCAGCTGCCAAGCCAACAATTTCCCTGCTTTACTACCTTGTCCTATGTAGGAAGCCCTTAAGTTAGCGGCAGTCTCTCTACCTTCTCTTTCATGTGTGACTCATACCAGACTCTTAACGATGCAAGCTCTTGTTCCTGGGAGGGAGATCTAAGATCTCCGTTTATGGTTTCTAAGACCCTTATTCTATCAAGGCAGTCCACCGCTTTGTGTGCAATTTCCTTTTTATGGATTGTCGCCAATCTAATAAATTCACCTCTCCATGTGGCCTTCAGTGCCGCCCACACTCGATCAATTGCTTGGAGGGAACCCCAGTTTACTTCAATGGTATGAAACATAAAGTTCCGGAATATCTGGAGTGAAGAGGGGTCTTTAAGCAGGTGATTGTTGAGAGCTCATGAGTATGATCTGGAAGGTAAGAGGAGTGGGAGGCACGAGGCCAATAGGTGAGTGATCGAGATCACTCGACCAAAGATAGAGGTTCTTGAATTAGGGAAAGTATCTGATGGCTTACTAGGAAAAAGTCTATACGAGAGTAGGATTGGTGAACTGGTGAGAAAAAAGTATACTCCTTAGACTTAGGGTTGATTAAACGCCATGGGTCTGACAAACCCAATGAGGACTTGAACTCAGATAAAGCTGATTGTGCAGGGGATGAGCGAACACTTCTAGACCATGAACGATCCAGGCAGTTGGATTGGACTAGGTTCCAGTCCCCACCTAAAATTAAGGGTTTATCAGCTATAGGGGCAAGGAGGACTGCCAACCGGGTAAAAAAGATGGGAGATTCCTGATTGGGACCATAAATAGACCCTAGCACTACATCTATGCCCGCTAGTTTACCCAAAACAAGGATATATCTCCCCTCGGCATCAGAGATTACTTCTGTTGACAGAAAGGGAACACTCTTGGCCACAAGAACTACCACCCCCCTTTTGCAAATGGAGAAGCCCGCTCCAAAAACTTGGCCCACCCATCTCTTCCTGAAAAAGGAGAGTTTTTCAGGTAACATGTGTGTTTCCTGCAAAAAGATGATTGATGGGTTAAAACGTGCCAAGTGGTTGAGGACAATGTGCCTCTTTTTGTTATCTCTCCCCCCTTTAATGTTCCAAGAAATTATACTCAACTCAGACGCCATATAACAACAGCAAAAACAACACATTCGCTGTTGGGCTGCCAGACCTCCCAATATCCCCAATGAATATAAACCATAAGAAAAAAGATCCTACCCACCAAACAACCAAAACCATTCCCCAGCGTAAAACACAACTTTCCCCGGCCCATTACTCCAATCTTCTGGACCATGACATTTAGCGGTGAGGCCTCTCGCTACCTTAACAAGATGGTAAATTACCCCTCTCCGAAAAAACCCGAAGATAATGTAACTGCCTACTGTAATCAGCTAGAATGCTACACTATTGTAATTAACATGCAGCAAGCTCGTATTAAACTAGAAAAAGTAAACTAACAACCCTAATAGTGGTTTCTCACCATAGCCCCCTGACAAAGGATTAAATAGTTGTTGGCAATAACAGCTATATGCTAACTGAACATTGCTGCTAAACTGGGATTTTACATCGGCTCTTAGGTTCAGGGCTAAACAAGTTGGTAAAAGACCCAGAATGAAGGAAACACAAACTAACCTATGGCTGCCAAAACCAAACAGGGCAACAACTACCAGGCAAGTGCAGTAATCATATAGCTCCCCAAAAAAAAAGAAGGAAGAGGAAAAAGGGAGGGAGGTAGGGAAAAGAAAACAAGACCAAGTAGGCCTAACTAGCAGGGGGGCTTGAGTATCCTGTACCACATTGCCTTAAAATGTTTCAAATTAAGTAATGAGGGCAGCCCACATAGAAAAACAAATTGTCCACCAGAGGCCGGTCTTATCCCCCGAGGCACTGCTTAGGATACAAACCCCATAGCAACCAAACAGTAAGGGGACCAATAGCATTACCCTATGCCCACCAAATTGAATCTTAACCCATACCCATTAAACATGTTAAAGCCATTAAAGTCACCCAGCAAAACGGCACCTGGTGCTTATAGCAAAATACCAAAATCAAGAACTATAAAAATTATAATTAAACACAGTATATCAATACGGAAGGGTTAGGAGGAAGGGAAAGGAAAAAGGGGAGGGGTGGAAGAGGAGGGAGGGAGGAGGGGAAGGGGAGGAAGGAAGGGAGGGGAGGAGGAAGGGGTGGGGAAAGGGGAAGGGAAACTAAGGAAGTAGAAAGGGGAGTAAAATGTCCATTATAAGTCCAAAAAGTCCAACATTCAAGCGTCCGACAGAGGAGAAAAGTCCTTGCTGAACCATTGTGCACTCAATCTTCCTTCGTGAAAGGGTGGAAGCTTGCCAGAGGACGTGCATTCAGGTTTTGTGGAAGAGGTCCGGGAACCAGTCCTAAGCACCTTCAGGGCTTCATCAGACGTCTCAAACAGCTTTTTCCCCTCCTTGTGGGTAACTTCTAGTTTAGCAGGATATAACATGGTGCTTCACTCCAGCGGCCCAGAGCTTAGACGTAATAGGTCGAAAGCTGGCTCTCACCATCCTGCTTTTAACTGTAAGATCTGGGACTAAATGAAGCCTCTTGCCCTCCCAGAGAATTGCTGAGAGCTTCCTTGCCTCCCTCAAAATCTGCTCTCGATCGAGATAATTTAGAAGCTTGAAAATTATAGGCCTCGGGGGATCAGCTGATGAGGGTTTTGCTCTCAAGGCCCTGTGACCCCTCTCGATGATATATTCTGGGCCATTGGCTGAAGGGCCTACTGTTTTCCTCAACATTTTTTGTAAAAGGCAATCATATTAGGTCCTTCCTCCCCCTCTGGCAAGCCTAGTAGGACCAAGTTGTTCCTCAATTTCTACCTTCAAGGTCTTGGCGGTCCTCTAATTTAGAAACAGCTCTCCTCAGCTCAGTCATTGCAGGCCCTGTTTATCAGCATTGCGCTCCAGGGATGAAACCCTTGCTTCCACATCAGTGACACGTCTGGCAAGTTGGGTTAGCGCCGGCTTAAAAGTCTACCATCCTCAATAAGCTTAAAGAGGGCATCTTTTATTGTGGACAATTCCCATGAACACGAGCTGGTGTTAAATCATCTGCTGGGTCTTTAGGTGAAGTGCTGCATCGGGGCTGTTTGCCTCCAGCTCTAGTTTTTCGCCTTGCCATCCATACTGCCAAAATGCAGGATTCCACTCAGGGAGACTTCTCCTAGCTCTCCCAAGGCTGGTGCTGGTGGTTAAAGCTGCACAGAGAGGAGAAATATTGAGAAAATAAGCACAATTAGCGAGCGCTAGCCCCACAAACGTCCGCTACGCTTCCCCGCGCATCACGTGACCTCGCTTTCAAAAGTTTTAACAGAAATGACATCCTGAACTGGCAACATCTTGTTTCCAGATGCCTCAAGACCCATCCCTTTGGTTTGATGACAACATTCTTATGGAGTCCTTTACTTTTTAAATTGTCCTCATTCCATAAACACTGGCATTCAAGTGCAGTACTAAGGGGATGTTGTACTCTCAGAGTGTGCCATCCTTTGGATGAAGCATGAAATTGGGGTTCTATATGTGAACCAGCCCCATGACTCACCTTGGCTGTTTCCAGGGACCTCAGGTATCACCTGAACACACCTCTGAGGGGGCCCGACTGGGTTCACTAGTGGACAAGAGAAAAAATGATGCTGTGCCTCCCCAGGGGGAGTAATATGGGATACCTGTGGATAAACTACATGTTATCACCCTCTCAGGAAAACATTGAAACTGCCCCCACAGTAACAATACATGTTTTGCAATAAACAATAATACTAAAATGAAACATAAACTAGCCACTTTTTTTCTTCTTCCTCACCAGCTATTTTAGCCCCCTGCTGGAAGTTCTGGTTCCCTGCTCCACTCACCAGTCACCCCCAAACACAGACTTACCCCGCCCCCCCGGGTGGAGCCACTGGGCGGGCACCCCCCCAGGAAACACAGTTATGAAGCCCTGGCTTGCCCCCCAGGGTGGGGTCACAGGAACAGGACCCCCCCCGGTGGACTTTGGTCTGCAGTAGGGAGTGGCGGCAGAGGCAGGGGCTGTCATTAGTGGTGGGTGATACATTTTCTTTTTAGGATTTTTCCCTGGGGGGAGGAGACAAGCAATGATGCCAACAACAGCCCTGCCCCATTACATGTGATGCCGACCATAGTGGTACACCCAGCCTCTGCCAAAGGTCTATATTGCACTGGACACTCTTCTCCATCCCCCCCAAGAAGGAGAGCAGTCCATGGGTGCTCAATCCTTCTCCCCCCGGCCAGACCTCTGACTCCTGAGTCCATCCCCGAAGCCGGGATGTTGGCGCGCCGCAGATGGACACCTTGCTGCTGCACTGGTGGGCTGGCTCAGACTTCACTTTTATTTCAAAGAGAGTGTAAACCAGGGAGGATAACACACAACAGTGAATTGCAACTGCAAATGGAACCCCACACTGTTCTCTCAATTCCCTCTTGTGGTGCGCCTGACCCCCCCCTCCCCACAGCAATGTTTAACTTTAGTGCTTGGTCATAGCTCAAAACTTGGTGCAGTCCTGCCCAGGACTTCACTGCCTTTTTCCTAATAGTTAGCAAGCTAAAAAAGGAACTCCTCTGAGCCTCAACCCAGCGGTATGTACAGTCTGGTGATTCAAGTGGGGGTTGCAGAAACTGGTTCCACACGGTACTTGGCTGGTATCAGAGGTCATTGGTGGTGCACTACAGCACCAGTATGCAGGAAAGCAGCAAATGGCAGATGGGATGAAGAACACTGGACTTCACCTGTCAGGCTTTTCGAAGCTTTACCTCTATGGCCTTTGTATGCGGTGTTCACCTGACAGACCTCTCCATGTCTTTCACTCACCTCTCCATTAGTCTTGGAGACAGGACAGTCTGAGAGTCCCCTAGACATTTAGTAGACACACAGCTTTTCTGGAGCACATTGAGCAGCGGGTTCTGGCATAGTCTCTAGCCCAGCACCCACAACTTCTCTGGCTAGCAGCAGTAAAGCAGTATCAAAAACACGTGCCCCTCCGAGGGGGAAAACCGGTTACTCAGTTTCTCTATTCTTTGGCTACAAACTTCTCTATTCCCAGGCTGTCAGTTAACTAGTAGCAACTCACAATAGCAGGTTCAAGTCTTGCCTGTGGATTGTCTTTCTTCTCTTCTTACCAAATTTCTGACAGACACTTATCTCTTTCTGTATCTCTGGGGCCAGACAGGCTGTTGGGCAGGAAAACAAGCTCTTGTGCTGATTGGTCTACAGCAGACTCTCCTCTAGGATTCTCGGGGGAATTTCCCTTTCTGGTATGCATTCATTGCATTTTATCCATTTTCCAAACTCCCCCACTAATTGGTTGCTTAATTCCTGGGCATTTGGTATCCAGTGATATGGGTGACCCAAACTGAGTGATTCAATATGAGCGACTCAATTTGGACACCTGTAAGAAGAGCAAGTGAAACAACATAGGGAGAGGTGGTAGCAGCTTAGATTACAGGACAAAATCGCATGCAGAGACACTGCTAGGAAAGGGAAAGAGGAAATTGTTTAACCAGGAAAGGCACACTAAGCCGAAGCTTGTTTCCAGGTGTGACCTGGGAGCACAAGGAGTTTAAGTGACTTGCTCAGGGGTCACACAGTATGCAAGTGGGGACTGTGGGATTCAAACCCTGGTCTGGTCTGCTGGATGTCACCAGATTTGCAGCTCAGAGCCTTAAACCACTGTGCTATACTGCCTCCGAGGGAGCTAGGGAGTTGTCTTGTGTGAGGATATGGGACAGTATTTGGCCAGGCACTGCTGAGCTGGTCATGTGGTATAGCGGAGTCAATGAATGCTTCTCTTGCAGTGGGACCTGGGTTTGGAGCCAGGTGGGGAGGAATACTGTTTTTGTTTTTGTGCTGCTGTACTTATGTTTTTTTTTTAATGGATCATGTTCCTCGAAGTCCCAAAATGTGTGGCCCCCTCCTGACTATTCCCCTGTACTCCAGTGTCAGGCCCCCCCAGAGGTGATTATTATTATAACAGATGGGTGCAGGGGACAGAGCACTCTGCATGGGGGTTGTGGGGATACAGCCCCCTGCATAAAAATAATACAAATATTGTCCCCAAATAGCTTGTTGCTGCCTATCGCTGTCTTTGGTTTCAGCATAGTGCACATCACCATTGTTGTAGTTGGTGATGTGGACTCACTGTTATCATTGTTGCTAAAATATCTTCGCTCTTATCCCATGGAACCGGGCATTTTTGGTGCTCTATGACATTACCCAGTGGCCCTATGGATGCAGTGAACTTACTGGGGCATCATATCTTTTTACTTTTAGTTGCCATGGAAACTCAGCCCCAAAATTTAATCTTAAGCCATTCAAGAGCTAAACGTTATTTGTCCTGGCTCCACTTAGCCAGTGGGAACCAAGACACCTCTTCATTATTTTGTGGAAGCCCCCATTTGCTCACCTCAGCTCCCGCAACACTCTTCTCCCTTCACGCCCTTTTTGTAACTCTGGAAATGGAGCCGTGGCTCCTTTAAACAAAAAGAAAAAATATATAAGGCCCATCTACGACTAAAAATGGTGCTTCAAAAGAAGCTTACTTCACGGTCCAAAAGAAGTGCAAAAGGGAGAAAAAAGAGCTAAAAGAAACATGGAATAAAACTGAGCACTAAATGCAAAAACAAAAGACAACAGCAAGTCCTATTATGCATATATTAACTCACTCAAAAAACAGCTAGTAAAGTAGAATCAATCTTAAAGATCAATGCCAGTGTTTTACAGAATTACAATAAACGTAGGGGTTCAAGTCCCTGGGTCATGATTAGTGTTTCCTAAAAATATCATGCTTTTTGGTTTTGTGGTTTTCTTTAAATCAGCATATGTTAATGTACTCTGCAGTAACTGAAAACAGTGAAGAAACAGTGAAGATTTTTCTGTCCCTATCAGTGAGTGATGATACATTCCTGTCCAGCCTGTTGCTGCAGCAATGAAATCCTTAATAGCCTGTAATAGCTGTTGCACTTCCCAGTCACAGTAATGTGTAGGGCTAATTATCTTTACTCCAAGTGAGCTACTAACCAATCTGGTTTGTGTTTAGATAGATTAGGTTACAGTCTATCATTCTATTCTCCTAAAGAGTTGGTCATTTGTGTTTCAGTGGGTTACTGAAGTGGTATACACAAAGATACAAAATCACACATGCCCCCACAATGCAAAGCATCATGGGCTGCATATGCAATCACCACGAAGATAGGCCATTGACAGAGTAAAGGCCCATGGCACATTAATAAGGTAGAAAAAATGGGCAGACTGGATGGGTCTTGTGGTCCTTATCTGCTGTCAACTTCTATGTTTCTATGAATGTTTGTGAGAAATCTGTCTGTATCACAGCTGAGTTCTGTCACATAAAAACTCTGTATTAATGTTTGCCTATATAAACCAAGGTTTTTTTTTTAAATTCAACTTTATTGATTTTCTTATTAACAGAGCGACAAAAAACAAGGACAAATCAGCAAAGACTTAGTTAAACTCAAACACAGAAAAACAAAGAAAAACTGACACCTATTACATTATAAAATAAAATTAGACATTTTCTTGCAAAACCTCCCTCCCCCTCCCCATATAATCATCCAATCTACCCTCCCAATCCCCTACCCTCCCACCCTACTGCTAAAATACATTGGGAAGATCCATTCATCAGTGTGCTTACGGAATTATGTTACCTTCCATTACTCAGCATGGGCTCAAGCAAATAAAGCGTATGAAAGGAGCTCCATATCGATTCGTACTTTGCCAGATTATCCCTTCTCCTAGCCCCAAGTTTTTCCATATTCAGGTTGAATAATAATTCTTGTAACCACTCCGTGTAAGTAACCGGGGTGTCATCCAACCAATGCTTTAGCACCACCTTCTTGAGCAAAACTGAAATCAAGGCCATATAATATCTTCTAACTTTGACCGCAATACCAGTATAATCACCTATCATACAGACTTCTGGGGTAAAATATTGGCTAATGTCCAATAATGGATCTGCCTTATATTTAATTTGATCCCACAGCATTTTGATCGGTGGGCAATCCCAGAAGATATGATATAGGTCCCCAACTGCCTGGTTACATTAAAGCATGTCTGATCAGGCCTACGTCCAATTTTATATAATTTAGAAGGGGTCCAAAACAAGTTGTTTAAGAAATGAAACTGCATAACCCTTAGCCTATCCTGGGTTATATATTGGTAAGTGTGGTGCCAAATTCCGTCCCAATTCCTCTCTTGACCCCCAGTTGACCTAACCAGAAACTAGGTTTATTATTACTATTCATGTATGCTTGATCAAACAGTGTCTTGTATACTTTGGAGACCGCATGTGGTTCCCAAACCATCTGAACCAGAGATTCAAACCAGGCCCCTGTCAGAAGCCCATTTCCAAATTTGTGTTTAGAATGCTCAATTAAATGCTTGAGCTGGTATACCTTGAAAGTCTGATTAGGTTCCATACGATGCTTTACTAATAGCTCTGCAATTGGAAGACACCTATCACCCTATAAGATATCCTCTATCCTTAACCCTTTCAGCTGGGGGAGCCAAGACTCTGTTATCATTCTACCTCCAATCTTCAGGTTAGGGTTGTAACATATTGGTTGATGTCTATCTGTATTCGGGGAATAATGCAAAAAAGCGCATAGCTGATTATGAATACGTAAGAACTCTTTTATTGGGGTGACTGCTAGTTTAGGGGGCAGTGTTCTTGGAGTAGAATAGAGAAGAGCTTTCAGATCTACACCAGCTTCCCTTATCAGTTCTATCTCCAACTCAACCCATGAAGGTACATAAGGCAGAGACCCATGCTCCATGGGAGGCGTGAGCCATCATAGATATTTACTGACATTACTTGCCCAATAATATAATCCAAAATGTGGTAGTCTTAACCCCGCTCTCTCTCTCTCTGGGAGCAGCCAGTTTATGGTAGGCTCGACGGGGAGTTTTCCCTCTCCAAATAAAATCTGAAATAATTGAATGTAGTGCCTTATACCATTTTAAAGGTAGCCACACATTAAGCATATTTAAAGGATAATAAATTCTGGGTAGAATGTTCATTTTGGTTATATTAATCCTCCCCCAGAGAGAGAGCGGAAGTCTATCCCATCTTTTAAAATCTTGCTTTATATTGTTCTTAAGAGCATCCAGATTGAGTTTCACTAATTTAGAATGCGTTCTTGCCAGAAAGATTCCTAGGTATTTCAATGTATGTGGAGCCCATTGCATGCCCATGGCCGACGCATCTGATCCATATACCCTCATGTTAAGTGGAAATATCTGGGTTTTCCCTACATTTATTTTATAATTGGATAGCTTGCTATATTCTGTAATGATTCCCATTACAGCCTGGATTGAGGTTCGAGGATGGGTAACATGAAGCAAAATGTCATCCGCATATGCAGAGATCTTAAACTCCTGTGACCCCATCTTTATCCCCATAACCCGAGGGTCTTGTCTGATTTTGAATAAGAGGGGTTCTAAATATAAATTAAACAAAAGGGGCGATAGGGGGCAACCCTGTTTGGTACCCGAGCAGAGAGGAAACCCTGATGAGAATACTCCATTACAATATATTTTTGCACATGGGTGTCTGTATAGAGCAAACACACTGTTAATGAAAGAGAGCGGAATGCCAAATTTCTCCATAGTCAAAGATAAAAATCTCCAATCCACTCTGTCAAACGCCTTCTCTGCATCCACAGACATCAATCCATATGGAAATTTACTATCTTTGGATGCAGAGAAGATGTGGGACAACTTACGGAGATGGTCTGATGCCATTCTGCCATTCATAACCCCAACTTGATCCTGATGAATTAACCCAGGCATAACTTTAGCCAAACGAACCGCTAAAATATTTGCCAAGATTTTAACATCATAGTTGATTAATGATATAAGCCTATAATTTGAGACCTTATCCGGTTCTCTCCCCTCTTTTGGGATAAGCACTATCAGGGATTCAAAAAGATGGTTGTCTACTGTGTCAGAAAAAAATATACTCTGAAATAATCTTTTTAACCCTGGGCTTAACTGCTTTGAAAAACATTTATAAAAGTTGGGTGAGAAACCATCTGGTCCCGGAGCTTTATCTAATGAAAGTGTCTGTATTGCCATTAAAATTTCAGTCTCTGAAATGGGGGAAGAGAGCATTTCCTTCTGATCCTCTGGCACCAGAGGTAAATTACAAGAGGAAAGATATGCTCTTACTTCTTCACTACTGGGTCGGGAAATCATAGGGCTATATAAATCTTTATAGTAGTCTTCAAATTCTTTAACTATTTCATAAGGGGAAGTTTTAATAGACCCATCTGTCAAGGAAGTAATACTTTGTATAATTCTGGATGCTTCTATAGCTTTTAAAAGCATAGCAAGAAGCCGTCCTGATTTTCGCCTTGATCTAGATATAAAGCTTTTGTCTTACCAATGGCATATTCCGCTTTATCTCTCAAAATCTCATCATACTGATGCAGATCTAATTAGCCCCTCCTAATCTCTACTGGCGCCTGAGAGAGAGTGTTCTCAATTTCTCTAATCTGTATCAATAGCTGCCTGGCCCTGCCTCTCTCTGTTTCTTCCTAGCCACTGCGATTTGAATAAATTCACCCCTTAATACACATTTCAGTGCGCCCCATTCTATATCCCCTCTACCTGTTGAATTACAGTTTTCTTTCTCATATTGTTCAATTCTCTGAACTATACCATCTCTTATCTCCGCAGAGTGGAGAAGTTGATTATTTAGCTTCCAGATGGTCTGTCTAGGAATGTTAGAAACAAGATTAAGGGTGCAACTCATCATAGAATGATCCGATATGATCCCTGGAATAATGCTACTATGCACCAATCCAGGAAGCATACACTGGCTCATTAAGAAATAGTCAATTCGGGACCTGGATTTGTGGACGTCTGATAAAAATGTGTACTCCTTACAGGAAGGAAATAATACCCTCCATGGGTCACACAAAGCCAAATTGTCGGACAGGTCCCTGATAGCTCTCTGTGCCGGAGAGAGGCCCTTACTTCATTTACCTTCTTTATCCAAATCTGGAGTAAATGATAAGTTCCAGTCTCCACCTAGCAATATTGGCAGGTGAAGAAACGGGGACAAAACATTTAATAATTCCATAAAGAAGTCTGGTGCATCTCCGTTTGGGCCATACACACTGCCTAAAACTATCCTAGTCTGGTTTAAGAGACCTATTATAATTATGTAGCGGCCTCCAGGATCTGTCAGTTGCTTCTCACATGAAAGCAATGTTCTTGGTGATTAGTATGGCGCCTCTACTAGCTGTGCTATCTCCAGTCAGATATACTTGGCCGACAAACTGACGCCTCATCAAATTAGATTCCTTTCAAGTAGTGTGTTTCTTGCAAACATATTATCTGCCCCTTGTAATTGCAGATGTCTCAACATCTTGTATCTCTTTATTTTTTTCCTCGCCCCTTTGATGTTCCATGTGATGAATTCATATGTGCTACCCATCACCCAAATACCCATTCTGATCCCATCGGATATTAGCCTCCATAGCATCCGTCCCTATTATTCTCAGCCCTACCTGATGAACCAATCTTCCCATGCCCTTTTCCTTTAACCCAATTCTACTTATCCACTTTCCATCATCTCTGTTTCCCTTAGTACTCCCATATATTCCCCATTTAACCCTCTTACCCCAAACTGTACATGCAACATTGACCCATATATGTACAATCTTCCCCCCTTCCCTACCAAGGGTTGTTTAATGAATATAAAATAAATTGAGTTAAGTCATAAAAGTAGTGTGTCCTTGATGTAGCCTCCATACATATGTGAGAAAAATATTGTTATGTCAGACTGACAAATGGGTATCTGACACATTTTGCTATTTCAGGAACATGTACTGTATGAACTCACAAAATTCATTTCTCTGAGGGATTCTGTGTGGAAATGCATCATGTATGTGCATAACTAGACATACTATATGTCATCCTGATGTCCCTGTCTCTTGCCCCTCAGTTGGGGCTACTGCACCCTGCTTCCCTCTGCCCTCCCCCCAGTCAGGGCCAATGCCATCTGTTGCCCCCTGTTCCAGTATCCACAGACAGGACTGCTGTGCTCTGCTAAGCCCCAGAGTCCCAAGGCCTCTGTCTCCACAGTTGGGGCCATCGCTCTATTGATGGGATACCACCAAAAACATATCTGGTCTAAAAAATAAAATGTATGAAGATAGACTTACAAATCTGAATCTTATGTCATTGGAGACTAGGAGAATTGAGAGGGGACCTTTTGTTTACGTATGATGTCATGAATGACCTTTATCTAATGACAGAGATGGATATTAGTTACAAAAATGCTCACAGAGAGACTAGGGGTCATCCACTACAGACTGTGAGTAAATCTTTTAGAACAGCAAAGAGAACTTCTTTTTTTTATTGTAAGAATGGCAATCCCATGGAACCAACTTCCAACTGAAATAATTATAAGTAAAACCAAAAACGAGTTTAAAAATAAACTAGATAAATATATCTTGGCAGAAGGCACTCCTTGCTGGTCACCCACAAAAAAGTGAAAACAATCTGGCTGAGGATAACACAGCTGCAAGCAAAAGAGTGAAAACTAAACAGGGCCACAAGCAATTTGGCCCTCACACAGAGAGACTGAGAAGTACATACAGTAAATTAAACATCTGTTACTCATCAGTCACAGAAGAGGCACAGCAATTAAAACACTGGCATTAGTCCCTCAATAATGGATCCTTCACAACATTTGTTATGGGGGAGCTCTGTGCCCCGCACCCATCCCCATCACCCACCTGCTACACTGGGGAAGAGAAGACCTAGGGCCAGGAAAGAAACAGTGGGCATGAGTTAGAAATGACAAGGAGGCAGAAGTGATTCAGAGAAGGGAAATGTTTAGTGCAGCAGTCTGCAGTATACAGAACACTCCTGCAAATGCATAAAACTGCAACCGAACCACCATGACTCATGTCACACCAACCTCACATACACAACCCTCTGGACACACTGGTATCCTACCACAACTGAAAACACCTAAGCACAACATAAAACACCTGCTACAACACAACCCACTCAGACATCCCACACCTGCACATCCCATGCACACCTGTTACACATCAGCTTGCCCACAATAACACAAGCTTGCAACATCAGATAGCGCATATTGCTTTTGCCCTTATGACATCGCCTACATTATCCTGCACTGTTTCCCCCACTCTGCTGATGGGATACCTTCTTTGCTATTACCCACAGTGAATTTCCTATAGGAATAATTATGGCCAATTTGCCTCCTAGCTCTTCATCTTCCTTACTATGATCCTTAGTATAATGTAAGGATTTCTGGCCCACACATGCACATATGGTGCATCATGGCCATCTTTAATGTTTACATTAACTCGGTCAGCATCTGGGCAGCTTCCTAGACTGACTAAGTGTCCCCCAAGTGCTCAGAGGTGCAGAAACATATTTTGGACCTCATCCCTCTTTTTGCCATGGGGCCAAGAAATGAAGATATTGGCAGTGACAGCATGGGAAACAAATGGGGCACCATAGTTCAAATCCCTCCCAGAGCCACTTAAGGGAATACCTGTGGGCTGTAGCCCCAATTAAGGTAAGCCCACTGCCCCCAAAAGGGGCTACATATGCCTGTTCTACTGGTTGTTCAGAATGACATTAAAAATCCTATGGAACTTCTCAAAAAGAGTATGGGAATTTAACAGTGACCTGTTCAGATTTTCTCCATTCCTGAAAATATCCCAACAGCTCAATCTGGTTTCATTTCAGATGGTTTGCATCTGTGTATCACCACCCCCCAGATGAAGATACAAATAAGCAATATTGTCTAGCCCTCTATTCCCAGTCAACAAAAAAACTAAATAAACATAAAAAAGTTATGCCATTTTACAAGTGAGATAACACTCCAGAGTATGCAGTCGTGATAAAATTCCAGAGTATGCAGTCACGGTAAAATTCCAGAGTATGCAGTCATGGTAAAATAATCCCTCTTCTCAAGTAATTTAACAGCACTTAGCTTTGCCTCATGCTAAGCAACCACTTGAGGAAAGTATTTATTCCACATGATAGCACTCTCTGTTTTGAGTTATCACATACAGACTATGTGGCCATTTATATTGTACATACCAATATCAGATACAAGGTGGTTTCAACATCAGAAAACAAAACCTGATTCTAAGATCCTAAGATGGGATATGTTTTTATCTGTATAGTCCCTACACACACACCCTCCCGAATAAATAAAAAAGCAAAAGGACAACAGAAAATAAATCACTATGAATTGCAATAAAGTTTTACAAAAAGCATCAGATCCCTGACTCCTGTCGCCAAATCTCCAACCATAGTGTGTAGTCTCCTCTACCTTCTTTAAAAGCATTAAAAACTACAGCAATGCAAAAGACAAGTTAAAGCTTTTTGTTATAGTACCACAAGAGTGCAGTTATGGTTAGGCATGTGTGGCATGGGTCCACCACAAGACAACTAAAACAAACACAGTACGATCAATCAGAGTGCACATGAAACATAGACACCAAAAACGGCACTTCGCAAATACAGGGAAAAGTAATGATAGTGTTGCAATTTATGATTACAACTCTGGGGGAGGCAAATCAGGGTGGGGTGTGATTTACAATTACAACTCCGGGGGGAAGGGGGGTTGCATTTATGTTTCCTAACTCTGAGAGGAAGAAAGTCGTGGCGGGGGGACAAATGTTTTGAGTCATGTGCTATAATATCCCCGTGCTGTTCTGTACCTGTAGTTGTTTTTACTCACATTGTTTCCATGGCGTACATTTCATTGCACTATTATTTAAACGCTATTTTGAGGGTATATCTGTTTGTACATCTATATTAAATCCTTATTTTCAGCTGCTTATCTCCATCTTCCTTTGACCAATAGATTTGCAAAAGGATTCCCTGATCAACAAAATGTAGAACTCATTTGCTGAGCACATTTTAAATAACAGGCTGCTGAAAATATGAAAAGGATGCTTTGTTAAAACTTTTTGTTTGCTTCCAAATATTTAAAAAAACAGCAGGTATTTGAAATGTTAAACTTTCAGGTTCACCAGATATTAGCCCAAGGAAGTCTCAATGGTTGTTTTTAAAATGTAAAAAAAATGTAAAATGTAAACTATATTACTTTTTAGTTTTGAGTACTACATATGTGCAGAATATGTTTCATAATTTTTCCAAAGGCATTTTTAATGCGTTGGATAAGAAAATGGAATTGTATGGAAAAAAGGTTTTCTGAGTGTTTTATGTATTTGTGACAAAAAGAAAATGTGATTGTGTCACAAGTATGCACACACACACACCCATACACACACACATACTGTACACACACAAACACACACAATCCTATTGTACAACTGTAATTTTTTCACCAATTATTTTACAAATATCTTTGTATTGCCGTCAGTTAGGGTTAAAGCAAGAAGGGCTGGCTTTTTAAAGCACATAACACAAGCACAAATCCTGGGTTTGGGTACAGCTTTCATCCTGGAAAATATGCCAAATGGTTGTCAGCTATTTTCAAAAGTATTGATACATTTGTGACACTTCCCTCACTTGATAGCACAAAATTGATGCATACATCATTATTTTGACACATGCGTCATCTTCAGCGTGCAGCTCTCAGCATTTCTTACATAGTATTAGACCATGTTTTCTGTGTGGAACAGCCATGTCACAAGTAATGCAGATGTACAAGATAAAGAAGCAATTCTGGAAAAATCCAGCCCCAAATCTAAAAAGCAGAGAAATACAATGTTAGGGTAAAAAGAGAACATTGGCTGTTTGTGAATGTGTGTTGTGGTGTTCCTTAAGGTTTGAACAATTGCTTGAAGTAGCATTCATGCTGCACAACTGTGGCACCCCTCTTTCCAAACACTGGTGTTAAAGAAAAGGTTGGTAAAGTATCTTGACTACAGTGTGCTACAAGACGAAAGCTGGCATGGATTCACGAGTAGAAGATAATGCCAGACAAATCTGATTTATTTTTTTGACTGTATGACCAGAGGAAGGCAACAGACATGGCCTATCTGGACTTCAGCAAGGCTTTTGACAATATGCTGCTCAAGAGACCGATAAAGAAATTGAGCAGCCAAGATGTGATCAAAAGTGGCAAGCTGAGTAAGAAACTGGTTAATGGGTAGGCAATAGAAGGTGGTAGTTAATGGCATTCATTCTGAGGGGGGGCAGTGACCAATGGGGTGCCACAGGACTCAGTACTGGGACCAGTCTTCTTCAAATATCTTCACAAGTGTCATTCTAGAAGAGCTGGAAGGGAAGGTATGCGTTTTCACTGATGACAGTTCAATGCTTCTATGTTTTTCATAGTGTGTAAGCAATTGTATATGTCCTGAAAGCCAGTGCCAAAGTTAGGACAATGCCATCGCTGTGGCAAGCAAATCATGCTTGAACTCTAAGTGATGCCTAAGCATAGCTTTTTGCAATGAATATTACAGAGGAGCCTACCAGGACATAACACAGTGGCTGAGGTCATGACAAAAGAGATTAAATTACACTGAAATCACTTTGCATTCTGCCCAATTCCATTGTATAGCACTTCTCCAGGTCTATATCTCCACAATCCTTCTAAAGTCTCAGTCCTCTATCATAACTATTGACTTTCTCCCCTTGTCCTAAAGTTAATGAACAAAATGACTTGAGAAAAAAAATCAAGTATTTTCTCTATTATGTGGTGTTGGGAACATGAATGAATAATCTGGATAGGTATTCTTGATCCAGTAGCTAGAAAACAGATAGACACAGAGAAACTGAAATCAATGATGGGTGGTTTAACTCTGAAAAATAAATCATTAGCTGGACCCGTGGTGCTGAGGGCTGAGGTGCTGGACAGGTTCGAGAGTGACCTTGGGTTGCCAGGGGTCGGCAGGGGCAGGAGAGGATTAAGTGTCTGACAGACTGCTCTCTACTTCTGGGGAGGAGAAGATTGCAGTCCCTCACCTTGGCTGCCCCCTAATGGAGGCGAGCTGGAGTCAGGAAGGCACAGGAGCCCAGGTCCATGACATGCACATGCCTCCACACTTGCACGCTCATGCTGCAAGGGGGAGGGTGCGGGCAGAAATCGGAAAATGGCATCGACCAGTCCTCCACAGGTTCTGCACCTGGCCAGCTGGGCACCTGTATGTCATTAAAATAAGTTCTGGTGGACGCCGGGGTGATGAGGCATGGGGGCCAGTGGAACCAGTGGAAGGGGTATGACTGACACAGGAAGAGGCAAAAATTACACAAATCATTGTCCTCTTGCATCCATTAACCTGCATGCACTGTACAATCTGGCTATCTATATTTTCAACAAGTATAACACCGGGTAAACCAGCTGAGATAAAACATTTTATTTCCAGTAGGGACCTGCATCTTATGTGTTCTAAGTATTTTCACAGCTGGGTGGATCGGAACACAGGAAGGTTGAGTAACCTGCCCAAGGCTGCACCTTGACTATTTAGAGGGGTTTGAACCTAAGATCTCCTGGCTTCTAAGCTGGTGGTCTAACCCATAGACCACACTGCCTTTAATTTCTACAACATTAGTATCTGCATGTACAGTGCTAATACTGTGAAGTAATGAAGAAAAAGAACCTTAAACGGAATTTTGCAACTGCCACATTGTAGCTGCTTTGCTCCACATGCCTTTAGTTTTGACCACAGTCCTGCTCCTCCCCCAGCTCAATAATGCACTGCTGTTACAGAGTTTCAAGCAGTCTGTGCCCACTGAAGGCTAATGAAGTGCAATGCACTGCAATTACTGTAATATGTACAGTACATTGCTTCTTCCCCACAGACTCATTTTATTTTGAAGTGTGCTCTCTCTTACTTTCGCACCATGGGTGGGGGATGAACTCTGTCAGTGGGCTAGTTGTCGGAGCACTGCACTTCCTACAGAACACATCAGACGTTCAGATTTGTAGTCTGAACTTTAGCTGTTCTGGTCTTGGCAGCTGCAGAGAGCTCCTTTGGTTACAAAATGCCACTTTAGTTGCATTCAGACACTTTTCTTTTATTTATTTCTCCTTCTTATCCGAAACAGTGTGTTCCTTGAAACAGGAGCCATGGATGCACAAAGCTGACTTCCAGCCTGTAAATAAGATTACTGGATTTGGTTTCTGAAGTTCTATTTTAAATTTTTTAATAATGGTTGAAGGCCATCAGCAAGGTGACATTTTCTCAATGATAAGAGCTCCCTGGAGTTCTAGGACCCAGGTCAACAAACAGTTGGATGTTTGGCTCACTTTGGGGATGTAGGGGCACTGCCCAGTTCTATTCCTGGAGCCCCATTCTCAATCAAAAACTGTGGATGCACAAAAACATGATGCACATACCTTCCCCATCGCACCTCCACATTTTAGCCAATACACAAAAGTGACTCTTAGTCCTAAGGGAGAGGAGCCTCCCACCCCCAGTGACTATATCACAATGTAAATCAGTCTGTTAGATGTCATTGTCAAGCAAACAGGCTTTATGTTATGCCATGCTGTAATTCCATTGGAATGATGCTGCTACCAGAAGTCTCCCCCACCCACCAACCTACCCCTTACCTGAGGCCCACTTCTGAGCAGGTACTGCTGGGATTTTGCATTGTCCATGGAGCACTCTCCTGGCAACCAAGTGCCCCCCCCCCATCTGCTTTTGAAACTTTCTGACCTCCTTGACATCTGGGAGAATGCTCCTTCTATCACTATTCCCTAAGATTTGTGTCCAATGCTTATGGCCCAGAGTGATATATGCCACCGGTCAGCACTTCTGTTTCTGGTCGCTGAGTTGTGACACACCATTGCCTGCCATTAATAGTACTACAGGCAGAAGGTGCAGTTAAACTCTGTGACCAGGTTTGTGAGGGTTGCCATGTTTGGT
Organism: Neoceratodus forsteri; assembly: GCA_016271365.2. Classification (NCBI taxonomy): domain Eukaryota; kingdom Metazoa; phylum Chordata; order Ceratodontiformes; family Ceratodontidae; genus Neoceratodus; species Neoceratodus forsteri. Next base: position 76,391,149 of record CM057450.1, read on the forward strand.
GTTTGGCCCTTGCATGGAGACCTCAGCCCCATTCACAGTATGGGTGCAATGCATTTTGCAAAAAAAGTAGGGAAGGCTTCCAACCCCATTGCCACAAATTGACCATGTGACCTCTTAAAGAAAGTCCCCAGCCACTGTCAGCTGTGCACCTAATGTTACATTTTAGAGCAGGGTTTAGAAACATAGAATTTGACGGCAGATAAGGACTGCTTGGCCCACCCAGTCTGCCCATTTCCTTACCTAATGGATAAGCTGCAGATCCTAGTTAACCAGCAGCCTACTTCTTCCTACCCCCAGCCCCTAGAATTGCCTTATGACTGTCCCATGCATGCTTGAATTCCACCAGTTTTTGACTCCACAACCTCCTCCGGAAGGCCGTTCCATGCATCCACAACCTCTCTGTAAAATATTTCCTAAATTACCTCTGAGCCGCCCCATCTTCAAATTGTGCCCCTTGTTATTGCACACCTCTTTTTGAAAGATGCTACCCTCTTGGACTTTGTTGATTCCTTGAGGTACTTGAAAGTTTCTATCATGTCCCCACTCTCCTCCTTTCCTCAAGGCTATACATATTAAGCTCCTTAAGTCTCTCTTCATATGTCTTCCAGTGCAGACCCTGCACCATTTAGTTGCCCTCCTCTGAACTGCTTCCATCCTGTCTATGTCTTTCTGGAGATTGGTCTCTAGAACTGCACAGTACTCAGATGGGGTCTGACCAGCTGTCTGTACAGAGGATAATAACTTCCTGTTTCTACTGGTGATGCCTCTCCCTATGCATCCCAGTATCCCCCAACCCTCCTTGCTGCCCTCTCACATTGCTTGCCCACCTTTAGGTCATCTGATATGACTACCCCAGGTCCCTTTCCATTTTGTTGTTGTTAGTATCTCACCCCCATTGTGTACTCTTCCCCTGGGTTTTTGTTTCCCAGGTGCATTACCTTGCACTTCTTAGCATTGAATCTAAGCAGCCATACGTTTGACCATTCCTCTAACCTTGACAAGTCCCTTCTCATCCTTTCCACCCCACCTTGTGCATCGACTCTGTTGCAGATCTTTGTGTCATCTGCAAAGAGACATACTTTTCCTTCCAGTCCCTCTGCAATGTCACTTATAAAGACATTGAAGAGGACCGGTCCTAATACTGAACTCTGCGGTACCCCACTAGTAACCCCCCTTTCTTCAGAGTGGACTCCATTTACTATTACTCGCTGTGTCCTATTCTCCAGCCAATTCTTTACCCAGGCTGTCATCTTGGGACCCACTCCCAGGCTGGCTAACTTGTATATTAATCTTTTGTGTGGGACTGTGTCAAATGCCTTGCTAAAGTCTAGGTAGGCCATGTCCACAGCCCCTCCCTGATCTACTGCTTTGGTCACCCAGTCAAAGAAATCTATCAGATTTGTCTGGCATGACCTTCCGGCTGTGAATCCATGCTGCCTTGGGTCCTGTGCCCCTCTGGCCTCTAGATACTCGACAATTCTTTCCTTCAGAAGTGATTCCATCATTTTCCCTACCACTGAGGTTAAACTAACAGGTCTATAGTTTCCTGCTTCTGCCTTGCTCCCACTTTTGTGAAGGAGAATCACATCTGCCCTCCTCCAGTCCTCGGGTGCCACCCCATCCTCCCATGATTTGTTAAAGAGGGTAGTCAGTGGTGTCACTAGTTCTACCCTTAGTTCTTTTAGAATTCTGGGATGAATCCCATCAGGTCCCATTGCTTTGTCCACCTTCGGTTTTAAGAGTTCTTTCAGAACCCTTTCTTCTGTAAATGGGCTGGTATCAACTTCTGTATCCAGAGTGTTTCTACTGTTTGTTTTAGGTACCTCCCCCTCTTCCTTTGTAAATACTGAGCAAAAATATTTGTTTAGTATCTCTGCCTTTTCACAGTCACCCTCTGCCCACCCTCCCTCCCTTTATTAAGCCTCACTATCCCTCCCTTGGTCTTCCTTTGATCCCTGATGTACCTATAAAAGGTTTTATCCCCCTTCTTAACTGAGTTGGCTATCTTTTCCTCGGTTTGTGCCTTTGCTGTTCTGACTGCCTTCCCAGCTTCCTTTTGCTTTAACTGATACAGTTCTTTGTACTGCTCCTTCTGTGATTCCTTGTACTTCCTGAATGATTTCTTTTTTCTCTTGAACCTTCACTGCCACTTCCTTTGAGAACCATAGTGGTTTCTTACATCATTTAGTTTTGTTTATTTGCTTCACGCAAAGGCTTGTTACCTCTGTGATGGCAGTTTTTATTATTCCCCATTGTTCTTCCACCCCTCCTTCCTGCCCATTTGCTAGTGCATTCCTTAGGCACTCACCCATTTTGGCAAAGTCAGCCCTCCTAAAGTCCAGTACTTTTGCCTTTGTATAGCTTGACTCTATTGCTGTGCTACTCATCCCCAGACCTGTAGCCTCATACGCAGTCGCAGCTGATGGTGGTAAAAATTTGGGATGCAAACGGTCTCCCTGATGTGTCACCAACCAAATCTGCTATACACTGAATGCCAGTCCTTACCCATCAGGCACATTACTCAGTACAGTGGTATTAGCCAGGGCATGGCCTTTAGGCCTTCAAGCAAGTGGCCCAGAGTAGTTGATTCAGTAATTGCTTGGGTTTTCAAAAGGTAAAAAATGTTGGCGACTTCACACAGGGAGCCCCTTGATGTACAAGAAAAAGAAAAATTAGCATTAATATAGCACTTTTCGTACACATTGTATCCTAATGTCTATCAAGCAGTTATAGAGACTGGTACTGAAATAAAGTAAAAAACTGTAAATGAGCAGTATCAGCCACTACATACACACACACACACACACACACACTCACACACACACAAACATGGCAACAATTGCTAGAATTGGTTTATAGGAAGGGGAATGCTGACTAGAACACCAAGGAAAATTCCCTACACTTTCATAAAGTGCCTTGTTTTTTTTTACTTTCAGCTGGACACCCTCCAGGACAGCACCAGAGATAGGTAGAAAGGACATCAGTTTAAAGTCTCATCCGAAGATGGCACACTCCAACAGTACAGCATCCCTAAGTAGTGCAATCAGGGGCTAGTGCTAATGCTATTAGCCTGCTGTATGTCTGGATTTGGGACCTCCAGAGCAGCAGTCAGAAAAGATACTCCCTGTAAAAATATAATGTGTCTCTCAGCAGGCCCACCGTGCAGTACCCACACTGGCAATTTGCAATAGTACAAATAAGACAGTATGAAATGATAAAATTGAGTAAAATTAATATAGTCAAAGTAGGGAATAAGTTTGATTTATTTATTTATTTATTTATTTAGTTAAACATCAGTTTAGAAACCTTTGAGCCAGAGACTCATTTACAAAGGTACCTCGTCACAAAGAGGACATCAGAACAGTAGTACAAGGGACACAGTACTTACAAACAAAAAAGTTACAGTTCAATTACAATTTTGTTACAATAGAATACAATCTCCAACGAAGCAAAAGATAACAAAGGTGCAAAATTTATGGTCGGGGAGAGCTGGTGGGAGTAGAAGGGAGGGAGATAGAGGAGGGAGGGTGGTGAGGAAGGAAGGAGACCCTCAGTGAGCATTGTCAAACAGAGTATATATATATATATTTTTTTTTACACTAGGCTAGCGGCAGTTGCATTTGCGAGAGCTAAGCAGGAAGTTTCTGAGCCTGGGCTTAAAGCAAGCTAAGGTTAGTGAGTTTGAGACACTGGCAGGGAGGAGTTATACCAGTGGGGTGCAGTGAGGGAATGCCCCTCTGACCTTGAGAGGTCCTGGCTCTGAATAACTAGAGGTAGCTCTTGATGAGCTGTGCGTGATCAGGAGTCAGGTGCAATCTGGCGAATGGGAGTTGGATAGGCCTATGGGGGATAGGCCACGCAGGGCTTTAAAGGTGAGCTGGCATGTCTGATACATGAGTCGCTCTTCCAGGTTGAGTAGGGTAGCCAGGGTATACAGCTCACATGTGTGAGTGAGTCTGGAAGCACCAGTGATAAGTCTGCAGGCCTTATTAACTGTGAGGCGAACCTTGTTGAGGGCAGTCTGATCTGCTGAGCCATAGACCGGAAGGCCATAGTCAATGAGAGACATGACAGAGGAGGTGACAGCCAGGTGGAGGGCATCAGGAGGAGGCATTTCTTGTGCAGTACAAAGGTGCTAGCCGTGAGTTGGCGACAAATTTAGGGCAGATATATGTCCATGGAATGAAAGTGCAGGGTCAAAGGTTATACTCAAGATATTTATAGGACTGCACCTGGTCAATGACTAGATTGGTGTGGAGTGGACAGCTAAGGGAAACTTGCTGAACTTATTTTGGGGTGGGAGAAGAGCATGTTTTTGTTTTCTTAAGGTTGATAACAAGTTGGTGCTCAGTGAACCAGGTAGCTGCAGAGTCAAAGACTAGTTGGAGGGAGTTCTGTAGCAGCATGGGGTCATTGTGGGAGGCAACGAGAACAGCATCATCAGCATAGAGAAGCATCTTACCCGTACAACTGCTGGGTAGGGAGTTAAGAAAGAGTGAGAATAGTAGGGGTCCAAGAATTGAGCCCTGCAGATTTGGGAAAGGCAGGAACAGGATATGGGAAAGGGGTAAAGGTTTTGCAAATTATATGGTATTTATGAATAAATCAATAAAATAAACACAGAGGTTAGCCCCACAAACCTCACTGACCTCCTGCCAGAAAATCCCACACAAGTTACTGAGCTAACTGGTACATAGTATTAATTATCTTTTATCCCAGGGAGCTCCTTCATAGAGTTACCTGGTGGTACCTTGAAGACTCAGTGACATATGATACAGGCCCCAATGCAGGCAGGTGAGTTTGAGGCAGTCACTTGGTGGAGAATTCAATCAAACACTTTAAGCAAAGCTATAATCCTGGACTGGATAGTGCCTATGCAGGTCATCACCCTGAGCTATGTCCCCTCCCCTTCCACATCGTCCTTGCACAGCTCATGCCTTTCATTGAACTTATAGGCCCAAACTACCTACAATATCTTACTGTATATGCAAGAGTAGCAGAGGCTGAGCTCTGATGAGGTACTCGTGATTATATGAATTCAAACTTCATAAGCAACCTAATCAAAAATGCTGCTCTCCCTGGATCAGTCTCTGCAACCCCAGCAGGCAGACAGGCAAGTTAAGACAAGAACGAAGAACAGTCTATATTCACACAGCAGTCACTGCCTTTGATCAAATGTAGGTGTGAACTGTGAAGGTACCTTTAAATCCTCATTAAATCTTCACCCCATGTGGGGATTCTGATCTCTAACTTCAGAGTGGAATTTCTCATCTTAGTACTCTTCTGCCCCTATTGGTTAGGGGCCTGCCATGATGAAAGCAATCACCTGGCAGGCAATATAAAGTGTTAAATGCCATCACACACTTCACCTCATAATTACTCTTCTGTCACGACAGTACACCGGACTTGCCTGTAGCAGTATTCTCTCTCTCTCTATGCAGTAGTCTGTAAAGCTGAGCGTCTGTCTCAGACAAAAGCAAGAATTCTGGCCTGCTTCACATAAGCTCTGGAAGATGCTGTCTCTCCTCTCACCTCTGAAGCAGATTTGAAACTCTCTGGGGCTGGCTAGGCTTTTCCAGTCACAGCCTCAGCTTCTCATTGTTTCAGTCACTCTGGGAGTTTAACAGAATCACAATATCTCAGTTCTGATTGGCTGAGTCTTCTGCAACATTTTCCACTGCCCATATGTCCTAGAAACTACCAGCTGGCATCAGTTCTTGCAGTTTGAGAGCCCTTTCACTTGATTGACTGCTGAAATTACCTGTGACCCTGCCACATGGCAGTGTGTGGAATAAGCATGGTGGCGCATAAGTTATTGTTTTCATTTATGAATGTCCCTTGTAGGAACTCCCAGTCCATAGGTAGTCCCTTTCATCCAGCGGATTCCCCACCCCATCCCCACCATCCTCATGTGCCAATTTCTACTTCACACATTCTGAGATCATCTTCCTCCTGTACTCCATAGTAGAACATTTTTTTTTTTTAATTAAAGTCTTTGGTAACCGTATAAGGCCCCTAGGCACAAGTGCCTGTTTTCAGGGGCGACCTGTGAGCACTGGGTAATTAAGTGATTTGCTCAGAGTCATACAGTATGCAAGTGGAGGTTGGAAGAATCAAACTCGGGTCTGGTCTGCTGGATGTACCAAGCTCATTCACACCTCGTTCCTCTAACCTCTAGGCTATACTGGCAGCCCAAGGATGCATTGTGCTAACAATAGAAGAGTAGAACAGGGACATAAACTACATCATACACTTCTAAAATGGTTCTTACTAGCAGCATTTAAATCAGAAACACCCACTAGGAGAGCTAAAAGCCTGTACAGCTAGAGCAATAACAGAATTTGAATCAGTATTTAAAAAACAGCTTCCACTGGGAAAAAAGACTTAGAGATTCAGCACAGTTCTCCTTTAAGGAATCGGGGTCCCCGATGTTAGTTTTCCGGGAAAGGTTCACCACCCATTCTGACACTTGATTTTCTGATTCAGAACAATTTCTCTGTCACTCCTTACAAATGATGTTTGATTTCAGAGAAAGGGGGCAGAGACTCAAGCAAAACAGTCAAACAATGACTTAATTTTTGAACTGCAGACTACAGATTTTTCTTCAAATCAGAGTTACGATCGAACACATCAAAACCATTCTAGCCATAATAATCACAAATGTTAACGTTTCAAAATTTCACACAACTATAGTAAATATTATTTTGGACCCAGAAAATGACTACTTGAGGGAATTAAAATGCAGAGGTGGCAGAACACACTGGTTGTGCATAAAATTGCTCACTCTGTATTTTTTATAGTGTATAGTATTATGTGAAATGTGTACATGGCAGTTCTTTTGCTTTCAGAGCAAAACTGAATTGTGTAGTCTCTAGAGGTTTTAGAATGCTGTTGTACCACAGAAGGGTACAGTCACATTCCATGACCTTTGAACTGTTTTACAAGCATATTTTGAAAAGGATGGAAACCTACAGAGAACAATGCTTTGCTATGCACTATTTAGTTAATGTCATAGTTGTCCTGTTCCAAATGCATTGAAAATGGCACTAATAAGAATAATCACTTAATTATGTACTGCAAAGTAGGTTGGGCCACACATGAAGTCTACATTGGTTTTCCAAAACTAATTCTTTTTCAGTTGATTTTGGTGATAACCTCTGACACTGGCATCTAATAGATTACGTAAGTAACTCATTGTATTTCTGACATTTTAGGGGCAGGGGGAAATGCCTTGCTCTGCATTCCAGACAGCCAGATATATATAATAATGCATCACACTTTTGCATTGAAAATGTCACAATTTCAGGCATAGTCAAAGTTGCTGAGGGCAAAGAAAACTTTACAGATCTCCACATATGCGAATTGCGGCCACTTCGCCACTGGAGTAAAACTTTGCTGCTACTCTAAGTGAGAGTTTCAAAAACACCACACTTCAACTCCATCATGATCATTTCACCGCTTTAACATAGTTACATTGTTCAGGTTGGAAAGACTGGAGGCCCATCTTGTTTGCCTTTTCTGCACCACAAGCAGGGAAGAAATAAGCATGCTATTCAAGCAGGTACCAGTGTCAAGTGATTTCTTGCCCATTCTACTACCTAGGATAACTGGTGAGTCCCTTGGTCAGCAGATACTTGTTCTGGTTAACCTTGATGGCTATACTGGCTTCATGTCCATTGTCTCCATTGGTTGGCTGCTCTATAGGTGCACCACCCTCCTGGAAAGCAAGTGCCTCCTAACAGTACCCCAAAATATATTACCAATGAGCTTCAGACTATATCCATCCATCCTGCTGCAGTGCACCAGATCAACCCTCTCCAGCCCAGTCTTGTCAAAACACTTGAGTGTGTGAAAGACAGCTTTCATGCACACTCTCAGCACCCTTTTCTCCAGCATAAACATGTTAAGGGCCTTGAGCCTCTCATCATAACTTTTGTCTTCCATATCCCTGATAAGTCCTGTATCACTGTGGTGCAGGTGCACCCCTACAATTGCCTCAACGTCCATTTCATAATAATAAGAAAAAACTGCATGCTGTACTGCTGTTGGGAACTGACCAGGGCCTTATAAAGTGGCATCATTACATCCTTTGTGCTCCTGGTCACCTCCCTTTTGATGCACCCTAGCATTCTGCTAACCCCTGCGAAAATAAACTGCTCAATTTTGGTCCTGCTTCAGCCCAACTCTGTTATGATTCCCAGGTCATTTTCCTCCTTGACTATGTCAAGGGGAGCCCCCACTCAGAGTGTAGGACTTTGATCTCTCTATCCAAGTGTAGTACCTTGCATTTGCTACACTGAATATGAGGTACCAGGAGTCAGAGCATTCATCCAGCTTGTTCAGGTGCTCCTGAATTTTTTCCCCATCTAAAATGGAGTCCACTACTCTGACTAACACAGTTTCATCCTCTGACTTAAGCCACCTGTTAGAGACTCCAGCTTCCTGATCATTACTATGCCCATGGTTTTGGAACTAGTTTCTGGCACAACTCACAAGTTTATATATACATCAGCATAGCCAGTTTTAGGCACCAGCGAACCCTGTGGTCACTGGTGGTCCCCTGCTCATGGGCGGCTCCAACCCAGAGCAGTTTACCTTTTTAAGTTAACATTTTTTTTATCTTAAAACAGTAATAAAAGGCTGCGCAGCTCCTTGTGGTGTGGCATTATGATGTCACGAAATGCCTCGCCATGCTATGATCCAGCCAATAAGAGGCAGATGGGCAGAAATGGATGGGATGGGAAGAACAGCCCCTGGATTAACACCACTATCTCCCCCTTAAAAATATAAATATACTGCTGATTGTACTGAAAATAAAATAAAATATTGTGCATATGGGCTATGGTCAAACACATGGAGGTGGATCAAGTTAGGGGGCCTCATGACTTCACTAATCCTGCTAGAAGCCCTCCAAACACTAAGGTAAGCCCTGTACTATACATCAGCACATTAGGGCAGCCTTGCATAAGTTCTTTTTTTAATTTTTAACTAGAAGAGACACACTAGGCTGCAGCTTGTTTCCAGGTGCGACCTGGGAGCACAAGGAAGTTAAGTGCAGTGGCGGAGCCAGGTTTGGGAGCATTTGGGAGCCAGGGGAGGCCATTCAGTCAATCATGGGCTCCACCATGGGCACTAAACAATGAATAAAGATGGTGGTGGGGAACCACTACTCACACTGGGGCAGCCAGGAGGGGTGACCACCAACCCAGCCCCCACCCCAGCTCCACCACTGGTTAAGTGACTTGCTCATGGTCACACAGCATGCAAGTGGGGGCTGTGTTAAAATCAAATGTATACAACTGTGTTTTAAAAAAGTTTCTGATTTCTGTTGCAGTATATCACTACCTTCTCACTTGCACATATACAATATCTTGAGTTTGCTGTATTGTGATGTAATGTTGTTGAACTTGTGCCTAAAAATAGGCAATGAATTTCCTAGCACACTTACAGTATTTGCTCACCAACAATGAAACCCATCAATCAATTAAGAGCTTAGGCCCCAGCACAGATCCCTGTGGAGTGACACAGTGCTTCTCTCAAATCCATTGCTTTCTACAAGTTTCTCTAATCCCCCCCCCACACACCTTTGGCCAAGGACTGATATCATTTCAGAAGGACAAAAGGCTCTCACACATCTATAAATGGTTAAGTGCAAAAAACAACATTAGAAGAGGCTATTTATTTGCTACATTCATGTTGCACCCTTCCCCAAGGCACAGGGTACATTTATTTATTTTGTATGGGTTTATCTGCAGAGCACAATGAGAAAACAGATCCTTTATATAGATGAGACACAAGAATGTAAACCTAAAATATATTTAACACAAAATATTACAAATGTAATAAATAAATGATGAAGGGTAGCTCTGCAAGGGAGTACAGTAAATGTGGTTAAATGTGTTTAAATTTTGTTTGCAGTTAGACATATTTTTTGCTTCTTTTTAATGTATATAAAGAAAAGTCAGTCCAAGGTATGACAAGGGTCTACAGTATCTCTATTATGGCTATGTTTAATTGCAATACAGCTATGCCTTCTGATTTTTTGCTTCTGTTACATGTTTGTTTAAATGCAAAAAAAGGGAACTGGAAACAAGGTGAAATGAGGCAGACTACTTCTCCAAGGGCATACTTTATCTCAATGTCACAGCCAAATTTAATTGCAATAAAATTAAACCTTCGGATTTTTTGTGTCTGTTTATTGCTTAATCATTAAAGTCATGTCAAATGTTTTATAGCCATATTATAATCACAATAAGGCACTCCAGGGTGTGTGTCATGGTGGGATAACAACACACCTAGGGTGGCGGAAGCCTTTGACCCACCCTAGGTGTGCCATTATCCCACCATGGTTCATACCCTGTCATGCCTTATTGCTTAAGCAGCAACTGCTGAGTGGAGAGAGAGATTTAGAGCAGTTACAAAGGCAAAGAAATAGATCATTACTTTAACAAAAAAGCTCACAACATATCAGAATATTGTATAGAAACTAAAAGGAAAGCAGGTGGGCATCTAGAGGTGAAAAAAACTGTTTTCTATCATATCACCTTTAACATGTAGTTCTCTTTAATTAGCAGCCAGTTTAGTTTTAAATTAATGTGTATAAATGTGCTCCTGGCATCTGGCAAATAATGCAAAACAGTCAATAAAATTGTATGGAATCTGCTTCTTGTGTTGCATTACAATTGAGCCACTTTCCCAGACCTAAAGAATAATGTATGGGTGACCATACACAATGAGCCTATGTTTCCATCAAGGGTCTGAGATAAGAGAATGTGAGTAGGAATGTGGGTGAAGCTAACGATAGGACATGTAGAACAACTTTTAGATTGTGCACAACTTTTGAGCAGTCACCGATTTCTATACCTAATAAGGGCTAGTCATATAATGCAATGAAATTGTAGTTCAACACAGCGGGCATATTACTCCAAAAAAAATTATTTTTCTTTGCCTCATCCATCAAATAGTTCTTAGTCCTATATAGAAAGTCAGTTTTTTAATGGATTTCATTAGTAACTTAATGCAGATGTGGTTCAAAAGTTAAATTATGATTCATATGTATTCCTAAGTATTTTAAACATTCACCACATCAGGCTGGTATCATCAAATGCTTCAGGATGGAACTTATTGACAACCTCTTGTATTCTAATTTGGTACAGAAAAACATGGCACTTGCCTTTATCTTGCTCAGCAAGAGGTTATTCCAAATTATACAATAGGCATACAAAAACTGCATCCTGATTTGTCAGATAGCATCTTTCCCCATGTGTAAATAGTGCCATATCCCATGGGCAAAGTGTCAGCCAACCTCACAACACAGTTAAGGTCATAAAAGATCAATATATCACACTTTACAGATATGTCAAATTCAAATCTGTCTCCATCTTAAATTTGAAACTGCCTGTAAATGATCCATCCTCATCATCAAACAGTCTTCCCAGTCAAGCAATCTGACAAGGCAGTAAGGAGGGCTGAGGGGATACTGGGATGCATAGGGAGAGGCATCACCAGTAGAAAACAAGAAGTCATTATCCCTCTAGACAGACAGTTGGTGAGACCCCATTTGGAGTACTGCGTGCAGTTCTGGAGACCCCATCTCCACAAGGACATAGACAGGATGGAGGCAGTCCAAAGGAAGAAAACTAAAATGTTGCAGGGTCTGCACCAGAAGCCATATGAAGAGAGATTAAAGGAGATTAATATGTATAGCCTAGAGGAAAGAGGGCCCACAGAGAGGGTGGTGGATGCATGGAACGGCCTTTCTAAGGAGGTAGTGGGGTCAGAAACAGTGGGGGAATTCAAGAATGCATGGGACAGACATAAGGCAATTCTAGTGGGGGGTAGGAAGAAGTTGGCTGTTGGTTAACTAGGACCTGCAGCTTATCCATTAGGTAGGGAAATGGGCAGACTGGGCTGGCCAAGTGGACCTTATCTGCCATCACAGTCTATGTTTCTGTTTCCCATTTTTTGCTGCTTGCTCCAAAACATGCAGTCTTCCACTCCACCCTCTCCCATAGGGATATTACAGCTCCCAAGCCCTGGCAACCAAGCACTCTCTTCTCCTAAACTTCCCACTGAACCCAGCATCAACACTTACAGCTCAATTCTCAAAGCTCCCAGCATGGCGCAAGGAGCTTGCACAACAAAGAATGGCGCAATGTCCCCCTTGTGCAAAAAGATGTGCTGGAAATGATTACAATGGCAGCCTGTATCAACCACAGGCTGCCTGCCCAAAACAGGGGTTGTGCCACCCCTCTGCCAGAAAATGGGCTGTGGCATGGTGCTAGGGGGCTTGTGGTAGACAAAATCTTCCATATCCCAATGCATGATTCTCAGAAATCTCCAAGAGGGAGAAATTCTAAGTACCCTTAGACCAGATAGGGCTGGTCTAAGGGAATTAGAAAATTCTCCCTCTGGTACAATTGACCTGTATGCAGCAATGTACCATGGTCCCCCCTTCCCCACCCCAATGTCAATGAAATGAATGTAGTAAATATAACCCTGGTGGTATAGTGGCTCCCCTCACCAATCCCTGATGCCAGTAAGAATAAGAAATATAAAGAACATCCTTTCCTATCCCGATGTCCCGAGTAATAACATGTAATTAAATTAATTTCCTGGTGGTATAGTGGCCCCACTCCCAGATCCCCGATGATACCAATAAGAATAATAAATATATATAACACCCTTTCCTATCCCTGATGTCCCAGCTAATAATAATTAATCCCCCCCTGGTGATACAGTATAGAGGCTCCCCTCCCTTATCCCTGATGCTCCATAAAAATAAGAAATATTAAGAACACCCTTTCCAATGCCTGATGTCCTGGGTAATAAGCAAGCAATAATTCCCAACAGGGAGGGTGGTATTGGGCAATACCAAACCAGCCAGGGGCATAATGAGGCCCGATGCCGCAGGCAGTGGGCCTTATAGCCCTTGGTTGGTCCGGTATTGCCCATACCTCCCACCCTGGAGGGCATTATTATGCTTAGAAAATGGGCTTTCATTTTTTTTAATTTATAAAAATGAGTTTCTAAGGAAAAAAACTGGTAAAAAAAGTAATTAGCATATGAGAAACAGGAGTTTCTGTTAAATAGTCCATTTAGGAGATGCCACTAGAGGGTGCTGCTGCCTATGATAAGCTTGCTTTCCATGTTGCAGTGTCTCTTTATTTTGTATGGATTCATTTGCAGTAGCCCCCCCAGTAGGAGGGTAGATAGAGAAGTTCTATGTGGGAGGGTAGCATGGAGTTCTGTTTTTTTTTTAATTTAAAGAGCGCGTTTCAGCCCTCCCCATTACATTGTCCCCTTCTTATGGCACCTCATTGGTGCGATTTCTTTTAGATGTCCTGCATGCTGAAATTGGTGGTTGTGTCTCAGCCCTCTCCCTCAGCTAGTGCGCACTCAGACAGACACAAGGAATATTGGGAATTTTAAATATTTTTTCATTTAATGTTTTTTTGGTTTGTTTGTTTGCCGGCAGTCGGAGAGGTAACCAGAAGTGTATGAGAATGGTCATGGAAGATGCGAGGAAGCCACGGTAGTCAGAGCAACAAAAAACAAACTGCAAGGGAGAGAGAGGGACAGAAGTTTGAAGTAAGAAATGTTCAACTGATTTTTAAGCTGTAGACTGGGACGGCAGGTGGGGGAAGGTGGCGCATGAGATGCTATGCACAGATGACATCTCGGTCATTTAGCAAGGGCAAAAAAATGGCGGCTGCTCAGTATGCCAATTCGAGGTGCCCAGGGAGATTCTTAGGTAATGGGGCTCCTCAAATTGGCACTTCTTTCAAAGAGGGCATCTATCGAAACTTAATGTACCACCCTGTTTGAGCTCTCAGCCAGTCAGAGAGCTGATAGTGTTTTGCCCATTTTCTAATATGTAATAACCCCCCTTTCCCTGGTGGTATAGTGGCTCCCATCCCCAATCCCTGGTGCCGCTGGTAAGAATAATACATATAAATAAGACCTTTTCCCATCCCATATATCCCAGTTAATAATAATTAATAACCCCTTCCCTTCACTAATCTCTTCCTCTTCTTTTTTCCCTGTTACCATTTTCTCTTTACCTTCATTCTCTCTCTCAGTTTCTACTTCTCTATTTAGCTACCCTTTCTTACTCTGTCTCATTTGTAATTGGTGACTCTTTCATTTTTCTTTTGCTTTTCTTCCCTTCTATCCCCAACTCATACAGATCTGCAGCTTTTGTATGTCATTCCCTGTTTCTTACCATAGTGTTTAAAAATACAAAGTATCTTACAGTATCTTCCAATATACAGTATGTGGTACAGTACCATTTGATTGTTTCCCTTGATGTAAATATGAATTTTGTGTGAAGTGATTCAAAGGAACCATTATGCTACCTCCCTGCTGTTAACTAGAATGCCAAAGCCTTCCCTGCCCCTTGATTTGTTTCAACTTCTTGATGCTTTGATAAAGGACACATTTGTCTGAAACACGTCACGTGGGACCTTGGGCGCTGTTTTATTAATAAAATTATCTAAAACAATTTTTACTACATGGTGGCGTCCCTCTTTTGAGGTTTATCTGTGCTCAAAACTTTTGGCTTGCAACTTCCTGATGCTGTACAGAGTTAAACATTTGTGCTTAGCTCCATTAAACAAAACAAAACAAAATAAAAAAATAAATGAACAGATTTATTAGTACTTTTTAATTTTACTTTATTTTTTATTCTTTATTAACTGGATAAAGCCCACTAGACACAAGGCCCGTTTACAAGGGTGGTCTGGGAGGGTTCCATGTGATATGATTTTTCAGTGACGACAATGAGAGTGAGAGTACATCACTGACTTCAACAATGGCCATGCACGCCAAAACCATAAACTGCCATGTGCAGCAACAGTCTATTCGGGGACAACATAACATATCATATCATACTTTTATGCAAGGGGCTGTGCCCCCCACACCCCTTGTTATAATACTAATCAACTTCGGGGGGGGGGGAGGCCTGTCACTGGGATACAAGGAATAGTCAGGAGGCAGCCACACATTTCAGGAGCTCAGGGAACACGTATCCATAAAAAAAACAGAATTACAGCAACACAACAACAAAAACAGTATTACTCCCCACCTTGTTCTGAACCTGGGTCTTGCTGCACCAGAGGCAGTCACTGTCTCCACTATGCCACACAGCCAGCTCAGAACTACCTGGCCAAATACCCTCCCATATGCTCACACAACAGAACTTCCAAGCAGAGTAGCTGTGTGCATCCCGTCACTGTTTTCTCCTGTAATCCTAGCTGTTACTGCCTCTCACTATGCTGTTGCACTCACTGTTCTTACAGGTGATCAAACTGAGTCGCTTATATTAAGTCGCTCAATTTAAGTCACCCATATCACTGGACACTGTCTGGAAGCACTGGAGAGGTTAAGTGGCTTGTTCAGGTCACACAGTATGCAAGTTGAGGTTGTGGGACTCAAACCCAGGTCTGCTGGATGTACCAAGCTCATTACTTATACTGCCAGCCAGTCATTGCTCAGTGGGTTAAGACAGTGCATCCTCAGATGGCAAGGACAGGTTTTAAAGCAATAAAGGCAGTATATGTGGCTGGGGAATGGCCTTAATGTCCTGTTGGCACAGAGTGATGTAGGACAGTCCAGTCTTTGGCTCCTTTTTCTGTCATTTAGCTCTCACCTTTGGCACTGATCCAGTGCTAAACAATCATTGCTACTGGATGGTCTTTAACTAAGGGTTAGACAAAGTTCTTCATGCCAAGCCTTAGCTTAAAGTAAGGAGAAATGCATAGGTGTGAAGGTTACTTTGCAAGATGGATATTAATAGAGGCTCTGGCTCCATGATTCCAAGATCTTTTGGCCTTATAAGAAGTGTGTCCTCTTACCTGCAAGAAATGACTCTATGGTGCTGAAGGCCTTTAAAAAACATTTTCTTTCTCATGACATTCCAGCATTCACTATACCATATATCTCGTCATTATCAACAACCCCTTTTCAATGCATCAGAGTCTATGTTTGTTGAATACTAATTAGCTGCAAAAGAAACTTCAGATTGCCGTAGAAACATTTCTGTTTTTTGAGGTTTGACTTGAAACAGTTTATTTGGTATGGTTCTATTATATCAGAAAGGACTGGAGCAAGTATGCTAGCCATATTACTTAACAGGGTGGGTGGTATTGGAGTATTGGGCTAGGAGGGCCTTTCAGCCCCTGGAAGATCCAGTATAGCCCATACCACACATCCTGCAGGATATTATTGCACTTAGAAAATGTTAGTTACTACATTTTTATTCAAATTTAAAAAAATACAATAAATACATAAAATTAGGCATATAAGCATGGTTATTGTAAAACAATCCCTCATCTGGTATAATTGCTAGTAAAAGGAGCTGCTGTTGGAAGCCATCACATTCAATAATGTGGCTGTGGTAACCCACCCCCAATTGTATTGTGCAGGCTGTCATTCTTACCCATCTCCCATCCTGTTCCATCAGTAGTAGTCAGCTTCTGAGCGTGGTGGCGAGAGCATGGTGGGTGGTGAGAGGAGCAGTACTTTTGTGAATGCCAGTCACACAGATGAAGCTCATTACAATATTTTTTTTAGCAAATTGATAACTCAGAAAAGCATAATGAGTCAAGACTCATTTCAAGGTGCGACCTGTAGAAGGGGTACAGAAAACGTAGCACAGTAAAATAAAAGCAGTTTATACAGAGCAATACAGGTAAAATACATAAACGTATGATTAAATAAGCAGTGAAATGTACATGTAATAAAGAATATGTAGAGTGATTCAAAAACAAATGACGTAAACAATGTAGAAAATATGCAAAGCCTCCTCAGTAAAAACAAGGTGAACTGCTAAGCAAACAGACCAAATCTATTAAAAAACACACACTGAGTGGTGAAAAGACCCCAAATCAGACACAAATACAACAAGCATTTGTCAATGCCGAACATTCGCTTGCAGGTATTTGCAGTGGTATTTGGCACTTGGACATGGCTTAAAAAATCAGTGACAAAGAAGTACAAGCATTTGTCAATGCCGAATGTTGCTTGCTTCTATGTGCTGTTTAGGTATTTGGAACTCATTGGAGTGCAAATATTGAAAATTCGCGAACTTACGAGCGTGTGTAGGAACTGGGCATACGCAAAACAGTCATTTTAGAATTTTTCACCAAGTTTCAACATAGCCATTTTAAGACCTCTGCTCATGAACAGTGTCACTGTGATTTTCTTAATGTGTCCCTGCATTGATTTCACACACCGACTCGCCATTGTCGCTACATGGCAGGAAACACATTTTGGGTGAGATGTAGAAAATGACAGCTGTACTACTCAATGAAGGGTGGTAAAATGGCAATGTTGAAAATCTGGGTGAAAATATTGAAAATTCTGCGAACTTCGAGCCTGCGTGGGAACTGCGCAACTGCACGCTCAGAACTGTCATTTTTAGGGATTTTCCACCAAATTTTCAAAATAGGCTTTTGAGAGCCCACCTTATGAACACTGGCACTGTCATTTCATTAATCAGGCCCAAAAGGTGATTTCGGCGCGGTGATCGCGAAACTCCTTCGCTCCAAATAACGCCATAGGACAATGACAGAACTCAAGGAGAAGGGGTCCCAAAACCCCATGTTGAAAATTTGGTGCAAAAATTCCAAAAATGCCTAAGATATGCAACAAAGTTGAAAAAACCCATCTAGCCCATTATACAGCTTACTGGCATTTCCTCAGTTCAGGTCGGCTTTGAAGAGTGCAGGCGTGTTCCTGGTCAGCGATGATCATCACGCTGAGCTCGGATGCGTATGGGGTGAGGGGTATGGGGAGGCAGGGTGAGCAGTGGGTGCGGGTTGTGGGAGGGGGGCGGGGAGACTGCGTGGGACCGTTTTACTTTACAGTTTTTTTTTTTATAATTGACAACCAGGACATTTGCCACGCTGGGGTGGTCTCCCAGCATGGCAGAAGGATGGCTTGAGGGGCCGTGGAGCCAACGGGGGATTGGGAACCCCCGTCAGCAGATAGCTGGGGCGTTTGCCATGCTGGGGTGGACTCCCAGCGTGGCAGCAAACATCTGGGGCGTGGCGCGGTTCAAGCAGAGGCGGTGGTTTCTCTGAGAGAAGACCACGGCTGTCTCTAACACCGGTCTTGGATTGGTGCAGGACCGCCATGCCTGCTCAAGGGAGCAGGGGATTGCTCAGGAGAGGCACACCTCCAAAGTGTCCCATTCTCCCAAGACGTCCCTTGCGCATGTGCGCAAGTGAATGTAAAAATGATAAAGACATCTAAGACTGTGGGTTCAGAATGGCAGGGTGAGAGAAACTTTAAATGAATGAAGGCACAAGGGGGGAAACAGCAGAGAGAGGTAGCAGTAGGAGGAGGTCATGGATCAACAGTGGTAGGACAGGAGGGGGAGCTGATGGAAAGAAAGGGGAAGCGTGAAGAGGGAATAATAGAAATGGGATTCCGATGATAGAAGGCATTTTACAAGTGAAGCTTGGTGAAGAGTGGTCATTAAATTCTGATGAAAGCATGGCTTCTTTTGTGAAAGGTAAGGTAAAATCCTTATTGTTTATTTTATTTATTGGATTTTGGTAACTGGATAGGCTCACTAAGACAGGTGTCCCTTTTTCAGGAGTGGCCTGGAATTAATGACATGGAATAAATTGACAGAATACATACTAATACTAATTATATACAGTGCACAAGTAAGTGACAAAGTACAGTGTAATCAATGTATATGCATCCCAAAAGAAAAACTAGGAGCAACAGGTCAGGTAGTTAGAAACAGTATACAGATAAATATTGAGAAGCACTTACAAGGATACTATTCATAGGCAAATATGCAAGCCAGATTATTAGATTAGCTAGATAAAGCAGGCACAGGGTCTGTTAATAACTAAATTCTCCTTTGTGAAAGATTTAAAGAGCCCTTGATGCAAAAAGTGCAACATTGCAGAATCCGAACAAACATACCCCCAGTAAATATCATACCAAAAAATAAATGTTTACGTTACTTCACTTTAAAGTTATGAGCTATTTTGTAACCCTGAAATCACTACCTTTTCAAAACAGCCAGTTTCAGTGAAGAGCTGCTTCCGATGTCATCTCAGGACCTCACAGTCTAGTAATACCTGTCAGCAAGCTTATAGAACCTGGTTCTCCAAAGTTTTAAAGATCATGTGAGAGGGTTCTTTGATTAAAAATATTACACAAATTTGTGAGTGCCAACTTGGTGAAGACAACCTATTACATCTATTGATTTTATGTCCTCTTTATATTCAAGAAAGAAATCTGTACTTGGGTAGTGTATTATCAACTTTAGACATGGAACCTAAATAGCAAGTGAATGTATTATTGAAATCCAAAAATACTGACATATTAGAAAGTGTTGCATTGCTCCGCAAAAAGATAGAACATAGGCACTGCATATTATAAATAAGGAATAAGTTACTATAAGGGTGACATAAGGGTGACACTTATATTTGTTACTAAATCTTAGATGTAGAGACATGCGCAATAGTTTAACTATAAACATCAATGCGTTTACTGGTGGAAATACCAATTTAATTGTACTACTCAATTTCCCATGTATTTATTGGTAATTGGTAATTGTACCTTTATAGATTTTAACAATGTAGAATGTTATATGTATATTTATGTATGCTAAAATGTATTGTGCAATATTTTGTAATGACAATTCTGTCTTGTCAATCAATAAACTGAACTGAACTGAAGAACATGTGCAACAGGTGTCTAAAGTAAAATAGGCAGCTCTGGTCAAAAACATTGCTATAAAAACTGTATGTGTTTCAGGTTTTGTAACAAGGTTGACAAAATTTAATTTTATAATGCCTTTTGGTGTGGTCCAGTTCTCAAGGGTTGCTGGATGCTGAGTCAGCATGCCTTCAGGCTGCTGAAACCATTTGGAGTGCTACTCTACTGTACCTGTTAGGAAGTTGTACTGCTAGTATTGTAATGTTGGTAACTTTACCGCTGTTTGTCAGTGTCTGCTTTACCGTATGTTTTAATAGGGACCTTATATGTGTTAATTCCTACTGGTGTGGAGGTGCTGGCTCTGGTAAAATGATCTTTTTAATTTAGAGAAGAACACAGATGAGCCTGAATGTACATCAATACAGCCTAACATGGAGAATGCAAAAACTCCTTGTAAGTTATCAAAACAGCATTACCTCTCCCACCCTCATTGACAAGGAGATGGAATAATTGTTTTAAAGTGCCTTTCTTAGAAATCGCTTCAATTGAATGATAGGTGTGAATGATCACAGCCTTTCACCACATCAGCAGCTTATTCAGTGTGCAAACCTCACAACAGTGTGCAAGGCAAATTTTATTTAAAAAGACTCCAAGCCCAGAGGCTCTGGGTGCCATACAATTAAAATCACATGCAGACAAGACCAACAATATAAAAATATATAAAAATGACACCACAATACAGAACCTAATAATAAATATGTTACACTAAAACTCACTATTATACATTTTTTAAATAATATACTCAGCAGTAGATTGTCCGTGTTTATCCTCTCCCCCTTCGCCCTCAGTCCCCATGGTTTGATGGGTCTTTGAGGGAGATGCAGCAACAAGGATGAAAATTAAAGTGCTGCTGGCAGAGATCTGCCCTTAATGCTGACCATCTTAGATTGATGGAACATTATCAGCTCTATCATTCTGCAATCTCCCGTAAGAAGGCAGAGTTCCTGTCTGGGGAGATTGCGGCTGCCCAGAACCGACCAGCTCAACTCTTTTGAACTGTAGAAAGACTGTGCAACCCAGCCTGCCTGCAGGTTCAAAGATCCTTTTCACAAGTTGAGTGTGAGAAGTTTGCTCGCTTCTTTGTGGCTAAGGTGGCTGACATCAGGGCAGCACTCCTGACTGCATCCTCTATGGGAGAAACTGTGGATCAGCACCTGATCATGGTCCTTAGGCTCTCCTGGAGTTCCTTTGACTGTCCGGAGTTCAGTGATGTCATGCGGATTGTCCAGGGTATGTGCCCTACATGCTGTAGTTTGGATAGGGGCCCAACTTCCTGGATAAAGGATTGTTGTGATATTATCAGCCTGGTCCTAGCACAGATAGTCTTGTGCTCCGTGGAAATGGGTGAGTTTCATCACTTTGAACTCCCCCTTCCTACCAAAGGGGCCTCAAGTGAGAAGACTTGGGTCATACATGGACTGGTGCGAGGGAGTCAAGCACACCAGCACATGCACTGTCCACACTAAGTAGATCATCCACCACCAAAAAACCATCAGGGTCAAACCCTTCAATGGGCGGTAGCTAACTATCTCAGCAGTGGGAGGGCTGAAGGGGCCGGGTCTGAACAAGAACTCCATTGTGCAATGATCGGACCAAATGACCCAATCAGTCCTGAGATTATTTATCTCAAGCCCCAGTGAGAAAACCAGATCCAACATGTGGTCATACTGGTGGGTTACGGCTATGACACAGCATCCAGCGACCCTGGAAGAAAGGACCACAACAAAAAGGCACATAAACAAAATATTGTCAGCTTTGTTACAACACCTTTAACACACAGTTTTTAAAGCAATGTTTACTGTCTGGTGCTGCCTATTTTTCTTGTGAGAACCATTGCATATGATCTTTTTACAACTTTGGAAAAGCAGGTCATATAAGCTTGCTGACAGGAAATACTAGACTGTGAAGTGCTGAGATGACATCATCAGTAACTCTTCACTGATACAGGCTATTTTGAACAGGTAGTGAAATCAGGGTTACAAAATAGCTCATAACTTTAAAATGAAGTAACACAGTAATCTAGTTTTTGGTATGAGATTTACTGGGGGTATGCTTATTCTAATTCTGCAGTGTAGCTCTATTGGCCAGGTGGTGTCAGTTGCTCTTTAAGGAATGCAAGGGTCAGACATTCCTTGACCATAGGAGGGAAATTGCTCCATATCCTTGTGACAGCAGCCACGAAGGATCGCTGACCAGCAGCAGGGATTACTCTCAGCACTGTGGCTAGTTTCTGTCCAGCAGATCTAAGAATCCTTTTCAGTGATTTGAAGTCCATTATGTCAGTCATATTTTTCGGGAGGGGGATGGGGAGTAAAGGCATTTGTGCACCATAGAGCGCTTGAAGTCCATGATGTCAGCCAGATTTTTTGAGGTGGAGGGAAGTAAAGGAGATTGTGTGCCACAGACTCAGGGAGAAATGAAGCCTCCCCTTCAAGGGAGGCCAATTTAATGTGGAGAGATCACTGCAATGATGTTCATGGCTGCAGACTCCATGAGCAAAACATTCTACTAAGTGGTAGGCAAACTTCAGTTTAGAAAGTGCAGTCTCCTTCAGAGATGACACAAGTGGTACCCCATAGGTGATAGTGGGTAGAAGGACACTGTTAGCATTTAAGAACCTGGCCTGTTTAGTAATGTAAGGGTACAGCCTTTACAGTAGGCCCAGTTTCTGGTTAAGGGTTTTGACCATTAATTTAACATGTGGCTTGAGGGAACGTTCTTGGTCTAGCTGGATTTCCAGACACTTTACAGAAACCACTGTATCTATATGAGCTCCCGACAGAGTGATAATGCTGAGTAAATTTTGTCTATCATAACCTAGCCTTCAGGTACCAATTAACATGACCTTCATTTTCTGGCCATTCAATATAAGCAAGTTTGTCTGAAACAAGGACTCAAGGGAGCCAAAGTTTGTCTGCAGTCTAGACTGATTTTGAGACCGGTTGGTGAGTGATCTGTACAGAACTGCATTGTCAGCATATAGCAGTATTTTTGCATTACCGCAGTTACTAGGCAAATTATTTATGAACAATAAAAATAAAATAGGGCCCAGAATTGAGCCATGGGGGACACCGACTGTGACTGCCTGCAAGGAGAACAGACTCTGCCCCATTTTTCATGCTGCATTTACCCCGAGAGCTAATTGTGGAACCACTTGCATGACAGGTGATTAAAGCCCAGACCACCTAATTTGTGTAACAGAAGGTCATGACTAATTTATTTATTTGTTTGCATTTGATTACTGGGTTGGTGCGCTAAGCCAATGGACCATTTTCAGGCATGACCTAGGCCATAAAGATGGCACAATGCTAAGGTACAGGTACATAACACATTGCAGTAATGTCATAAAAATTGAAGCTATACAATTTAAAACAAGTGCGAACAGTCTGAGATGGATATAGTATGGTTGGTACAGTGATGTACATACTTTCATGGTGTGAAAACTGATACATAGTGGAACACTGTGTGTAGAAAGCAGTATAGTATAAAAAACAATACATAGGTAAACTTTGGATGAAAGTGTACTGGACATAAACAAGGTTAAATGTCTTGGTTAGTTCCACGAAGAACACTTCTGTGGCCTGCCCTGCATCCATAGTGTAAAGCAGGTCAATTCATGAGGAATGCAAGGGCAGTATCAGTGCCACACTGTTTTCTGAAGCCGTGTTGGACTTAAGTTAAGATGGAATGTAACTTAAGATAGGACTGTAGATCAGTGTTTCCTCTATCTTAGCAAGGGTGCACAGCACTAAAATAGGCTGATAGTGTTCAACTGGCTCTTTGGTTCCCCCCCCCCCTTTCTGCACCGGGGTGACATGTGCAGTTTTCCACATACCCTGGAATTGGGGCATGTTATATAGAGCTGCTATGGGACCAGCAAGGACTGGGGCACTAAGTCTGAGGAGGCTGGATTCAAGGTTATCATGTCCAGCTGAACTATCAACTGTTAAACCTAATAAAAGATCCAGGACCTCCTTCTTTGTGACCAATTTGAAACCGAACTCAGGGCAGCTAACTGTAAGGGTAGAGTAGTCAGTGGGGAGATCACTGGGAGGGGAAACACCAGGATGGACTTGTAGCTAGTAAAGTCAGTTGAGAACCTGTGGAAGGCTTCAGTGGCCAGGGTGGGATCACTTAGAGTTTTGCCAGTGGCAAGAATGTCACCTGAGGTGGGTCCAGTTCTCCTTTTGAGGTAGCAGCTGACTTGCAACCACAACCTCTTTGGGTCATGTAATTTGCTCAGACTGCAGGCTTTTGATACATCTAACCTTAGTACTTTTAAAGCTGTCTTTGCAAGTATTTCTCAGAGTACAATACCCTGCCGGTCCTGTACTAGACCAGAGGCTTTATGTCTGCTACGTGCTTGATCCTTTTGTTTCATCAGCTGACATAGGGCAGGAGTAAGTCACTTACAGCAAAGCCTCCTGGCACACCTCAGAGCCAGGAGTAAATGACTGGTAACCACACTAAGGAAGTTATTGATGGGAAATTCTAATGCCATATCAACATTTCTGCACCTATCCAGGTTGTCCCATTCCACTAATACTAGGTCATTAAGGAAGGCATCACAATTAAGGCTCTGAGCTGCAAATCTGGTGACATCCAGAAGACCAGACCTGGGTTTGAATCCCACAGTTTCTACTTGCATACTGTGTGACCCTGAGCAAGTCACTTAACCTCCTTGTGCTCCCAGGTCGCGCCTGTAAAAAAGCTTTCAGCTTAGTGTGCTATACCTGGTTAAACAACTAAATAAAAAAAAAAAATTACCAGGATAGATCTTGTAGTGGTGGTGGTGGTGGTGGTGGTGGGGGGGTTCTCACAAAATGATTGCACCAAACACAGAAGGCAGGTGAGTGGTAACTAAGTATATCAGCCCCAGTTGCAGCTCCCTTGACCTTATCATTCCTGCTGGTAAGTATCCGGTCCAGCACAGAGTGATTACCTGATTTAACTCTGAGATGAGGAGGCTCAGTAATAATCTGATTAAGCTGAGCCCTTGCCACAGCAGACTTAAGTCTACCTGAGTTAATAGCTAAACAATCTAGATTAAAATCTAGTAATACAATCACTTCACCGTGTTCAATATGAGCAAGACAGACAAGAAATTCTTCAAACTGTGGTCATGCCAGAGAGAGTGGGTTGTAGATACAGCCAGTTATGAAGGGTTGTATGTCTCCTAGCAGCACCTTTATGAATAAGCTCTTGCAACAAGAGGGATTGAGGGATAACATGGATTTCATTTACACTGTATGAGGCCTTTACATGTATAAGAACTCCTACACCTTTTCTTTTTACTCGCTCCTTTCTGAATACTGTCATGTGTACCCAGGGATAACTACTTCATGGGTAAGGACCTGAGGCTTAAGCCAGGTTTCTGTGGCTGGTAAGACATCTGGTGCTTGATATTCAAATATGGGCAAAAGCAGAGTACAAAGGGTAGCACTGCACTTGCCCTTGTGTTTAATCCAGAGGTTGATATATTCCGTTGGAGAGCCTACCAGTGATAAGTTGAGTAGTGCTGCCCTGACAGAGATATGGGCTTATGCAGCCCATAGGAAACTGCAAGGAACTGTGCCCCCAGGCCTGATAATGCCAGGAGCTATGGTGCAATATTCAACCAGAAAACACAAATGAGTCCATTAGGCTTGCAAGGTGCTAAGGAGCCAGATGCATGCCCATTATGGTCTCAATTGCATGGGAAGTGGCAGAAGGTTTATGCCCCTCCTGTGGCTGGCTGCCACATTAGGCATGGTGGTGAGTGTCCCCCACCCCAAAAACACATGCCCTCAATTTACATGTACTCTCTGGTGTCAAGTGGCACCCCCCACCCTCAGATCACCCGCTGCTATATGACTGATTATTCCCTGGTGTCTAGTGGCACTTCCCAACCTCGGGTTGCCTGCCACCATATGATTAATGATTTCTCTGCTGCCTATTGGCCTCCCTCACCCTGTGGTCACCTACTGCTATATTAGTAATGATTTCCCTGGTGTCTAGTAGCAGCCCACCACCCACCAATCACCCATCCCTGTGGCAGCATCCATTTCTCTGGTGACCAATGCAATTTCCCCACCTGCAACCACCTGTCCCCGACTTTGCATTCATTTCCCTGGTGTCTAGTGATACCTCCTGCCTGCCTATCACCAGTTCTGGTGTTTCTTTCTAGCCCTGGTGGCAAGTGCCCCCCCCACTGATGAAACCATGAACACCACCCAGTCAACCCCACTCACCCAATACTTCTTAGAAAAGGCCTTGTGGTGATCCCATTATGATGACCAGCACAGCCCTCCTCTCTCCTCCTCTCTCCTCCTCCTACTCCTCTGCTGGAGGATATTGTATACTGTATGTGTGCTTCTTGTCATCCCGTATGGCAGAAAGCTGAGAAGGTGAGAGGAGGGCTGTGTGTGTTCTGCTCAGTTCTCAGTTCTGGCAGTGCAGGGGAGGCTGCTAACCACCAGACCTCAGGGGGAGCTCCAGAATGGGTGATCAGTGTGGGTACCAAACTAGAATTTAGAGGTAAAAGAGGCACAGTGGGTGCGACATCTGGCATCAAGGGAAAGGGAAAGAGAGGAAGAGGAAGGAGTAAAGAGAACAGTGATGAGTATGAGGAGGGCAGTCCAGTGCAAAATGGCAGCATGAATGGAAGAGAGGGTCCAGTCTGGCCAGGCTGGACTTGGAATGTGCACTGTAGACAATGTCACCATGATCAAAGATAGGAGGATCATCTTCATAAGTAACTCCCAGCAGGCAGGGGGAGGGATTCTGGTTTTGTTTCAATAAAGTGCATCCAGTTTGCAGTGGAGCTTGAGGTGTATGACATCATTGTGTACTAGGAAGTCCAGGTGACCCAACCAGATCCCCAGGTATTCAAAGAAAAAGACATCTTGAAGTGCAGTATAGTGCCATCAAGGCTGTAGAAGGAGGGATGGGGAGAGAACCCAGAGACTCTCTCAGGAGCCAAAGGTCATAATGACCATTTTCTTGGCATTGAGGGATACATAGATGGAATGGAACCAACACCGAACACTGCTGAAATCCTGTTGGTGATGGACAGCAAGATCAGCAGCAGAGAAGCCAGAGGCAAACAGCACACTGTGATCTGCATATATGGGAAAGGATGCAGAAGAACAGGCTGAAGGGAGTATATTAAGGAATATGGAGAAGAGTATGTGGCCCAGGACAGAACCTTGGGAGATGCCTGAGCAGATAGAAAGTGAGAAAAAGTATGTTTCCAGTGCAAATAGTTGCAACCTGCCCTCAGGGTAGGAGTCGAACCAGCTGATTGAGGAGGAAGAGAGACCCTTCACCTTAAGCTTGTCCAAGAGAAGGGGTGTGACACAGTGCTGAAGGCTTTGGCCAAGTCAGCAAAGATGGTGGAAGTGAACTGGCCCCGTTCCATGCCAGACAGAATGGAGTCATTTAGCCAGAGGAGGAAGTTCTACATGGAGTGGAACTTCTTGAAATAAGACTGGAAATGAATGAAAAAGGAGGAGCAGTCAGGGAAAGCATTGAGCTGTGAGAGGACAACATGTTAATGGAGCTTTGCCAGGTTAGAGAGGAGGGAAATTTGAAGAAAGTTACCAGTAAAAATAAGTGATAGTCTGCACTGGGAAGGCAGTGCCAGTGACAAACTAAACCAATAAAAAAATCTGAAAGTCAGGCACCCACAAACTTATAAAATTGGTCAATCTGGTTCCAATTAATATAAACACAAAACACCTTTATTTAAGATTATATATAAATAACAGACATCCTTACAATATACCTAATGCATTTCGGATCTGATACAATCCTTTATCAGAGGCTGTTACATTGTATTCCCTGTCCCCTTAAATATGTAATTCTTAATGATAAAATCATGATGTCACATACATGTAATCAAAGACAGTACCAAGTGAACACTATGAAAGACACATGAAACCTCTAAAAAAACCTATGAAATGCATATCTACAAAGATCCAAATGCATATCCCATTCAAGTTTGTGTAAAGCATATTACATCAAATTCCACTATCTATTAGAAAAATATGCACAAAAGGGATATTCTTCTCAAACTGATTCATAAAAAATGCTACTTAAAATAACTGAAACAAGGTACATCTTAAATTAACTTTAAAATTCACTTTAAACATGGTTTTAAATCCAAGACAACATTGAAACCTAGTGCCTTTGTTGCTTTCAGTGCTATAATCCACAAGCCCTCCCATTTCAGGACTTGATTGTTATAGTCCCTCCCTCTTGGCTTGTGGCAAACGCTTGCAATGTCCCTAAGGGAAAACTGCTGTTGATTACTATTACCACTTTGCGAAATATGCACTGCTGTGGCATATGTCACATCACCTCTTTCTATTGAACGATAGTGTTCTCCAACTCTCACTTTCAAACTTCTCACTGGTTTTCCTACATAAAATGTTCCACAGTAGCATTCAGCTAAGTAAATAACTCCTATAGTGTCACATATCACAAGCTAATATATATACATATGTCATAACTTTGCCTGTTTGTTTATCCTCAAAATAATCTCCCTCTATAATGTCTTTGCAATACACTCATTGTTTGCATGAACAACCTCCTTTAAGATTCCCTCTCAACCAGGTGAATTGTAGGGATGTGTGTTATTTATATGTATTTTAAAATAAAGACATTTTGTGTTTATACCAATCTAAGCCCGGACTGTCTAATTTTATAAAGTCAAAACAACAAGAACTGGCAGTACATTATGAAATAGTACATACTCCAGGACTTACTAACATACTATTTGCCAGCAGATTAGGCATTACGGTCTATCGAGTCTGCTCGAGCCTCAGATCCCTAGTTGGGTGCTGAGGCCCTCCCACCCCTTGTGTTCCAGAAACCCCTATCATCCATTCCCACCCCCCTTGGCCAGGCCATCATCTGATACATCCACTTTCTATGTCTGTCCCACCCTTTCTTGAAGCCCTCCACTGTGGATCTCTGAACCAGCTTGCCAGGCAGTGCATTCCAAGGTCCCACCACCCTCTCAGTGAAAAACCTCCTCCTCTTTTCCCCCCTCACTCTTCCACCTTCCAACTTCAGACCATGCCCTCTGGTGATACCTCCCTGCTTTAGTCTAAAGATCCCCTCCATGTTTACCCTATTTATTCCCTTGAGGTACCTGAAGACCTCAATCATGTCCCCCTGTCTCTCCTCTCCTCCAATGAAAACAGGTAGAGCTCCTCGAGTCTGTCCTCATACGTCAAATCCCCTAGCCCTCGTATCATTTCTTTCAGCTCTCTACATTTTTGTAGTGTAATGTGTAATTTATGACCAGGACATAACATTAAGTTCTTGGTATATAGTAAATATAACATTAGACATTTACACACACACATACATACATATATATATATATATATATATATATATACACACACACACACACACACACACATATACATATAAAAATGGGTTTTTAACAGATCTGGTTTGACTGACTAATTGTTTTGCTGTCTATTTATATATGGGTATTTATACTTACAATAAAAACACGTTTTCTTACATGTAGATTTGTATATATGTGTAAGATGGTTACAGTGCAGTTGGCATGTGTTCTTGCATATAATAGTACCATTGCTTTATTATGCATTGTTTCATGAGTATTTATTGGTGTGTTTTATACTGGATTTATTTAAATGTATTTAAATATAGTATGCTTAGACCTGCACTTTAAATGCTTAGTTTTGTATAAAAATCTTATACACGGGGGTATGATTATTATTTCCATGTAACAGATTTATTTTGTATGCATTAATTTGTACTAAGTAATTTTTTTGGAGGGGGCACCTTACCTTTAATCTTTACCTTTAAATGTAGTATATTTAAGGTGCATTACCCCCTATTACCCCAGACTTGAGAAAGCACATTTGTGCTACAAAAACCTTTGGCTCAGTTTTGGGGTGGGGCACCATGTACCCTGTCTTACTGGCTTGACTACTTTTGGATTAAAAATTGGCTTTTATCCTTCTACATCTGCTGTGGAGTCTAATTGAAAGCTTGGGCAGTGACGAGGTGCCAACCTATTTATGTCCTGTAATTTTATAAGGCAGTGAGTGCCTGACATTTAGACTTTTTAAGGCCATTCCAGGAGAGTAAGGATTACCCCTTTCAGGGAGAGGAATGACAGTAGCCTGTTTCCAAGCATCAGAGACAGAAGCAGAGGAGAAAGAGAGGCTAAGGGGAAGGATAATAGGGAGGCAATGACTGGTGCAGAGAGGGGTGCAGAAGCTTTAGATAAAGGCCATCAGGGTTCATACCCTTGTGGGACTTAAGGGCTAGAAGGGTCTTAATAGAGGCAGAGGGAGTGGTATAAGAGAAGAAGTGTGTGGAAAGAGGGGAGGGGAGAGGAGATTGGGGGAGGAGAGAAAGGGCATAGGTGGTGTAAATGGAGTTGAAGGAGTAAAGAACAGCAGCAGAGACAGTGATATGGGAGTGGCCAACCTTGAGGAGTGGGGTGGGGAAGACTGAGTTTGGGTAGAGAAGAGGGAGTGAATAACTTTCTAGAACTTGGAGGGGTGATTAAGGACATTCTGGAATGTGGATGTGAAGTACTGTACTTGGATTTTGCAAGACTGATGGATTCTATGCAAGTATTGTGGAGGGTCTTGTAATTCAACAGGGCAGGAGGGGAACTGTGACCTTATAGGACCAACAGGCTAGATCATGAGCATGTGGGTGAGACAGCAGCTCAGCTGAGATGCAGGGAAGGTGGGAGCCCCAGTCCCTGTTTTTTCTGAGGGGTGCATTGGGGTCCAGATAGCTATAAATTTAGAATGGAAGGAATCAAGTTCTGAGTTGATGTCAGTGGCTGTAGAGTTGTGGGACCAGTCTATGGCTGACAGCTCAAGGTGGAGAGAGGATAAATCCAGCAACCTGAAGGACCTTCAAAGGATAATTTTGGGGGAGCTTTTGGGTGATTGATCTTGCAAACGTAGTAGACCATAAGATGGTTATTGAAGGCAGTGGGAAGGATACCTGTGCCTACCATATGATGTAGGTGAGAGGAGAGAAACCAGTCTAGAAGAATGTGCTTCAAGGATTTATGATTAAGATGGGTGAGGTAAAAAATCAGTTGTGATAGTTGGAGTGATTTAACATTTTGACAAAGTTTGTGCACCAATGGTGAGAGCCAATACCTGTTAAAATCCATAAGTATCAGCAACTCACCAGAGGAGAAGCAGGAACAGATGAGGAGAGGAGTTCAGTGACCATAGCAGGGAACAAGCCAGGGCAACAGTAAACTCCTGCTATTAAAACAAGGAAAATACAGGGATGGGTGAGTTTGAGTATGAGCAGCTCATATGCAGAGTGGGAAGAGACTGATAGCACAAGCACAAACTGGATGGTAGCAGAGAGGTAGATTGCAATACCACCACCACCTCTCTTGAAGTGATCCTGCCCAGCCATGCTGACACCAGGAATATGCACTACAGTTACATACTAAACAAAACCGTGTGTGTGAATGAATACCATTATGACATGGAGTCCAGAAAAAGTATTGGAAGCACATGGAAGGGCATATAGCTTAGAGAGGAAAATTAAGAGTATGGAGAAAGGAACCAGAATCTGGAAAACGACATGACAATATATGGAAGGAGATGGGTATTGAAAAGAGTGGCTGGAAGGTTGTGAAAGAACAGTAGAATCTGGAAATAAATGCTGAGCTGTGGAGGAAAACTTGAGATGGGATACTGCAGACAAACCCTGAGGCATAGAACATGACACAAATGCTTAGCAGTGGAGAAAGACATTGGTATGGGAGCCTGTAGACAAATCCTGGGGCCTGGAACATGACACTCTATCTAATATTTAATGACACAGCTTGGTGTTTATGTTCACAAGAAGCTAAATAACTTACTTTTCTATGCTGTATTTAAGTTGTTGAAGGGTTTACAGAAAAGCCGTTGTATCAGCTTTGATCTCAAAGGGCAAACATGCCCAACTTTAGAATGCAATATATTTTCTGTACTAAAACCACTCATGATGCTGGCAACGAAGGATTGGGAGAGATTTTGAGATCTCTGGGACTAGCCAGGGGGAGGAGGATTGAGCATCCCCAAAGATGCTCTCCTCTGGGGAGGAAGATTGGCTTCCTCCACCATGACACTGCTATCTGGGAAACTACAGGTAGTAGTGTGGCTGGAGGAACATGACAGGGAAGAGGCAGAAGTGGACATCAGTATGCTGATGTGCATGGTAAGCACATGTCATGATATCACTTCATATGTTGTCTCAGGTCTGAGAGGGAGAAAAAGGAAAATGGGCCCTGGCAACAGGGGCTAGCAGCCCCTGTATATCTGGCCCCCAACCTACACCCTCAACTGGATATCTCAGAAACAGAGGGAACCAGAAAATGCAGATATTTTTGAGGGGTGTCCCACTCTCGACACTACCTGGGGGTAATCCAAGGCAATGAGACTGATTTCAGGAAGATCCGTGGTAAGTATCCCAGGGGGATCCAGATATCAGAGTAGCAAGGGGGCATAAACAGAATGACTAAAGCAAAAACAAATGTATGAAATAGAGTAGAAACCCATATACAGTAGGGGTTTAGGCTCCAAGGTCTTTTAATTATCATATATGTTGAATATCTATAATTAACACCATATTTAAATTATAATGGAAAAAGCCATAAATAGACACAGGCAATTACTAGTTTACAATATTTCAAAAGTTTATCCATTTGCTAGTTTAGTGGAATCAATGTTGTCATTTATGCCCAAAACCATGACCCTGACTAACTAGCACCCTCCAAAGTAACACCAAAACCCCTTTATCATCCACATTTCCTTGCTCCTCTGACTGTATTGCACTGCTGTGCCAGCTCAACTGATTGCTTCACAATCATCTAAATCAGACCAGATAAACATTAGTACTGTAAGTATTGCAACTAGCTGCATCATCCAGAATATCTACCATATTTCCTACTGGAACACAGTATGGCTAATGACAACCTTGGATTCTTCAGACCCTAAGATCCTCCTGATTCAAACTTTAAAATGCTGGATACCTCAAACTAACTTGAAAACTGAACACCACCTTATTTTTTTTCTAAGCACAGTATTGTGCAATCACTCAATTAAAACAATGAAATGTAAAGTAAAGAAGAATGAAAACACAAAGCAAGAGGTACATCGTCCGGATGGATCACCTCTGAACTTGTTGCCTGCATTAGAGAGCGTGACAATCTGTGGGCACCTACTAGGGAAACAGGGGCCCCAGTTCACCTGCAAAGATTCAGGAAAGAAGACTATAAGTGTACCAATATGTTTTGAAAGGCCAAATCTGATTTCTGCAAGGACCAGCAGACTCAGAACAGGAGAGATAGCAAAAGATTCTTGGACAACTTCTCTGAGCTCCTTAGTAAGGGTGATAACTTTTCAACAAAACTGCTCTTGGTTGAAGGTTGAGAGATCATTGATTAATCCTTCTGAAATTGCCAATATCTTCAATTCAGCATTCACTAACCAAGGTTTGGTCATCCCTGCTGGGCCTGCCTGGATGTCCTGTGGGGAACTTGGTCCCAAAGCCTCTCAGATGCTGGGTCCTGAACCAAATTACCCTAAATTATATTTTAAAGCTGTGTCAGTCAAGGACACGTTAACATTTATCAGTAAAGTGCTTGGGAAAACCAGGATTAGGAGTGACTCACTTGACATGAAATTACTTGCCCTGGTGGTAGAGGAACTCTCATATGCCATCTCTAGAATCTTTAACTTTTTTCCTGCATTACTCATAGTTCCCCAAGAAGTGCACGTCTACTCTGGTTACACTATTACTCAAAAGTGTCAACTGCTCTAGTCTAGCCAACTATAGGCCAGTTTCTAGTCTTCCTCCCATCATATCTTGAAATACACAGCATATAATGTGTCCAGCAGCATGGTTTTAGAAAGGTCTACAGCACCAACACAATGCTACTGGAATACATCAGCTATGTGCATAAGGCACTTGACAGTGGTGACCTGCTCAGTGCTATTTATGTTGACCTTGCAAAAGCTTTCTACCTGGTCAATCATAAGTTCTTACTCAACAAACACATTGTCCTTGGTCTGTCCCAGAACACAGTGGAATGGTTCCGCAATTAACTCACAAATCACACTCGGTTTGTGAAGATTGAAGGCTCTTTGTCTGATGTTAGGGGAATATATACACTGGTGTTCCTCAGGGCTCCATATTGAACCCACACCTATTTGGCCTCTTCATTAACATGTTGCCTAATGCTTGTCAGACAGCCAATGATCTCCTTTATGTTGAGGATGCTGTCATTTATGCCCCAAACCATGACCCTGACTAACTAGCACCCTCCAAAGTAACTTCAAAACCATGGAAAGCTGTTTCTCCAACAACAAACTGGTTCTAAACTACAAAAAACACAAATACCATATTATTCTTTAGCGACCCACAGAAAAGGAAGACTCCACCCTTTGTGATCCAGAATAGCCTGGGACAAATCTTGAACAGGTGGAGGCCTTCAATTAATTCAGTGTAACACTGGATGACACTCTATCATTTGCTTCCCATGTAGACAATCTAGTGGTTATCGTCAACAAGACTGGGTGCTCTGTACCAAAACCAGAATACTCTAACTGTGGAAGCTAGATGCCTTGTAGTGGTCAGTTCCATCTTGTCAGTTGTAGATTATAGACTCCCTGTATATGGAGTTTCCTGTGACATGGTGCTAAATAGAGTACAGCTGATCTGTAATAAGACATGCCACTTTGCACGTTGTACTTGGTGCAGATAACTGCACCCACACTTACATCCTCTATGTCCTTACTAAATGACTTCCACTACCAGCAGAATAAAACTACAAACCTGTCTGCTAGCCAAAAAGGTATTCCTGTGTCTCACTCCTCCTGCTTTAACTAACTGCTTCAACACCGTTTCCAACCACTGCAACATCAGGAGCATGACAAGGTGTGCCTTAGAATTTCTCATTCACTGTAGACAGCTGGGAAAGCAGTCCTTTGCTGTTATGGCCACTAATTGACTAAACAAACTGCCTGATAACCTGTTGAATCTATCCAAGAGAAATCAGTTGAAGAGATCCCTGTGATCCTCCCTAGCTGTCCAGCGCAAATGCAACCACTAACTCTTAAACTCAGTTTTCCTTTGTAATTATCCTGTGACCTTATTGCACTATGATCTAGCTTTATTTGCACATCCCTGTATGTAATGTGGTTCCTGTTCTTGAATAATATGTGCCTGATTCAATTACATTCCACTGGAATTGCCTAAAGTACTTGTACTGGCTTATGCTGTGCCTGTACAATCTGATATGTAACCTTTGCAAACAAGATATTTGTGCTCAAAGGTATTCCAATGTACAAAATGAATAAATAACAAGAAAACATTTGTTCTTTTATTGCATTCTTTTTTATCAAGGTTTTTATCCCCCTTGGCTGACTGGGTGGCTGATCAACCCTCTCCCCAGTTGTCATCGGCCAGCCTGCTGTCTATCTCCTTCCTGGGGGCATTTCCCCTTGGATTTCCCCATCCACGGTGGGGCCACAGGGGAGGGCCATTCTCCCCTGCCCTTGGAGACTCACATCCAGATACTGGACTGCCTTTCTGGAGCAGCAGGGTGTGCCATGACACCTTGGATTGTCCACCTTCATTTTTCTCCCAATACTACAGCATACTCGGATGGTGCATGTATGTGGAGGCGCTCAGGTGCTTTGGAGCTGCATCCCTCATATTGGTGCTATCACCAGGCCTCCACCTGGTAGCAATCAAGAGCTGGGACAGCTCACCACCCAAGTCTGGGAGATGAGAGCTGCCAGGCAACCTCTTGATCCTCTCTCAGCCTCCTCCTGCCCAACACCGGCAACCTGATTTCATTCCTGAATCCAGGTCACTGGCATGATGAGAAGTGAGCTGCTATCAGCATCGTCTCCTCTGTATCACAGGGCCAGCTTTCTATCACTTTCTTACTGTAATTCAGTGTACTGAGTAACATGCATCTTTATTCTACTACGGGTAGTTAATGTACAGTTTTAAAAATTTAGTATAAACACAATTTCACTGAACTCTAGGATACATCAGCAATTGGTTTAAAGAAAAAAATTTTGACTGAGATCTGCTAGGTAGGGAACATTGTGCATAAAATAAATCTCACTGAGTCCTGGTCCAAGCACATACAGTGGCATTTATTTGACAGTGATTATTTTTTATTATACCAGACTTCCTTGTTGCTACAAGTCATCATTTTACAATAAGTCATAACAATCAACTTGTACTATGACATGTTAGTTATGAAGTTATCATGTCACATTGCAGGTATGATTTGATGTGACAAGAAGTAACATAACATGATGCAGTACATTACTTATGCTATAAGGTTATATTTCAATTAGAATGTGATATGATCTAAGATAAAAATCAGGGTGCAGCAGCCAGAAATACATCACAATTACAAATGTATAGAAACTAGTTCCAAACTTCAAATATTTGTGTATCTGGTTTTGGGAAAAAGGACAACTTTTCTTACTAATGGAGGCCTGTACAGGTAAACATTGAGAGGAAAAAAATAAGTGTTTCATCCATTGGCAATCCCTCTGCCTCCACCTTGGCTTCCAGTTTCTCCCAGTTTCCCTCTCACTAAAGGAAAGATTATTATACCATTCCTTGTTTCAGTCTACCCAAGTTGTTTTTTTCTTGTTTATTCAGTTTCCCTGTTGTAAAGCAGCATTCCATCCCATAGGTTGGGACCCGCCCCATCCCCCGATGTCTGTGCACGTATGTTCTTCCTCCAGTTCTTATTGGCTAGGCTCCATCCTCATGATGGAGCCCGGCTACAACCAGGCAGTATCACCCACTGCTCCAACTGCAACAAGGTGAGAAGGACATGTAGTCACAATGGACCACACATACATGTATGTACATGTCTGTGAGTCATGTGCTTACATAAATGTTTGTGGTGGTTCTGTATGCCATTACTGCAAAGGTTTGAGAGGTGGTACAAAGTCTGGCAGTTGAAACTCAATGCCAAGAAGTGCAAAGTATTGCACATAGAAAACAAGAATCCCAGGATGGAATACTGGATGGGAAGGGTAAAGTTGGGCACTGCCTCTGAGGAAAGGGACCTGGGAGTTATCATAACAGACTCCCTAAAACAATGTAGACAATTCAACAAAGCCTACAGCAAGGAAAACAAAATGTTTGGGTGTACTGGGAGATGCTTTAACAGCAGGAGGGAAGAGGTGATACTACAGTACCTCTCCATAGATCAAGGGTGAGGCCACATTATGAATACTCTGCTCAGTTCTGGTGTCCCATCTAAAACAAGACACAGACAGGCTGGAGATGGTAAAGCATAGGGCAGCCAAGCTGATTCAGGGACAGCAGGGCAGATCCAACAAGAATCAGCTTAAGGCCCTCCACGTATACTCGTTAGAGACCATAGGGGGAAGAGTGATATGATTCAGAATTTCAAGTTCCTGAAAGGAATCAACAAGGTAGATTGTGAGGAACTATTCAGCAGGAATGGTGAATCAAGAACATGGGGACATGTATGGAAGCTGGCGGGGGAGGGGAGATTCAAGAGAGATTTGGAAAAGTTATATTTTACAGAGAGAGAGTGTCTGAGCTGTGGAACAGCCTACCACTAGAGGTGGTGGATGCAAGAACCAGGGATCACTAGAGATGTCAAACACAATAGGGACTAAGTAAAAAGCTTAACAGTTACACAGGGGAAGCAGTAGGGCAGGGGGCAAGGGAGGAGGCAAGGACAATAGCCCTGACTAGACAAAATGTCCTGGGGTAGAACAGAGTAAAACATGGCAGATTGGATCGGCTAATGGTCTTTTTCAGCCAACATTTTCTATTAACATCTGGATAGCTTAATTTACATAATAGTATCTGCCTGGGGGGGAGGGGGCTGTGCCGACAGCACAAATATTCTGGTTTCAGTATCACAAATTTATGGGTCAATGCAATGGTGTGCACTTTGTGTGATGTTTTCTGGCCCAACTATGAGCATTAGGGAGCTGAGGGGTAACAGAGATGGGTACAGTGCAAGGTCAACACCTGAAAGAGACAACTAAATCCCTGACCAGCAGGAGCATTTAGAGAGCTGGGATGTAACACAGAGGAGGGACTGGACAAGGTAACATGCCCATGAGAGATCAAAAAGGGATGGTGGTTTGGATAGAAGTATATCAAAGGGAGCAATTAAATTTGGTCTAACCACAGAATGGGGAAATGTCAGAGGGAAAGAATTCCTGGTGGGTAGTCCACATAATTGCTGGAAGCCTTGATAATAAAGTGCATGATCTCCATGCAGGTATCCTCAGTGGGGGGAAGAGGGTGTGACATTCATCTGGGGGATGTCATTCACAGTCGGGGTCCACTAGACTAGAGATGTGCAAAGATGAGATACTTCATTCCATTAAATAATCCACAAATTTTGCACATTTCATGGATTATTTTGCAGATGCAGATCACAAAGTTTTACTCGTGAAGTGTGGAATTTCACCTACAAATGGTGGAATTCCACCAAGAACGGTGGAATTTTGCCATTCACAGGCAACATTCCACTGTTGATGGGCAAAATTCAACCATTTTCAGGTGAAATTCTGCACTTCATGGTGAAATTCTGCCCAAAAAACTGCAAAATCCAATAGGTGAATTTTTAGCCCATCTGCAAAATTTCATGGATTGCTCTGTGGATGCAGAATTCCCATCTTCGCTGAACTTCACCATCAAATTTAAGATTTACTGCATCCTTACACTAGACACCATGGAGTTCTGATAGTCATTCCATACAATGGTGATCAGGGGAAGGGTGTCCACTAGACACCAAAGAGCTGGTATTCTTTCCATACTGGGGCAATCGGTGGAGCGGGTCCACTATACACAAATGAGAGCTGTTATTCTTTCCATACAGGGGTGATCAGAGGGAGGTTGTCCACTAGACATTAAAAAGAATTTCTCATTCTTTCCATATAGGGGTGACTGGAGGGTAGTCAACTAGACACCAAGGAAAGTTGGCATTCTTTCCATACAGGAGTGATAAGGGGGTGGAGGTGTCCACTAGATTACCAGAGATTGACTGTATCAGTATGAGAAGGGTGGCTGGGGATGGTTTTCCACTACACTGCCAGGGATTTTGCACTGCTGAAGCCCTGCATCTGCAGTAGGTGTCTAATGCTCCCATGCAAAATAGCTCATAATTGACATGCAGATGGACCCTTAGCATCTTGCATACCTAATGAGCTCATTGCATGTTCAGGCTAAATATTACCCATTGCAGCCCTGGTGCTATATCATTTCAGGCAGTGCTATCTCCTGTGGGTGATATGCAGCCTTGGGCCAAGACAACGCAGCACATATCCACTTAGCCTTGTGCTGACGTGTCCTGATACTCAGTTAGCTTGCACACCCCTGTAAGTATACACTGGCTGGCTAAATATTGCAAAGAGCCAGTCGTGTGCTATATCTGGTGCAGTGCTACATGCTGCACTGTGATTGTGGCCAGTTCTGAATATGGAGGAGATGGTGTTTAATGTGAGTGTATGCTCAGTAGTTCAAAACAGGCAAAAACAGACAGTGTGATATGAACACATGCCTAGTAAGAGTTTTTTCAGTTCCTGACAATTTTACAGTGCTTTTAATTTGGTCAGATTTTGAACACACAATAACTTAAAATAGATAGGGCCTGTGCATTTATAGCAGCATTGTATGGAATTTCACAGGTAAATAAAAGACTGTTCAAATCTGTTAAGTTTAAATGTGTTTAGTTCTTTAAAATGTTTATAAAATACCTTAATGAAAAATACATAGCCATATAAAATCAGAAACTGGAAATTGTTGGGACTTCCTGAAAACGTATCTGTCAGCAAATTAGACCTCACTGGACTTTGCTGGTAAAGTCAAGCATTTGTAGTCTTTGACTGTGACAAGCATTTATATCTTTACTCCAGTACTTCATATAAGTATGAGTATTTATTTGTGGGCACCACCAACAGATACTTTAATGTGCTGATGCAACTGGATGGGATATTATGATATGCTTATGTAACTTGATTTACTTTGTGGCTTTCCACCTCTCTATCCGTGGGATATACCACCCTGTAGGGGTACGATGCAAGGAACCCTAGAGGAGGGTTCCCCCCTTACAGGTGCTGGGAATGAATGCGTCAGCTAAAGGTAGGTTAGGAAGAAGCCCACAGGAAAAAGAGATGAGCTGCTGGAGGAGGAGGGGTGGATGGTGGGCAACAAAAAGAATCCTGGTGAGGACCAGGATGTTGTGACCTTTTAAACACGATGGGGGAGTGACATTGTTGCTCCGCTCATCGAACCATGGGCTTAAAGCCCTCTCATTCGATGTGCTGATGCAACTGGATGGGATAATATGATATGCTTATGTAACTTGATTTACTTTGTGGCTTTCCACCATTTTATCCATGGGATATACCACCCTGTAGGGATACAACACAAGGAACCCTAGAGGAGGGTTCCCCCATTACAGGTGCCGGGAATGAATGCATCAGCTAAAGGTAGGTTAGGAAGAACCCCAAAAAGAATACCTAAAGATGTCGTGCTTCGTGGAGGCGAGGATGATGAATGAATTCTGTGAAGAGAAGGGCTAACTTCCTAAGGAGAGAGGGGAAAGCCGGTGCCACCATCCACCTCCATCCAACAGCGGAACCTAACTAACTAACATTAAGAAAACACTAACTCTAACTAATATTATGACCATTGGCACGGAGGAGAGGAAAACCCCTCTTTGAGGAGGAAACCTCTGGGGATCCAAGGCCTAGGTTGCCTTCCCTTCAGGATGATGACAGTTGATTTGAGGAAGTATGTTGGTAAAGAAATTGGTTCATAGAGGAGGGGTATAAGTAGGGAGGAGTAACAGAAGGAAGGATGATGATGAAATAGTGAAACTACCCAAAGAAAGCATGATTGAATAAGGAACATGAGACTGCTCATTGATCGAATGAGCAGGAGGCAAAGATGAATACCTATTGTGAAGATTGCCACAATAGGGTGGCATGACAATGGGGTAGCGTAAGATTAATTGAGAGGTACGCTTGATTGAGCAAGTTGAGGACATAGACACTGAGGCCGATAAGGCATGAACAATTGATGCGAACGATTAGACTAATATTGTGGGTGATGAAATATCATAGGATTCAATGGATTCTTGCGAGAAATGAGGCTCCTTGAAAGGAGATATACTCCGAGGCCAAGAAAACATATCCAAAACCAGATGTATAGGAACTAGAGGGGCGATATGCTTCATAGAGCAATGGGACTAAGTAGACTCCTCAAAAGGAGGTAGATTCAGAAATGAATAGAGTGATGTGAATGAGCAGGCTACTTGAAAGGAGGTAGATTCAGAAAGGAATGTGAAAGGAACTTGAATGATGGTGGAGTGCCTCCAGCCAGCTCCTAGCAAAGGGCAATGGACAGGAAGGCATGGCTTTTGAGTGGAGGTAGAGTCAAATTGAGGTAGCAGTGATGGATGAGGAGTGAGGCCATGAATGAAGTGAATCCCTGATGGCTGGCACTAAAAGGCATGCTTGGAACTCGCTAGGCTGAGGATGGTAAAATAGCAATGGATGAGGTACGAAGATGGATTGAAGCCATGGATGTTGTTACAGGAAAGCGAAGTATGAAAGGATGAAGGATGGCAAGGATGATCTGACATCATTGCCTCACGAGGGCAAGGTGCATATCACTGTCATATCCTCTCTAGTACACTGCACTGACAATATAAGCACACACATTATATAATACATATATTTATATATAACAAACCAATCACACACACACACAAAAAAAATAAACAAGGTAGACAGACATGTGGGGAGTAGTGCAATGTAATGGCTATGGGGCAGCAGTCTTCTGGGAGTCTTTCTGGAGGCTGAGATGCTGCCCTGTTTGCAGACAACTATCTGCCCTGAGGGAGGAAGTTGCCCATCTTCAGGCCACACTGGACAGTAGTAAGGGAACCTCCCCCATCCATGGAGCACCAGAACCACCACCACTACCTCAGAGGTTGCAAAGAAAGCACAGCAGTTGGACCACAGTGGGCTCAGAGAGGGTTAGGGTGGTGGAACAGAGGCACACCTAGTCAGTTGTTCCACTCCACAATCCATACACCATTCTGGGGGAGCATAGTTCCACTATGGATGCACCCGCAGAGGAGACTAAGGATGTTGCAGACAACTGTCACAAGGGAGGCCCTCAGGAAGGAGGCAGAGGGCACCACAGGGAAAGGAAGCAGCTTCTGGTGGGGGACTCAATTATTAGGAGGATAGAACTGGGGGGAGCAGGGAAAACTGAAGTAAGGTGCCTGCCTGGTGCCATGGCTTGGAGGGACGGGAAGCGCATCCTTAGGAACACAAGAACTGTTGCACGGGAGTCTGAGCTGGACATCATTGTCCACCTAGGGACAAATGACTTGGCTCATCATGAGATTAGAGCAGTGCAGAAGGACATTGTAGAGTTGGGGAAGGGCCTAAGACAAGTAGCACACACAGTATCCTTCTCAGAGGTGCTGCCTGTCAGTGGCATGGGTGAAGTGAGGCTACTTTGCACCATGCAGTTTAACAAATGGTTGAAAAAATGGTGTGGAGCACAGGGGTTTGGCTTCATTGGGGACTGGGGTTCCACCTGGAGGGACACCAGCCTATACTGGCAGGATGGTCTACATCTGTCCAGGAAGGGAACAAGTCTTTTGGGCAATCGGTTCAAATGCTTCATTGGCAAGCTTTTAAACTAGTCAATGGGGAGGCACTCATAAACAGCAGGAAAATCCCAGCCTCCCCCTACAAAAGAGGGTACTAAATGAGAACAAGACCAAGGTAGAAAGGTCAGTGGGGGATACTGCTGCAGAAGGCAAAGCCATCAAAAAATGGAGAGCAACGAGAACCAATGCCCGTAGTCTGGATAACAAGCTTCCTGAATTAGTGGCCTTGATGGAGGAGGAACATCTGGATATCATGGCAGTCACAGAAACATGGTACACACAGAACCATGACTGGGACATAAACATACCAGGATACACTATCTACAGGACGGACAGGGAGGGTAAAAGAGGAGAAGGAGTAGCTCTCTACCTAAGGGAAGGAATCAAAGCAACAGAACAAAAGGGTAAACAGGGAGGAAAAGAAGCACTGTGGGTCAATTTGGAGGCAGGCAATGGCACCACAATCTGCACAGGGGTTGTATACAGACCCCCCTCTCAGGGGGAGGAAATGGACAAGGAAATGATAGAAAGTATACTTAGAATGGCAGATAAAGGGGGGATATTGCTGATGGGTGATCTGAATAAGCCAGATGTTAACTGGAGTGCAGTTACAGCAGCCACTTCTAAGAGTGGGGTTATTCTAGATGCCCTACAGGGGGCATGCCTTAGAACAACTAGTATTGGAACCCACTCGAGAGGGAGCAATCTTGAACCTGGTTCTCTCAAATGGAGATGGAGAGAGGATCACAGATGTAGAAGTAAGTAGCCATCTGGGAACTAACCACCATCGAACAGTATGGTTCACAATAAACACAGCAATAGAGTCAAGCTACAAAGGCAAAGCACTGGACTTCAGGAGGGCTGACTTTGCTAAAATGGGTGAGTGCCTAAGGAATGCACTAGCAAATGGGCAGGAAGGAGGGTGGAAGAACAATGGGAATAATAAAACTGCCATCACAGAGGTAACAAGCCTTTGTGTGAAGCAAATAAACAAAACAAAATGATGTAAGAAACCACTATGGTTCTCAAAGGAGGTGGCAGTGAAGGTTCAAGAGAAAAGAAAGCATTCAGAAAGTACAAGGAATCACAGAAGGAGCAGGACAGAGAATTGTATCAGTTAAAGCAAAAGGAAGCTGGGAAGGCAGTCAGAACAGTGCTCTAACCAAGGAAAAGATAGCCAACTCAGTTAAGAAGGGGGATGAAACTTTTTAGGTACATCAGGGAGTGAAGGAAGACTAAAGGAGGGATAGTGAGGCTTAATAAAGGGGAGGGGAGTGGGCAGAGGGTGACGGTGAAAAGGCAGAGATGCTAAACAAATATTTTTGCTCCTTATTTACAAATGAAGAGGGGGAGGTACCTAAAACACATAATAGAAACACTCTGGATACAGAAGTTGATACCAGCCAGTTTACACAAGAAAGGGTTCTGAAAGAACTCTTAAAACTGAAGGTGGACAAAGCAATGGGGCCTGATGGGATTCATCCCAGAATTCTAAAAGAGCTAAGGGTAGAACTAGTGACACCACTGACTACACTCTTTAACAAATCATGGGAGGATGGGGTGATACCTGAGGACTGGAAGAGGGCAGATGTGATTCCCCTTCACAAAAGTGGGAGCAGGGCAGAAGCAGGAAACTACAGACCTGTTAGTTTAACCTCAGTGATAGGGAAAATGATGGAATCACTTCTGAAGGAAAGAATTGTCAGTACCTAGAGGCCATAGGGCACAGGACCCAAGGCAGCATGGATTCACAGCAGACGGTCATGCCAGATGAATCTAATAGATTTCTTTGACTGGGTGACCAAAGTAGTAAATCAGGAGGGGCTGTGACATGGCCTACCTAGACTT
Source organism: Neoceratodus forsteri (assembly GCA_016271365.2). Lineage (NCBI taxonomy): Eukaryota > Metazoa > Chordata > Ceratodontiformes > Ceratodontidae > Neoceratodus > Neoceratodus forsteri. The sequence continues at coordinate 76,435,457 of CM057450.1, forward strand.
TAGCAAGGCATTTGACTCCAGTCCCACACAAAAGATTAATATACAAGTTAGCCAGCCTGGAAGTGGGTCCCAAGATGATAGCCTGGGTAAAGAATTGGCTGGAGAATAGGACACAGAGGATAATAGTAAATGGAGTCCACTTGAAGAAAGGTTAATAGTGGGTACCGCAGGTTCGGTATTAGGACTGGTTCTTCAATGTCTTTATAAGCGACATTGCAGAGACTGGAAGGAAAGATGTCTCTTTGCAGATGACACAAAGATCTGCAACAGAGTCGATGCACAAGGTGGGGTGGAAAGGATAAGAAGGGACTTGGCAAGGTTAGAGGAATGGTCAAATGTATGGCAGCTTAGATTCAATGCTAAGAAGTGCAAGACAATGCACCTGGGAAACAACCCAGGGGAAGCGTACACAATGGGGGGTGAGATACAAACAACAACAAAAATGGAAAGGGACCTGGGGATAGTCATATCAGATGACTTAAAGGTGGGCAAACAATGTGAGAGGGCAGTAAGGAGGGCTGGGGGAATACTGGGATGCATAGGGAAAGGCATCACCAGTAGAAAACAGGAAGTTGTTATCCCTCTTTACAGACAGCTGGTGAGACCCCATCTGGAGTACTGTGTGCAGTTCTGGAGACCCATCTCCGCAAGGACATGAGACAAGATGGAAGCAGTCCAGAGGAGGGCAACTAAAATGGTGCAGGGTCTGCACCAGAGACATATGAAGAGACTAAAGGAGCTTATATGTTGTAGCCTCGAGGAAAGGAGGGGAGGGGGGACATGATAGAAACTTTCAAGTACCTCAAGGAATCAACAAAGTCCAAGAGGGTAGCATCTTTCAAAAAAGAGGTATGCAAGAACAAGGGCACAATTTGAAGATGGGGGCAGCTCAAAGGTAATGTAGGAAGTATTTTTTCACAGGAGGGTTGTGGATGCATGGAATGGCCTTCCGGAGGAGGTTGTGGAGTCAAAAACAGTGGTTGAATTCAAGCATGCATGGGACAGTCAAGGCAATTCTAGGGGGTGGGGGTAGAAAGAAGTAGGCTGCTGGTTAACTAGGATCTACAGCTTATCCATCAGGTAGGAAAATGGGCAGACTGGGTGGGTCAAGCAGTCCTTATCTGCCATCAGATTCTATATTTCTGTGTTTCTATGATAATGGGTTAGCAAAGGACCCAGCCAATAGGAAAGAAAACTGCATTAGGGCGAGTCGGAGGAAGTCGGATGGAGTCTGCCAGAGTGTGATGCTACGGAGGCTGGCAAGCAGGCCAGACTGAGTTAGCCAAGGCATGGAAGGATAGGGGAACCAATGCACAGGTGTAGCTAAGGAGGTGAAGGGAAGGACACAGATCGAGCAGTCAATGCGAAGGAGAAGACCTATGTAGAGGGATGACGATGGGATAGGAAAAAACTCCATAGAAGGACAGATTAAATAAGGAACAGGAGATAGCAGGGACTGAAGGAGGGTGTGCTTGAGTAGTTAATGAGAGATGGTAGATTAGAGGAGCAAGGATGGGAGGGAGTAGATCCCTGTATGAGTCAGAGGAGCAAGGGGTATCCAGATGTGCTCACGAGGAGATTCCAGATGTGCTGATGAGGAGACAGAAGATAATGCAGGCTGGCTTGATTTAGCGATATGCTTGACTGAGCGATGCAAGTGAGCAGACACTGAGGTTGAAGAGGCTTACTTGATTACGTGATGTAAATGATAAGACCCTGAATGATTAGCCTCATAGGTTGTAGTCGATGAGATAGTATGGAATTCGATGATAGGAATGTTTGAGTAAGCGATGTAACTAGAGAAACCTTGGGGAAATGCCGAGGGAATGATGACTGGATTAAGGAACTCTACATGACTGGAGTTATGAACTCGATACGAGCGGCAGGATGGCACTGGTGATAGGTGGCATAGGAGTTATGATAGGTACACGCAAAAAGAATATCTAGAGTGGGCCATGAGTGGAGTCAATCCTAAAGAGCCGATACGGAAGTGGAAGAAGAGGAGACGGGAATGAACTTGAAATTAACTTGAACAAAGGTATCATGCTCTATGGAGCAAAGCGAACAATGATGCTCCCTCATAGGAGGCAGACTTCAAGGCCAAGAAAGCGTGTCAGAAATCAGGGGAGGCTCAGGACAATGAGCAAGGGATGGCAATCGGATGATGGAAGATGAAAAGGGAAGCCATGAGTGGAAAGAATCCAGGATGGGAGGATGAGAATAAGTGCTAGGCCGAGAAAGGAAACAAGAACAAATGAGGTACAATGAGGGATTGACACCACTAAGGCAGGCACTGGAAGGTGAGGTATGGAAGGAGAAGGATGGTAGGGAGGTCAATAGGGCAGAAGACCCAGTCGAACAGAGAACATTAAGGGGCGATTCGGATTAGGTGGGATAGATGAAAAAGCGCAGACTGGGCGGTGAATGAGGTCAAGGCATACTGATACAGCGAGTGAAAGCACATGAGCAGGTTAAGGTGAGGTATCATGGAGTGGAGGGGGCTATGCATTTGAAAGATCCACGATGAAGGGAACTATGACAAATGACACATGGAGGAAGTAGACTCCCTGAAGGAGGTAGACTCCCATTGGAGGAAATTTGAGATGGCTGGCATAGAATGACTGATGATGAGGAATGCTGCAAAAGTGCAGGTGGGTAAGAAAAAGCAGGAGGAGAGATAGAAGCCATGATCAAAGGAAATCCATGGTGGCTGATGATGGACGGAAGACATGATCAGAGAGAATCCCGGACTGCGGGCGACAGAAAAAGCATGGTGAATGATGACCAAAGTCAGGAATCAGAGCAAATAAATCATAATAGGTAAGCCTGAAGAAGTATCAACAGCAGGCCAGACTAGGGTGAAGGCCAGAGGGAGGCAGCCAGAGACAGTCAAATTATGTGAATGGCAGAACAAGCAGGCAATGAGGACCAGGTGACAAGTATGCAGGATGGAAGTGAAGGCCCTAGTGAGCAATGGAAGCAAAGCGGATGAAGGGTGATGATGGAGAGAAGTCAGGAAGGCTGGAATGGGTGATCTCGATTGTAGGCCTGGAGTGGAGGGAATCCTGGAGAACCAATGAGAAGGCCACAGTCAGGAACCTGAACAGATGTGGCAGGAAGATTTGAAGACAGGGAACAGGAGGCAAGACGAATATGCCCAATGAAATAGCTTTTGCCGGCCTGGAGTAGGGGGAATCCATGATGACTAGTATGAGAGGGTGACGAGAAATGATATGAAAGGGTGAGTGCTTGAGCAGAGAGTCAAAATTATTATTTTTTTTTTTATTTTAAACTCACATCACTGAAAGCTGTGGACTTAATCCTGCCACAGTATAAAAATAAATCGAGCAACATTGAAGACTGTCAGTTTGACAGGGTCCTGTGACGTTCCAGATCATGAAAGGAGTCCATGACTGGAATGCTGACTGGTTCAGACAACTTTCCAAATGGTGACTGGGACTACCAATATGCACATATTTAATTACAACAGTGCATGCTTTGATTGAGCAACTGAAAGCTAACTCATTTAATATAATTAAATCAGCTGGCACTCCTGGGGAACATGCCAGACAACATGGCTCCCTTCCAATGTATCAGGACATTGCGGCTGCCAAGGAGATTGCCCAAAAGTGTCACCATGGGTCCCAGCAAGAACAGCGTGTCCCTACGCTGGTCAATCCTCAATGGGCAGAGCACTAGAAGGGAAAGCGTCTCAACAAGCTAAAATTTCCCATAAACCACCTTCTGTGTGATGACTCATGCATACTCCTGATTAACTGATTTGGAACTGGAATCAAAAGAATGCATTTTGATTTAAACAGATACCTACACTGGAGTCCTAAACGACGGTTGAGGTCTGATCATTCCCTGAGACCACAGAATCGGTGAACCCACAGAAAGATTCACTAGGTTGCCATGGCAAGCAGGGTGAATTATTCAAGCAGTGTATACAATGTTTTTATTTTTTTGTAGGACACAACGTTGTGCAATAGCAGAGAGAATGTACTGACAAGATGACTGCAGTTACCTTTAGGACATTACTACAATCTTGATGGAATAAGTCTCCTCCGAGGTGGCCTGACGGACAGCAGATAAAAGAAATTAGTTTCAATGAGCTGATCCACAGGTTAGAGCACCATGGTGCAGCACCATGAGATCACAGATTCAGCTGATTACGAGGACCATGGTCTCAAAAGGCAAATATGAGTGAGACAAGGCAGAAAAGTCAGGCAGTATGGCAATTGCAGTGGATGGGAACTGGAGACGTATAACACTGAGGCAGTTTGAAGCATTCATAGAAACTAAAACAGAAAGACCAACTGAGGTTGTACTTGGATAATATCATATTGCAATGCGATGTATGGTAGTTCAGAAGCCGGAGGGAGAGCAATTTAAAGATCTGCAAGGAGAGAGACAGGTGCAAGGGACTGGCCCAGGAGCAGGGTACCAATGCAGAGAAGTACAGTAGTGGTGGCATCCAAATGTTGCCCAGAACAGGAGAAGAGGTGGCACCAGCACAGTGGTGACCTGGTGGAAAGCTGTGAACTGCTGAATGGAGAAGAACACAGTTAAGACAATCAATGAAGGATCCCAAAGGAGCACCGATGAAAAGTTAGACAGGACATAGTAGGCATTGCGAAGTTGGAACACCCACAACAATGTCAGGAAAGCAGTCCCAAGCAGACTGCTCTGCCCCACAATTGTTTCTCAGGCAGCAGAATGCAAGGATAGCAAGAGGCAGATAACTTTCTTTTCATGCAGAGCATGTTAGGCGCTGCAGCAAATAAATGGTTGGTTGTTTTTTGTTTGTTTGTTTTTTTACCCATACAGTGTGTGCGCCAGTGACCTCCGAGATTTAGCAGGTAGCACTGTAACCCTGAATGAGATAGAATGAATTACAACACTGGACTGAAGCACAACAGTAGTCCTGACCAGTCTTCACCTGTTAAACCCTCAATAAATGCAGCCCATTGCTCTTCTCCGCTGAATGGCAAGACAACAATTTTAAACAGCCATCCAGGAGTTTGAGCATTGGACTGATGAGTATCAAATAAACTGTGTGACCAAGTAGTTGATTAACTGCCTACAGGTTAGTTTCTCTAAGATCTGAGAAACTGCTAAGTGGCAGGCATGGGTCCAGAGAGGTTGCTGGGGATCCCATAGGCATCAGACCAGAGTAGGAGCAAGGCAAGCAAAGTAGACAGTGGTGGTTTTTGGGTTTTTTTTTGTGCTCTTCTCTTTGCAGTTTAAATCATCTACCCTTGAACTCTAGTTTATGACTTCTTGTGACTGTTTCATGGGATGGAAATTCAATACTTAAGACGTGGTTTGAAATCACTATTGTTAATGACTTTAAATACAAGTTCAATGTGTTGAAGTAGACGAAGTAACAGACGGTCCTGCCGAGAAATGGAGTCCTGCGACACAGACACCTGGTGAACCAGGCAGGCAGTCTACTGAAGCTGGTAGGCCCAAAGTATGTGAGCCAAATGCAAGGCTCCAAGGAGCAGGAGGAGCTCCACACCAGAGTGAGGGAGGAAGCGAGGAAGAGACTGTATGGGTCAGGCAATAGGAGCAGGGCAGTGGCGCCGGAGGGAGGGCTCAAAAGAACAAAGGGAAAGGAGTGAAAAGCAAGAGGAAAGAGAAGGGAATGCCCAAAGGGTTAGCCAGGAAGCAGGCCAGCAACTGGGAGAAGGAGGAGGAAGCATCGATGAGAGGGGAGCCGCAAAGGTTGCAGGCATCGGTGGCAAGGGGAGGTGGAAGCATAGGGGGGTCAGAGCGAGGTAAGGGAGAGGAGCACTCAAAAGCATGGACAGAGAAGGAGCCAATGGAACAAAATAGCACTTACTGTGGGAAGGGAAAAGACAGAGTGAAATGGGTAGAAAATTGAGGAGAAACAAAGGGGCAGCTGGAGGCAGCTGCAAAGACAAGGGGAAACAACAGAATGAAGCAGGAAAAGGAGAGCAGCACCTCTGGCTGCAACGAAAATGAATCCTGGTGAGGCCCAGGATGTTGTGATGTTTTAAACATGATGGGGGAGTGACGTTGTTGCTCCACCCATTGAACCACGGGCTTAAAGCCCTCCCATTATTAGCACTTATACAAAGAAATGACACTGACTAATAAGCTGCAAATAAACTACAGTATCTGCATTCACTTGTCACAATCATAGACAACTGTGGTGCAACAATTAAACTGTAGGAAATTATTGATATTTAAAGATGTTACATGTTCAGTGGTGCAAAACACAGAACAATTAGATATTGTCCTGAAGGAATTTTTTCACTTACTGACTGATGTACAGTTGTTCATTTGGTCATTGGATGTTCAATCCTCAAGTTATTGTAAAATAAACAGAGCTAAAAGCAATGCATGCACTTCAGTAAATTGCTAAGAGCTCCAAGTTTATTGTAAAATAAAAGATCCAGAAACAAATGAGTTGATACCTTTTATTGGACCAACATAGATGTTACAAAAAAAAAACTAGTGCTAAGAAGTTGGACATTCAAGTCCTTCAGAAGCTTTATTTGTTAACGCTTCTGTATTAGCTGACCTGGTTGGTCTGAAAGCTAGAGCACTTTGTTCTTTTTTTGTGTAACATCTGTGTTGGTCCAATAAAAGGTATCAAATCATTTGTTTCTGGATCTGTTCTTAAAAAAAGGACCAATACAGTAACTACTCCATTTTTTTGTAAAATAAAAATAATCTTTATTAGTCCCATCAGCACAGAGGAACGTTTGTTCCTTTGTGCTGAGGAAGCTATTGTGGATTCATTTTATTTTACAAAAAAGTTTGCAGTGCGTTGCAAGCTACGGTATGTGGATGTTTGTTTCTTTTGGCTCTCTTTAGTTTATAAGTATGGACATGGGCATGATCTGCAAGTCAGCAGCATTCTCACAGTCAGTATGTATTTGTTTGTGTTTCTTCTTACTGTATATATATATATAAAAGGTGAGGAAAACACCTTTGAGATCTGTTTTGTTTAATGTCTATAATATGTATCACTGTCAACTACTGTATACTGCTGAAAGAACCAACAACATGAAATTGTCCATTCAACAGACAAGTGAAAAAGATTATCTTGTTGATACTCCACCCCAGCCTCAATATGCAAGACTTTGCCTTCCATCGACCCCTAAGATCCCACTACAACCCACATTCTCCTCCTTCCATATTTATTTATCTATCAATCAGATTGATACTGCCCCATCAGTATTTCTGGTTGATCTTATCCCCAATTAATTTATTAACCCCATATTCCCCAACCCTTATACCAAGTACCCAATATCTCTCCCCCAGTCTATCCAGTAACAATATGGATGATACTGCTATACACACCCCATTATAATATTTGGTTTATATAACTGGTGAATCAATATCTCCTCCCATGATCCCCTGTGGCACCATACTCCTTTCCACCTCCAGCTGCATAGTACTGTAGCTGGCAAAAAAGGAAAAGAAAAACTTCTACCTACCTACTGTGTCAGGGACGATAGATAGATAGATAGATAGATAGATAGATAGATAGATAGATAGATAGATAGATAGATACTGTAAGTAGATAGATTGCTAGAGAGATACTGTTAGACAGAGCAATTATGAAGGCTATTATAAATGAAGCTTTTAGTCAGTTCATTTTAACAAATACTGTGGTTCACTGCAAGGCTCAGTTTACACAGTGTAACCAAAGGAAATGTGAGGCTGTATACCAATATTAGATCATACATAAACAAGGGAACCAATAAAATACAAAAGACAGGACAGTAATAGAGAAGCAGACCGAATCAATAAACGTCACCACAGACCATCAGTCCAAAACTAAGAGTACCTGCTCAGCATGTATTTCCTTTCCTAGAGCATTGTCAGCTCCATTCAGGTCTGTTTGTATCTCATCTTTTATAACTAAAACACAGATCCAAACCCCCATAAAATACAGATTGGGATTTTTAAAGATACAATACTGTGTCATCCTGGGGGAACTTCTCAAAATCTCAACAGGATTAGCTGTACTGTAGCTGCTTGTGCAGCAGTACCACCACCTTGTGAACAGCAACAGTCATTCAACAATCACTTTGGCCTTTCCTTTTGCATAGAGTTTAATGAAGTCACTTTCTGGCAGAAGTCAGTTAGCCACCAAGCAATTGTATAGTAGCCATGGGAGTGGCAGGTAATGATGAGGGTCAGTGCAAACTATTCCTTGGGACTTCTGTGTGCACTGTACATATGAATAAAGGAGTATCAAGTACGTTGATGAGCAGTGGTGTCAAAGTGATAGCTGTGCAAAAAAGGTTAGTAGAAAAAGAAAATGTAAATAATTTCAAAAATAGAATAATGGTAAAATACATATATCTGAGATGTTACTAAACTGGGTGGTGGTGGCCCTCTGTACTAAAATAATGAATAGAGATGACAACTGCATTATACAGCAGCACACACACTTTGGTTTTACTCAGCTTCAAGTTCCCTATTGAAGGAGTCTTCCACTTCAGAAATGATGAAATCTTTGGATTCCACACTGCCATGTCTTTGAAATAATTAAGAATCACTCTCAGTATGAACAGAGGCATTGACTTCTTTTTCCTAAACTTTCACTATTCTTAAGTGTGCCCAGTTTTCAAATAGGTTGTCAAAAAGTTTGAGTCAGTCCACAGAGCTGCCAATAGAATTATACTACACACCGAGGGTTAGTGCTTACCTATAACCTACTTACTCTTTTTTTAAAAAGTGGCACTGGTGGATTGGAGCAATGTAAGAACAAGTCAAGGGTGGTATGCTATGAAATTATTTGTGGTAAGAGATTATGGGAAATACAGATTCCTTGTCTGGGATGTGGTATCAGCCATAGAGAGGAATGCTAAACTGCAGATAACTGGTTTTAAGTTCATTTTAAGAAGGCAATTTTTTGCTCAAAATTGAGGGAATCAGAAGCAGAAACCTGAAAGCTGCTATATACTAGAACAGACCATTATTGTTTGGGAAATTTTGCATGATTGTAATATTGTACCTTACCTGTATTGATGTCACAATACCATAGCATTCATTAAAAAAAAATTAAGGTTGTTATCAATTGTGTCAATGTATGGGGTGCTGAGGGCAGAGTGGGACTTATTTGCAGTCTGATACATGAACTACTCTGGCCAATTGGACATGCTGCAGCCACTAGGAGGGTCAGTGGGGCTGTGAAAGATATTTTGAAAATGCAGGAATTAAATACAGTAGTACTCAAACAAGACCAGGCAAATGATAGACAAGTATGAACACCGTGAACTCCCCCAACCGACACACATATGTTATTCTTTTAGACCGTCCACCTTCTTGTCTTCTACTGACTGAAAAAACAGTTACTCTGTTAAAAAAAGACAAAAATATGCAGCATAGTTTGTTCATTAGAATGAGCTACATTGCCATGACAATGAAGGGGCAAGAACTGATGTAAAAGCAAGCATCCCACTTGATGTCATTTAAGTTAAAAAGAGATTTTTTTTTTCAGTAAGGGCTTTGTTTAACAAAAACACAGTGAGGGAGACTTAAAATCGGGTACTGCTGCTGGCATCAAGTGATGCATGCTTTGGCACTTCTGTACTTAGTGGTTTACATCACGAGATATTCTTATCACAAGAAAGGAATATCTTAGATTCATTATGTAGCTTCTTTATTTCTGCAGAATATCTTTGTTTTTTGGTATTTGGGATTTTATTGAAGTCTGCATGACACTATAACAAGAAAGATTAAACCTTGGAAATGTGATGTCTCCAGAAGATCTTTAACAGAACAAATAGCAAATTAAGGCGGCCAGTCACTTCTGACAACTAGCATAGGAGTTAGACATAGAAACATAGAAATTGATGACAGATAAGGACCACTTGACCCACCTGGTCTGCCCCTTTTCCCTAACCACTGTAACACCTCAGACCCTACTTTATCTCTAGCTTTACCCCCCTTTTCCTCCCACTAAGGTTCCCTTATGCCTATCTCATGCATTCTTGAATCCCGTTACAGTTTTTAACCCCACCACCTCCACTGGGAGGCTGTTCCAGGCTTCTACCACTCTTTCTGTGAAGAAGTACTTTCTCACATCTCCACTGAGACTACCCACCTCAGCATTATAGCACATCCCGTTGTTCTAGAGCATCTTTTTTCTGAAAAATTATTCCATCTTGAACCTTATTTATACCCATGAGAAATTTGATAGTCTCTACCATAACCCCCCTCTCCATCCTTTCCTCCAGGGTGTACATATTGAGTGCTTTTAGTCTCTCCTCATAGGGTTTTTGATACAGAACCTGCACTATTTTAGTTGCCCTCCTCTGGACCGCCTCTACTCTGTCTATGTCCTTCCAGAGATATGATCTCCGGAACTGGATACAGTGCTCTAGGTGAGGTCTCACCAGTGATCTATACAACAGCAACACCACCTTTCTCTTTCTGCTGGTGATACCCGTCCATATGCACCCTAGCATCCTATTAGCTCTCCCCACTGCTTTGTCGCACTGTCCGGCCATCTTCAGGTCATCAGATGCGATTACCCTCAGGTCTCTTTCCTGTTGGGTAGTTATTAATACTACACCCCCCATTCTGTTCTCCACCCCTTGGTTTCTATACCCCAAGTGCATGATTTTGTACTTCTTTGAATTGAAACTTAGCTCCCACACCCTTGACCACTCCTCTAGCTTTCTTAGATCTCTTATCATTTTTCCACATACACCCCCGGAGTGTCTACACTGTTGCAGATTATAGTGTCATTTTCAAAAAGACATACCTTCACTTCTATCCACTCTGCAGTGATGCTAATAAAGACATTAAAGAGGACTGGTCCCAGTACTAATCACTGTGGCACACCGCTAATCACCCTCCCTTCCTCAGAGTGAACTCCGTTTCCCATCACCCGCTCTCCGTTGTCTCCTAACCATTTCTTTACCCAGTTTATCACCTTTGAACCCACTTCAAGGCTGCCCAGCTTGTTCATGAAGCTCCTATGTGGAACAGTCTCGAAGCCCTTAACTGAAATGTAGGTAGGCCACATCCACCGCTCCACTCTGATCTAATTCCCTGGTCACCCAGGCAAAGAAATCTATCAGATTTGTTTAACATGATCTCCCCCCAGTGACTCCATGCTGCCTCAGATCTTGTGAGGCTCTGGATTCAAGATATTCCACAATCCTTTCCTTCAGTAGTGATTCCATTAATTTCCCCACCACCAAAATCAAGATGAATGGCCTGTAATTGCCAGCTCCTCCCTGCTATCACTTTTGTGAAGTGGGACTACATCTGCATTCCTTCATTCCTCCGGAATCACTCCCATCTCCAATGAGTGGTTGAACAAGACTGTCAGAGGTGCAGCCAGCACCTCTCTGAGCTCCATCAGTATCCTTGGATGCACCCCATCTGGCCTCATTGCCTCGTCCATTTTCAGATTTGCGAGTTCCTTCAGCACTCTCTCTTCTGCAAATGAACTAGTGTCCACCTCCCTTCCTTCGATGCTCGTTACTTATTTGCGAACCCTTCCCTTCTCCTTCCTCTGTGAACAGTGACCAAAAGTATTTAATTTAATTTCATATTTGTTCAGGATCTCCGCTTTTTCCTGGTTCCCCTCCACACACTCCCCCCCTCCCCTCCTACATCTTACTATCCCTCCCCTGATCTTTCTGTTTTCAATTACATATCTGAAAAATGTCTTGCATCCTTTCTTTTCTGCCTGAGCTATTTTCTTCTCCATTTGTGCTTTTGCACTCCTAATTGCTTTGTCTGAGTCCATCTGTTTTTCATAATACACCTCCCAATCCTTCTCCCACTGTGTCTCCTTATACTTCCTGAATGCTAACTTTTTTGGCCCCACCTTCTTTTGAGAACCATAGCGGTATCGTTTTCTTCTTCCTTTTACTTACTTGCCTGATGCAGAGGTTTGTTGCCTTCACTATCCCCTCTTTTAGTTTCATCCACTTTTCCTCCACTCCACTCCACCCAAGTCCTCTCCCCCTGCCAGAGCATCCCTCAGTTATTCCCCCATCTTTTTAAAATTGGTCCTAATGAAGTCCTGGACCCTCACTTTGGTGTTTTTCAATTCTGCCACAATGCTTATATTGAACCACACTATAAGGTGATCACTGGTCCCAAGGTGGCCACCCACTGTAATGACTGCAACACTGTCCCCATTTGTGAGTACAAGGTCCAGTATTGCCCCGTTACGAGTGGGCTCTTTTACTAGTTGCCTGAGGAAAGTCCCCTGCAGGGAGTCCAGGATATTCCTGCTCCTAGCTGAAGCTGCAGCTGTGATGCTCCAAACTACATGCAGCAGATTGAAGTCCCCTACCAGCAACACCTCCCACTTATTTGTTATCTTTTGGATGCTTCCACCAGAACCTTCTCCAACTGCCCCCCTCCCCATGCTGGTGGTCTGTAGATCATGCCAGTGCAAACTGCAGCTCAATTCCCCATTTCTAGGGTGACATATAGTACCTCTGTCCCTCCCTGCATTCCCTGTATCAATGCTGCTTTTATGCAATCCCTTCCATAAAGATCCCCTCCTCCCCCTTTTTTTCTCATCATGTCCTCCCTGAACAGAGTATAGCCTAGTATGACTATATCCCAGTCATGGTTCCCATTGTATCATGACTCAGTAATGGTGACAATGTCCAGAGCAACCTCTGCCATGATGGCCTCCAGGTCCTGGATTTTATTTCCCAGGCTTTGAGCATTTACACACATGGCCTTACAGATTCTGCTACCACCCTGCTGGTCAACCCCCACCCTTTTGCCTTTTCTTCTTACCCCCTCTGCTCTCATTCCCATCTCTCTTCATTTCTACATTTTGTTTTTTTTGTTGTTGTTAGGTACCTATGGGGATTTCTCTCCCCTAGGGTTCTCCCTACTGACTACTTTAGTTTGTGGGGGAAGGGCAGTCTATGTCTCCCTGCTTCCTCATACCACCCCCCTCAGCCAGTTTAAATGCTTGCCAATGTAACATTTAAACTGTTCACTAAGGACTGTGGTTCCCCTGCTAGATGGATGCAGGCCATCTCCCCATATAGGTCGTTATCCTTCCAGGTGGGACCCTAGTTCAAAATATAGTCAAACCCGTCTTCTCTGCACCACTTCTTCAACCATGAGTTGAAGCTCCTGGTATGGAGCACTCTATTATCCACCCTGTCATAGACAGGCAGCACCTCAGAAAAGGCCACTGAGCAGGCTGTCTGCCTAAGACCCCTCCCCAGCTCCTTGAACTCCTTCAGCACTGTCTTAGCCTTGTTCTTAGCCAGGTAATTAGTTCCTTGGTGGACAATGACATCCAGTTCTCCCTCCCATCCTACTGCCCTAGCAATCCTCAGGCTGTGCTTCCCATCCTTCTGAGCCATTGAACCAGTAGGCACCTAATCTCTCTCCCTCTCTCTCTGTCTCTCTCCCTCCCTCCCTTCCTGTCCCCAAATCTATCCCCCTCACATTGGAGTCCCATACCAGGAGTTGCTTCCTCATCCTCTGGGGTCCTCTTCCACCATCCTTGGGGTCTGCACTACAGATGACCCCCACATCCTCCCTGGTCACTACCAAGGGTTCCTCCATGTGACAGTCCTGCCACAGAACAGCAGCATAGGAATTATGTAGTGGAACCAGATGGGGAATGTGCCTCTGACCCACCACCCTCACCCTCCCCAAGCCCACCGTAGTCCAGCAGCTCCTCATCCTTGGCATCCTTTGCGGTGATGGTGCAGACTTGGTGGTCCCTGGGTGTGAGAGGAGGCCTCCCAAATCCAAGCCAACTTGGTCTGGAGTCTAGCAACCTCCTTCATTAACCCAGAGAGGTGCATGCAGATGAGGCAGCACCACAGTCTCCAGAAGGTCTCCCTGAAAACTGCCACCTGACAGCCACTGCTTTATGCCACTTCCAGCATAATATCTACTCTGTCTCCACTGGAAATACTTGGTCCCTTTTCCCCTGCTAGGGTTTACCCTATTACCCTGCCCAGCTAGTAGTACCCTGTAGTATTAGCGTTCCTTCCTTTTTCCCATTCTGCTTTATCTACTGAGGCACCAGCATTTATAACTCCCCTAGACTTGCTTCCTGACCTGGATAGGTTTCTAGCTAGTGTTCCCTCTCAGCCTTTTTCTAAAACCCATTTGTACCCAACCATAGATAAGGCATTTCACCTATTTCCAATTTGTGTCTACCCTTGACTTTCCACTGTCTTTTGCAGTGTGTGTGTGTGTGTGTGCGCTACAATGGGAGAGAGCAGGAATCTTATCTCTGTTGTCAGGCAGACCTCCTGTTTCCCTGCTTACTCCTTGGATGCCTGAGGGCACTGGACACATATCCCACTCCTTCATTGATCTGCTCACTCATTGCTGAGATGCAGAGTGTCTGGCTACTGGCTGCCTCATTGGGCTGACTCCAGTGGGCAGTCTCTGATGTCTTTTGTGTGTTGGTCCTTTGCACTTTGGGCCACATTATAGAGGACTGCTTGATGGACTAGTCTAGGAAAACTCTTGCCCACTTCCTGGTACCCAGGCAGTTCCCCCAAATTGGCTGCCGATCTAGGACAGCAAGATTGCTCTCTGGCCAAAAGCTAACTACAGTGGAATCCAAATGCAGACACCTGCTTCACTTCTGCCTAAGCCACACACCCTAATTTACAGCTCTCCTCCTGATCCAGCTAACTGCAAAGTTGACCATCAGTTCCCTTCCCCCAACTCAGACTAGCACACTAACTCTTGTGTTTTTGTTTTTACCCTATTTGAAGGTCCCAATTTACCTTGCAGACCCTACTCTTCTAATAAAGCATCTGTCTACTTACCTCTGGCAGAAATGTCCTAGCTGAAAAGTTCTAGCTGCCTTAGCTGCCTCCCTCCTCTGATAGCAATATTGCTCTCTGACTAAAACCTAACTGAGCTGTCAGGCCAAAAGAGAACTGTGGAATCACATCATAATAGAGAACAACTAAATGGGAAAATTTTGAATTGTGACAGGGTGACCCCTGTCATAGTGGACACCCCTGGAATAAATTGAAACCCCTTCCTCAAACAGTTTAAATGTTTTGTATAATGTGCAACATGCTGGTTGGCTTGTTAGAAATAAAGTGCTGATGTGCTTATAAAGCTTTCTGTCCATATTGACCACAAACAAAACTAATAGTACAGTTACAAAATGAGAGAGCAGTTTTAATATAAGGATAACAAACGTTTGTGTCTGTTTTTTTCTAGATGTAAGCAGTCACCGTTCTAAGATATATTTTGCAGCAGATACTGTAGCATGGGGTAGTGGAACCCTGCAGGAGAGTTTAAGAGAGCACAGAATGTTCTGACCTTGGCTCTGACCTTTAACAATGTTGTAAACAAGTTTGTAATGACCTCCAGTTAGCTGCCAAATAACTGTTCTCTATGGAACAACAGTGGCCCCTAGTGGATAGTTTTATGTTATGTCTGCTGCTAATCAAAAGGCAGTGGAATATTTTCTAACCTCTAGTGAGCTTATAAAAGGCCCTACCTAAGTGCTGAGATAGGATAGATAGAGTGGTCAGTTGAATACTGACTGAGGAAGATGGAAGACCTCTTGGTAGTGTGTGTTTTCACACTGTTAGGCTGAAGACAAAGCCTTGGAAACTGTTGAAGCTAAGCAGTTGTCTGACTTACTATTTTGCTTTCTGTATATTTTACTTGATAAAAATAAAATGACAAACACACTTGTGTGTTTTTTATGCACCTGATTTGTGGTCTGCTTGAAATTGTGTTATCCTAAACCCACACCCGGTGACAAGAATGCTTGTGTGATGAATAGTTTTGAATAAGAAAAATAGCTTATGGAAATTCACAGTTCAACACTGGATAGTTTATAAAAGCAGCAGGACAATAACTGCTGAGCTAGATCCAACATGAGGGGCGTACTGGACAGTCTATCAGTTCCAAGTTAAGTATTCGAGTTCAGAAGTCAGTATTTTCGGAGCTCACATTTTCCTAGTTCATGCATGCCATATTGCTCATGATCACTATGACAGAGCCCCTCGCTTATGTATCCTAAATGCTGTCTGCCTGAAATAATTCAACTATGTCTTTTCTACTAAACTTATACCATAGTTTTTACTATCATGTCAATAGCTTAACCTTATGTAAGGATGAAAGTATACTTTAATGTATGCACGTAAGGCTGTAATAGCCTCAAGAGATTCTGGTGGCATTTAGAAACCATAATTAAAAAGCAAGAGAGGTTTATATATTTTAAATAGAACCTTAATATGCCACTACAGCTGTATTTGTACTCTTAGGGTGTATTTATTTTTTTTGCTTCAGTTGTCATCCACCTGTACAAACTCTGGTGCCAATATACTTTCACTTTTGGTGCCTGTGGCTGGAGTGATGTAGGAATACGCTGTCTGCAGCCTCATTACTGGTTAGTTCCTGCATCACAAAGGTAGGAATTCACTGATAATGAAGCTGAAAGTGCCTGGGGTTTATACAGAGATTAATATTAAATAAAAATGATAAAATAATTAACTTACATGTTCCAGATTGATCTATGCTGTGATCTGATGCAATATAAAGCTGGTAACTCCGATTTCATTATAACATAAAACTGTCTCTACAATATGATGCAGCCTCATGATGTCTTTGCATTTCTGCAGTACATACTGAGGTTACAGGGATACTACCCATTGAGTTTTACATGGCTGACATAGTGTGAACTACTTGCAGATACTATGGGAAATTAACCTCAGTTCATATGGTCCATCAGCATCCTGGTTTATGCAGTTTGAATGAAAGAAAAAATGGCTTGACTGGAAAGTAACAGAATCAAATTAGATGTTGCACTATCCACATTCATTTTCTGGGCTAAACTGGTTAGATACAATATATTCAGAATGTGTCTGTCCTAGCCTTTGGATCCGGGTGGACTGGATAGTGTACTATATTGTTCACTTGTGCCCTCTAGTGATTACAAACCAAATGCAGTAACATTTCCACAACTAGAGGACACATAACTCTCTTCTGTAAAAAAGAAACTGTTGCAACTACCTTTCTGATTACTCATTATTTATTAGTTGAATTTTGTTAATGGGGTAAGTCCATAGAGACTGAAAGTCCCTTTTTCATGGGCAACCTAAAATTAGTTACAATTGAGGGGGACATAGATAATAAGGAAGGAAGAAAGAGAAGAACAGTGATAAAGATTGCATTCTATTGAAACTAAGTTAGTTAAGAGTTATCATTTTAGCACTGACTGTCTGGTGACTTCTACCTAGGAACTCAAATATGCTAAAAAAATCTGACTTTTGATGTTATTTCACACCTGTAATGCTGCAGTAATTTTCATGACATTCTCTTAAAACAGCAACAATTGCTTTAACATTGAAAAGCGTTAAACACTTAAGTGAGCTTCAAGCAGCCTCTCCCGTTTTTTATGGAAGCAAAAAGATATGAAAGGGGTATTTTTTTTGTCCAATAACTGCATGCCCCAGATGCATAGTGAGGCATGAGGCATGTGTGCTGAGTGCCTTCAGCACCTGGGAAGTTCTCTTATCAGACAACCACCCACACACCTGCAGTGTTGTACTGGACTTATAAAATGGGTCCACAAGTAAACTGTTTTTTTTTTTAATAAAAAAGTAGTTGAAAATGTTTCTAAATTATTAAAAAGGTGGGAAAACATGTTAACAAATGCAATGTAGTTTTCCTATTCTTCAGTATTGGTGTATTAGAAGAATTAGGGCCGTGGGTACCACTAGAGAGTACTTGGCTGTCTGCTATGTCCCTGTTGTGAATGTTGTAGAATGACCCTTTGATTTTGGGCTGTCCTCCAACCCCGACTTATGCAATTGTTTTGACTCCTCTGGGGAAAATTTCCTAATGTTTGGCTCATCTCAGGGAACCACAATGTTTGTATTTTTATACTCCTGTGGTTTATCAGCCATAACCCTTGTTGTAGTGCAGCTTTGATTTATGTTGGCTCCAATTGCAGTCAAATTAATGAATACCACCTGACAACTATTGAAAAGTAGCAGGCAGGTGGATGTTTGTGGTTGTTGAGCAGACACTAAAATGCATTCAAGAATGGGTGGGGGAGGCAGATTGTCTGTGAGCTGGAGTTTTGGCAGTGGCAGCCAGTGGGTGGACGGTAGGGCCAGATGACAAATGGATGGTAGCAACTGCTACCCTAGGGAAGTGGATTACAAGCCTAAAATAATAAAGTGGGCTAAGAATACAGTGAGTCATGTAAATGATGATTTATCAATGTATTTCAAGTTGTTGGTGTGCAGTGGGTGTGGGGTAAGTTGAGAAGGTTATAAAAACTGATTCTGTTTTTTAAAAAAATTATGACAAGTATGAGTTGGTGTGCTTTTTACTTCACCAACAAGGCTGTTAGCTTTTGTTGTCACATCCCACTGTATGGCACAGTGATATCAGTGGCACAGTGCCCCTGGTATCCAAAAAAGTGCCACACATAGGGTTGTTGTCCTATAAGAACACAGGTTTTGACCAATAAGGACACAGGGTTTTCCCTGCCCAGTTTATAATTGTAATTATAACATGGGCATCAGGAGTTGAGGGAACTGATTGGCTACTGTTAATCAGGTGATCATTGATTAATACTTAATATTTTAAGAGAATGTGCATGTGGTGAAAAGTCATGGAGGCTGTCCTTAATGCAGTGGATGGCACTTATTTAGTAGTCTGAAAAGAAATCTGTAGCAGCCATATTGGTGCATAACTTAGCGAGGAAAGTTATCCACCCACCCAATGGACACTGTTGGTCCTAGCAGAACCTTCACACAATGACAATGTACTGTTAAAAGTAACGATGGAAAAGTACAGAATCAGCTTTAGAGACACAGACAAATTAGAATATGTGGCAGAGAAAAGTACGAGCAAGTCAGATAACTGAAGCGATTGTCCATCTCCTGTCAGTTAGACCCTGCATCAGAGAACATTGGGAATGGTTATATTTCTTGTGTGGTAGTCTTGAGAGTAACGTGCTTAGCAACAGAAACAAATTAGGTTGTTACTGTAATAGGGGAGTGTAAAACTTGTTTGGGAACTAAGATACAGCAGTGTTGTAGAGCAGACAAACTGAGATGCACAGAGGACAAAGGGAAAGAGACGGGCACAGGACAAATGAATCAGAAAGTTGTGTGCTCTGCAAGGGGTAATTATGTAGGGGAAGGAGCAGTTGCCTAGAGATATCACTAGTTACACTTCTTAATAGGTATCATAGAACTGAGCACAGACATGGACATTCTGTGAGAGCGATCGCACTCCTCGATCTGCTGCATGTAAGTGGTGCATTTCAATCATGCAGCATAATGTGTCAAGTACCAAAATGTTGCTAAATAATGTCTCTGTCTGTTAGTGATGCCATGATCTGGGCCCACTCGAGAGTTTCAAAGCTTATTGAAGTCGTGGACTGGGCACGGGTGTGCAATGTGCAGCATGTAACTTGCGAATTTGCATCGTGCAGCATCTCCTGTTGTGAAATCATACTAAATAATGCCTGTCTCTCTTAATTATGCCAAGATTGGGGTGCACTTGGGAGTTTCAAACCTCAGTATCATCATTGGTGGGGCAGCATCTGTGAAATCACAAAGCGCAGTGTAACAAAAAACCAATATATGCAGTCTTAGCACACAATAGCAATACGGAAAGACACCACCCTGCATAGTTTTTACAGCACAATAACAAGTTCCCAGATGCTGCTTGATTTAGTAATCTGTGGCCTGTTCACTACAAACTTGTGTCAGTTGAACTATTATTACTGTGCCAGAACACAGAAAACTGTGGTTCCACGGCCAAAAATAGTGGAAGAACACTTAGTAGTTCATACATTTTTTCTATGTTTTACCAACAGCTTTTATCTGTTTATCCCCAAATTTGGCCCATGTTATAAGCACAATAACCCACTCCAGGGTGCACATTTATTGGGCATTAATCAACACCCCAGGTGCTGTGAGGACACTTGGCCTGCAGCCTCGAGTCTCACAACACATCCAGGGTGTTGATTAATCCCCAATAAACGCACACCCTGTCATGGGTTATTGCTTACTACAACAACAGGGTCCCCATTAAAAATTGCAAAGAGAGGGGAGGCAACACAAACTGGGATCCAAATGACCACTCCATTGTACAGCCACCCTTTGGGATTATACACAAAACATGATCTTAGTCACAATGCAAATGACACCGACATATGTTAGTCAATGAAAATGCTGGTTAGTGATTACTACAAAGTCACAGCATAGCATTGTGCCAACCAAATTGGGCTATGTCATGCTGTAGTTTAATGGAGAGCAGTGGTTCTGCCAGAACTGTTCTTCTATCTGCTCCACCCCTTACACGAGAGTCTCTCTGTGAGCTTTTGTTTCCAGATTTTTCCTGTGATCTTAAGCCTGTCCTTGGTAGTCCAGTTACTTTCTACCCACTCCCTGAACACATCCAAACTCCATGACATCCAGTAGTTCCCTTTCGTTAGTCATGTGCCCTCCAAATCTTGACTGACTCATTGACTCCTGCAGTCCAGACTACAGCATTGCGACCACCCACTGCCACCTGCCTCTAGAGATTTTATGTACAGGAGTGTTAATAAATGCTGTAACCAAGTTGGTGTGGGTCCTCTAACATTTATAATGGACCTCTGGGCAATTTGTATGCCAACCCCCTACTCCATTTTCCATATGGTTATGTTGTGTTTTGTGACTTTGCAAGGAAGGCATGTGGCCCTATTTTCAATAGAACAACTGGGTAGCATAGTCATGTCATGAAGTAATGATTGCCACCACTTTGAGACAATACTTTGTGACTGGTAATAGGGCCCTTTGTAGTGTAGGCTTAGTGTTAGTGGCTTAATATCATGCCTGAACCCACTCAGCTAGTAAAAAGATATCCTGTATTGCAGTTGGTGGAAACCAGTCACAAGGTTATGCATGTTTTACAGAACAAGCACATGGGTCAGTTAACGCATCTCTCTTCAATCAATCAAGCTTTATTTAATAGACCACATTGCTCTATTGTGACTTAATGCGCTTTACAGTAGTTTAACATTTTTTAAAACATATAGTACAAATAGACAAGACATCCCAATAAATATAAGCAGTAATCTAAATAAAACATAACTACTTACACAATCTTGATTAAATAACTTGATCTTCAGCTCCCTTTTGAAACTGTTAACTGTTGGGATCTCTCTGATATAGCATGGAAGGGAGTTCCTCAGGATTGGGGCTTCAGCATACAACGCATGAGGCACAGATGTTTTTAAATGAATCCTGGGAACTCCTAACAAACCCTCCTCAGCAGAACGGAGAAACCGTTGGGCCATTAGGGACACAAGAGATCTTGCAGGTACAGTAACTGGTTCCCTGAGCCTTTGGGACATTCTCACCATTTTATGAGCACTATATCACACTACATGGTGTACAAATACTATATACTGTGATAACTTCACTGCCAAGGTGAATGAAGGTTCTCAGCTGTGCCTCAGTATTGAATTGCCTTTTGATCTGGTGCAGGCAAAATGGGGAAAAACAACAGCTTGAGAATGCAAAATGTACTTAATAAAATCCAGCTCTAATAAGGTTTTATCTAATTCATTATTGTGTATGTTTGAATGTCATATTCCTTTGATTTTCAGCATTGTTAAAAAGCTGTACTTCCCTAGTAGAAAGTTGCTCAGAGCATTGTTCAGCCCTTCTGGTTAGAACAGTGATCTGAGCAATGAGTAGTATGAAAATGGATTTTAAAGTTAGAGCGAACCATAGTGCAACCATCAAGCAGTTAATGTTTTTTTTTCTTCAACCGTGTTTCAACATTCACTATAAAAAATACTAGCTGGGGAAAGGTGTTGAAACCAGTGTGCTCACCCACCTCGGGGTTCTGATTCACACAGACCTCTTGAGCTTTGCTCTTGAGGTCTGTGTGAATCAGAACCCCTCTGTGGGTGAATGCACTGGTTCCACACCTTTCCCCATCCAGTATTCTCTATATACTATGCCATGCTTTAAACTGCTAACTTAGTCCTTGAGGCAGGTAGCACACTGTTGTGACTTTCCTACTCAGTTGTTAAGCAGAAAAGGAGAAACTCATTCTTCTCATTTTAGTTCACTTGAGTGATATTTATAACACTTAAAAGTCTGACCAGTCACCCATGTCAAATAGAATTACCCCTCATCAGTAAAGGTTCTATCCAATCTCCCCGTCCCCCTTAATGGGTTTAGCTTTTGAAAAACTAAACTATAAGAAGTTACAATAGCCATGGTTTTAGTATCACGAATGATATAGCTATAAATTAATTTAAAAAAGAAACACCACCCCTGATCAAACCCACCCATATTACAGCACAGCAGTATGTATGGCTTCAGTAATTCATTAGTATGGGTGTGAGACATTGCCTTCCCCAGAATGACATCAAGGAAACAAAACTCAAGAACTTAATTTTCAACATATTCTCATATGGCAGGCAGTTGCTTGTGATGTCTGAGTCCCATAGCTTGTTTGACCTCCAGCCAATCAGGATACATACTGCACTGTTGTACAATATGTACAAGTCAAACAAGCAAGTTGATGCCTAATAGATAACAGCAAGTGGGCTTGACTTGCAGAAATGTTTTCTCCCCACTCTTTGAAGTCAATCCCTTTTTAGGGCTGGAGCCTCTGTAGAGATGCTAAGGCTTGCTTACCCACAGAGCCTACTGCCACACACAAGCATCAAAATTGTCGAAGGCCATTAGAGTTTCCTGCACAGATTCTGGTCTGAGTTTTTCAGTTGATGGAAGCTGCTGAGAGATGGAAGCTATGGTACTATTTCAGGTCTCTCATGGCAGCTGCTATTTTACAACCTTGACCCAGGAGAAGCAGTGTAATGTTTTGGAAAACATATCACACCAGTAACTTTTTCTGTAGTTTGACAAATAAGCTATAACTCTTGGTGCGTGTGTGAGCCCAAGTGTAGCATAGTGGTTCTTTAGACACAAATGAGTTGTCAGAAATCAAACATTCAATTACACTGTTGCTTGATTTCTTGCTGATAAGCTCTTGTTCTGTGGCTGAAAACTTGAAACTAAACTACAAGAGTTCCAGACTTTCTGAAAGAACAGAAGAAAGAAGCAAAAAATCTTGCTATGGGGATACAAATTATGAAGGACATAACTATTTAAGGACTGAATAAGAGGAACAGCGTTTTTTTGCTGAGGTTTCCAACACTGAAGAACTAAATCCTGTTTTCCTTGAGGGCTTACAGCTACACTCGACATAACATTTGCTGGCTTTCTGCTGTCATGACCTCTTCCACATAGTCAACCATTAGCTTGACTGGAAGGCCAAGTCAACAAATCAAAAATAACAAGCATTTGTCAATGCCGAATGTTCACCATTGGTATTGGTATTGCTATTGTCACTGTCACCACATTGACTCTGTGAACGTGGCTGCCAGAGGTTGAAACATAGAACTTGTCAGCAGATAAGGCCAAATAGGTAATTCCAGTCTGACCCTAAGCTGTGTGCTTGACTACGGCTTCTGATCCTCCCTCAGTTGTACCTATGTGGTTCTCCCATGCCTGTCCATGCATGTTTAACTCCTGCCACAGTACTTGATCCCACCACCTCCTGCAGCAGACAATTCCATGTGTCCACCAACCTCTCTGTGAAGGAAGAAGTCCTCATATTCCCCTCTAGCCTGCCACCTTCCAATTTCATGTCCTGCCCCCCATCCTTGTACTCCTCTTGTATTGGAAGATATCTTCCTCTTACACCTTATTTATACCCTTGAGGTACTTGAATATCTCTATCACATCTCCTGTCTATCTTCTCTCCTCCAGCAAGTACATATTGCAGTCCCTTAATTCCTACTCATTTGTTTTGTGGCACAAGCTCTGCAGCATCTTAGTCACCCTTCTCTAGACCAACTCCAGCCTATTTATGTCCTTTTGAAGGTGTGGCCTCCAGAACTGCACTCAGTACTTCATGTGAGGCCTGACCAGGATTTTATATAATGGCATCACTACCTCCTTCTTCTGCTGGTGATACCCCTGCTTATGCACCCCAGCATGCAACTGGCCCTCCTTGCTACCTTTGTAGTCTGCTTTGACATTTTCAAGTCATGTGAAATTATAACTCCCAGGTCCCTTGTTCCTTGATGACTGTCAGCAACTGCCCCCACAATCCTGTAGCTCTCTCCAGGGTTTCTATCCTCCAGTTGCATAATTTTACAGTTCTTTGATTTAAACCTCAGCTGCCACTACTCAGACCATTTCTCAAGCCTGCCTAGGTCTTTTCTCATTTTCTCCACCTCTTCCGGAGTATCCACCCTGTTGCACAGCTTGGTGTCATCTGCAAACAGGCAGACGCTTCCTTACAGCCCCTCTGCAATGTCACTAATGAAGATATTGAACAGGACTGTCCCAAGGATTGATTCCTGCAGTACCCCACTGGTCACCCCCGTCCCCAGATGGTACCCTATTTACCACCAGCCTCTGTCTCCTGTCTGTTATTTAATTATTTATTGTTTTCTAGGATTAACATACCTTTGAACCAGGGGTTCTTTTACAAATGTTCTGTATTGAGTATAAATACAGGAGTTGTGCATACAAAGCTTGACTATTACATTACAAGGCTGGAAGGCAAACAAATAACAGTTGACAGTGGTTGCATAGACTTTCAGTTACGTAATATACAGAGTAGCATGCTTGTAAATTACAGTAGGTATACAGTCCATGAGACAATCACATGAATGGCAGGAAAAGGAGATAAGAGAGTGGGGGGGGGTGCAGTCAGTGAAATTATGACTTGGTCAGCCTGGGCTCAGATCAAGAGAATAAGCAGAAAAGGGGAAGAATAAGAAGAGGATGAGGGAATCAGAGAGTGAGTTAATTCCTAGAGCTGAGCTGTGTCAGGGATTTAGAGAGAGCAGTTGTAGCTGCTTAGTTGGGTGAGGTGCTGGTGCAGATTAAGTTTAAAGGGACCAATGGAGGGGATTTAAAGGATCTCTGGGGGAGAGGTTATTTAGCCAGTTACTAACCAAGTTCACCACCTTGTCTGCCATTCCCACACTACCAATCTTGGTAACAAGTTTCTTATGTGAGACGGCGCTGCAGACCTTACTGAAACTGAGTTAGATGACATCCATGCCCCCCCAATTAACTTCCTTTGTCACCCAGTCAAAGAAATCTATCAGATTCATCTGACACAACCTACCTGCTGTTAAGCCTGACCAGAGTTTTATATAATGGCATCACTACCTCCCTCCTTCTGCTGGTGACACCCCTGCCTATGCATCCCTTGTACTTTTTTTCACATTTTGACCCCAAATTGTCTACATAGTCTTCTTATCACCATATCTCACAAACCCCATAAGTGAGAATTTCTTAATCCATGGCAAAATGCAATTCCACACCACAGGTGCAGAAACTAGTTTTGGTCAGGATGTGTGAAATGACAGCTGTACTGTTCATGAGGTTGTGTGGAGAAATGGCTAGGTTGAAAATTTGGAGTCAAAATATAAAAAATTGGCATGTGCGTAGGAACATTTGAATGAATGCATGTAACTCTGTCTTTTGTTTGTATTTTTGCTCCAAATTTTCAACCTGGGCTTTTTGGGACACTGCCCCATGATCAGTGCTGCTGTCACTTTGTTACTCAATCCCAAAAGGTGGTTTCATGCATCGACTGCACCATTGCATGCCACAGGTGCGAGAATATGTTGTGTGAGCAGGATGTGAGAAATGACAGCTGTACTGTTCATGAGGCAATGTGGAAAAATGGTTATGTTGAAAATGTGGAGTGATAATATTATAAATTGACCAAGTTATGCTCATGCATAGGAAAATTTAAATGAGTGCATGTAACTTGGGCATTTGTTGGTATTTTTGCTTCAAAGTTTCAATTTTGGGACCCCACCTCATGAACAGTGGCACTGTCATTTCAGTACTCTATCCCAAAAGGTGCATTTGCGTAGTGACTGTGCCATTCCATGCCACAGGTGCAAAAATATGTTTCAGGCAGGATGTGAAAAATGAAATCTTTACTGTTCATGAGGTGGTGTGTAAAAATGGCTATGTTGAAAATTTGGAGTCAAAATATTAAAAATAACCAAAATTACGTGCATGCGTATAAACATTTCAATGAGCGTAAGTAACTCAGCCATTTTTTGGTATTTTTACACCAAATTGTCAGCATGGACTTTTTGAGACCCCTCCTCATGAACAGTGGCAATGTCATTTCATTAATCAGTCTCAAAAGGTGATTCTGCACAGTGACTGTGAAATCACCTTTTGGGACTAAGTAACAAAATGATAGTGACAGTGTTCATGAGGTGGGGTCCCAAAACCCCATGTTGAAAATTTGGTGCAAACATCCAGATAAATGGCTGTGATATCAACATAAGTTGAAACTGCCATTGATAGCCATTATACAGTGCTTACCTTGACTTTTCAGTCTGTGGTTTGCCTTTGAAGAGTGCAGACATGTCCCGGTCCAGAGAAGATGACAACGCTTGACCTCCTGTGGTAAGCATGAGATGTGGGCTGGGGGTACAGGGAGGTGGGTGCACAGAGGTAGGGTTGGGATGGGGGTGATGACAAGGGACCGTTTTCTTTTTTACAGGTTTAAAAAAATAACAATAATGACATTGAGGGATGTTTTTCTTTTTTTTAGGGACAGGAATGTTTTAGCTTTACTGTTAAGCTCCGCTGGACCCCCAGTCAAGGCCAACAGATAATGGGGCCAGCAGGAGCACTCAGTGGCCACCTTTGTGAGGGTCAGGTGGGGGGCAATGTTGCAACAGACAACGATGGATGGTTTTCTTTTTTTTTCAGGATTAAAAAAAAAAACATGAGGGACAGTTTTCTTTCGGGGATAATTTGCTGTACAACTGAGGATACTAGGGGACTGGGCACCTGAAGTGACAGTATCTTATGTTTGGGGGGAGGTGTAGGGTAGTGGGTGCTTAGAGAGAGGGTTGTGTGGGGGAAATAATGTTAAAAAAAATGAGGGACAGTTTCTAGCAATGTGAGAGGGAGAGAGAGGATGTGAGGAGTCGACGGCAGCAGCTCGCACATTGAGCTGCTCGGCGATTGACAACCCTGCTGCAGCATGCAGTTTTACTGTTATGCTTTGCCAGACCCACAATCAAAGGCCAACAGAAAACAGGGCTGGCAAGAACACTAAGTGTCCACCCAGAACCTGGGAGCAAGGTGGCACACAAATCATTGCATGTCTTGGTGCACCTGTGAGGGAAGAGACAGACGGGATGGTGGAGGACATCACATCAGCCAGGCTGAGAGACGGGATGGGGGGGAGATGTCACATCAGCTAGGCTGATCAGGACACATAACTGCTGTTTGCTGGGCACTGTCCTGCAGATGACAAGAAAAATCTGCATTCTGATTGGTGCGGGTTTTTCTTTTCAAGTGCAAAATAGCTTCAAGATCAGCCTGGCTGATGATTGGCTTAGCACTATCCTGTCCCTTTCAGACCATTCTGCATTGGACATACAGTGACACACCTCTCAAAAGTCATTATTCTACCAAAAGGTTCACTGTGTGCGCGCATGGTGTCTCAAAAAGGACCGTAAAAGAGTGCAAACTTCTGCATATTGGGGCTTACTGACCTCATCTCTGAGGTTTGGCACAGGTCATCATGCCTGAATGCATGTCTCCCAGTTCATGTTTGTGTTTGTTCACTGCTAATCATTGTTAGTTCAAATGTTCGGTTACATGAGACTTTTGCAGGCCATTCACCCTCTGACAAGTTCTTGACAGTTACAGTATTTAATGTTGTATTTTGGATACAACATTGTCTTTTTATTTTCTGAATTTCCCTCTATCAGCAAAACCCAAACTCGCATTTCAGGAAATACTGAATTGAAGCTAGTTACATTTTGTTTTCATTGCTAAAGGGCATTTGCATGAGAACAGGATACTTGTCCCTTAGAGTTTGTTTGCTCCAGATGAATATTCCATATCTGAGGTCATAGTCCTGAGTTTGTAGCATCACAATAATTTCCACAATTATAGACTGTGGTGCCCTAAGAAGAGGGTTATGACCTCATCTAAGGAATCATTTATCTATATACTGTATTTGGAGATGAAAGTGGAGCAGTGGGATATACATCTCTACAATAGGGATTGGAGGGATAGGGAGGTGTAGAGGTTGCATTGATGTGACGGGGGGAGTTTGAGGCAAAAAGACAGAAGGCATTGAATAGGACATCAAGCTTGGTGAGAGAGGTGGCTGGAGCTGCAATGAAGACAACGTCCAAGTAATCAAAGGCTGGGAGTGTTCACTTGCCCAGTAGGTCACTTCTGACTGAGATGGAAAGACTACACTCTTGGCGGTAGAGTAGACCTAGTTTGGGATGTAATTTGGAGTGGGCCTTGAAATGGGAGGAGAAGTCTAGCAAGGGATCAAGCAAAACTCCTAGTTATTTGTAGAATGGGACATCATCGAAAGAAGTGTTGGCTGAGGTAGAAAAGGTTGAGAGGACAGGGAGCCTGGCCAGTTTCCATTTGGAGTCAAAATCATGGCAATGGTCTTTTTGGTATTCATTTTTAGGCAGTTGTCACTGAACCAATTAGATACTACAGTAAAGTCATGTTGGAGAGGAGTTTGGATGGTTGGGACAGAGGGACCAGATAGGAACCGGACGTGTCATCCATGTACATATGGATCTCGGCATGGGTGCATACAGAGGAGAGGTCATTAATAAACAGGGAAAAGAGAACAGGTCCGAGGACCAAGCCTTGGGGGATGCCTGCAAGGATGGGGAGGGAGGGAGGGAGGGAGGGAGAGAGACAGGACATTGCTGATTTTAACTGAGTGGGACTGGCCAGTTAAATAGGAGCTAAACCAGGAGACAGTTGCTGGGGAAAGGCTGGTGGAGCTTAGTTTTGAAAGAGACAGTCAAAGGCCTTTTCAATGTTAATGAAATTAGTCAAAGTCATCTGAACCTGATCCATAGCAGAGTGGATGACATCTGCAAAGTGAGGAAGGGGGGAGAAGGAGGTTGAATGGAGTTGAATGGAGTTTCCTAAAACCCTGATTGGATGGGGGGCAGAGAGTGTCAGAGGCAGTGACAAAGTCATTTAGTCTTGAGAGGATAAGTGATTCCTGGACCTTGGCAAGTGAGGGGAGAAGTGATAAGGAGCAGCAGTTGCCAGGGACAGTGTGATCACCCCCTTTATAGAGGGATATGACTGTAGCCATTTTCCAGTCTGAAGGGATGGTAGAGAAGGAGAGAGATAGGTTGAGAAGGTAGGTTAGAGGGGTCAAAATTGAGGGTGCAATGACTTTAAGGAGTCTAGGGTATAAACCGTAGAAGCATTATTACTCAATGAACTTCAGGGCACAAATATCCTGTTTTCTTTTCAATACATTATTATAAAAGAATGGAGAAGCTCAGATGTTAAAACATTTTGGAAAATAGCACATCAGAGTTCTGGTAAATCTAGCTGGGTTTTTGTTTTTGCTGGTGTGGATCCCCTCTTATTCTCTGCAGTGACAATTTCTGGCTTGGTTGAGGTTGCCCTTCATCCTATATGCTGTGCACTAACATTTTTCTGCACAGATGCCTACTGTGAAATGAGGGCTGCTCTTGGACCAGTTCCTGCCAACTACAGTATGCACATGATAAACTTTCAAACTTGGGGGGTGCAGAACTAAGATTCTGGCTCACAGCCCTGGGATTGCCAGATGGAGTCTGTGCATTGCACACATTTCAAATCTCAAATCAGACAGTGACACTGATATTTGTAATCATGGCCTAAGGATTCAATGGTCTGTGTACCTGCACACTGAGCTCAGATCAAATTCAGATCCCAGTCACAATGGGTGGCTATAAATGTACAATTGAACACAGCAGTACTCCAAATTCAAATCCAAACACTGGGCTGGACTTCAAACCATTACCCAGCATACGGAGAGTTAATGCACCAGCTCACAGTAGGAACGAGCCTCTGTGCTAGATAAACTCAATGTCTGAATACAGAAACCTTATGAATAGTGTACATGCATTCCATGTTGGCTAGGTTTATAGTTTGTGAAAGGACCTTATGGAATTTTAGCATTCTCTCTTGGATTTTCTCAGGTGGGGTTGCAAGCTTTGGAGCACAGAGATGGTGATAAAAGTCAAGCTGACAGTTGCAGCAGCTAAAGCAATGCAGTTCTTTTCAAAGCACTTCTTGGCATTAATCTTTTTAAGGTGACCTTGTCCTTTTACTGCTTCAGGTACTGGTGAATTTGTTAAAGGTTTTGCTTGCTTCTTCAACTTTATCTAGGTAAAATCTATGCTTGTTTACCTAAATGACATTTTAGAGCAATGTTGTGGGTAGCTGCTGTAAACGTTTAACCCTCACAATGTAGCCATCTCCTTTCCAGTTCAAGTCATTTGGTGTCCTGGCCAGAGCAGATATAATTGCTTGCTCAAAGAGTTGACCTTTTCATGTGTCTAAAACTCTGAACATACAAAAGGCAACAGGTACACAGAATTATTTTGACAAGAATTTTGAGTCAGGATTGCACTGAATCAGTCAATTTCTATCTCCTTTGTAACTTATTTATGTCACATTGGGTGTGTGACATGGTGGGCAAGTCACATAGACTTATAACACATATCCTCAGTTTTGCAACATGTTGGAAATGTATTTACTGAGGCCCTAGTGGACATATTTAATATTTTAAAATAAAAAATTCAAAAAGGGAAATACATGAGGGTCTGAAATTGCAGTTGTATCGCCATTATGTAAGAAGGGAGGCAACAGAAGTGCCTGGGAATGACAGACTGGATCATCCTGCATTAGTGGTGTGGGGAATCCTGGAAATAACTAGAGGATGAACATCTAGAGAAACACAGTCTGATAAGAGACATACAGCATGAATGAATAAATGGTTGCTTAAACAAAACTGTTGGAATATTTGGGAACATTAGAGATGTAGTGGACATGGGAAATGTAATGGATGTCACAGTACTTAAGCATTCAAAGAGCATGTGATAAGGTTTTATTTTTTTTTTTTTCAATTGTTTAACCAGGAGTAGCACACTAAGCTGAAAGCTTGTTTACAGGTGCAACCTGGGAGCACAGGGAAGTAAAGTGACTTGCTCAGGGTCACACAGTATGCAAATGAGGGCAGTGGGATTCAAACGCAGGTCTCCAGATTTGCAGCTCAGAGCCTTAAACCACTGCGCTATACTGCCTCCCTGTTTTACATCAGAGGCTAATGCTAATAGTTAACAGTCATGGAGTTAGAAGTAAAATGTGTGTGTGTCTGTGTGTGTATTTGCACCCAACATCAGTTTGCTGTTTCTCTTGGCAGATTTCTGGCTGCTTTGAAAGGGAAACATACTGTAAGATCTATGCCTTCTGTGCCAGAACAGGTTTTTTTGTTCATTCTGGAGTTGAGGGTGTCACTTTACATAGGCTATTGGTATTACCTGGTGCACAGCAAATGTATGTAGTATAGCAATACAGTGTTTAAAGTCAGGGTTGCACCACCATTCCTGAACAAAATCAGAGTTTTTAAACTGTAGTGTCATATCTTTCTCTTGGTGTGTTTGATAACATTTTGGCATGGCTGATGTCCATTTGTGGCTATAACACCTTGAAAAAGGGACAGAAATCTGTTGAGTGGATCAGTGGTTACTGATCTGGTAACAAACATAAAAAGTATCACATTTTTGCTGAAACACTACAATAGGCAAGCTTTCCAGAAGGCCTTTGAGGGCCTTGCATCTCAATTCCAATGCATGGTAGGCCTAACTTCCATCTGGATTCTAAACAAAAGGTTCCCCAAAAATGGTACATGCATCTTTCTTTTTTTGTGTGAACTGTTGAAACTGCTGCAACTCCATCCATCCATCCATCCATCCATCCAAGCCACAGAAAGTAGGATTTAAAGGTTTGGGATGCAGTTGGCATGGCACAGACTGGGTTGGAAATTGACCCCTGCACCTGCACCTGGCATCATGCTGACTGAACATCCTGCCTGATATGCAGAACAGCCATATTTTTCCAAAACGACATTTCACATGAAGTTGATCAGTAGTCCACTGCTCTTGGTTTTGTCCAAATGCTGTATATTAAAACAGTCACATGAAGGTGCTGGATTTGCAATGAAGTTTGGAGACACAAATGCTACTGTACAAGTAAACTGCAATTTTCTTGAAGCACTTCTCCAGTATGCAGAAAAATGTTTTGGAAATATAATATTTGGACATAATTCAGCTTCTGTTTTAATAGTTTTCCATATGTCTCCCTTTTTTATTTATTACTGGAGCCCTTTGCATGAAAGCATTATTTTTGTCCCTCAGACTTCATCTTATCCTCAAGCTCCTACATTTCATGAAAGCATAATGTTCTCATTGTGACATCATCACTTGGTGCTGTAGAAATGACTGGTTTCACAAACAGAATTGCAACTTCAGAGGGGGAGAGGGGAGAGCATGAGGATGAGATGAACTCTATTGGCTCAATTTTCAAAGCCCTTGATTGCCACAAGCCCTGGGTCCACCAAAGATATGGCACACCAGGCTTCCAGCAATCACCTGGCCAGTTATCAGGATTTCCAATTCCATGCACTGGGTGCCGCAAGTTAGATCAACTTTTTCTGATCTGTCTTGTGGCAATCCCAGAGGCCATTTTTACAGAGCTTGTGTCAGATATTTGGCACAATCTTCCGTAAAATGTGGAAAATGTTACAGTCGTGCCTGAGATTGGAAAATCAGTCACAGTTGTTGTGCAAAGGGGTTTGGCACACCACCCGAACCTAAGTGTCATGCTGTAGGGCTTGACATAAGTCCTGCACCTTGCTTTGAAAGTCGAGGCCAGTGGCACAGAGGTCCCGATTTCATGTAAATGTCCTCAGTAGAAAAGGAAGGCAGGACCACTAACACAAACTATTAATTAAATTTATGATGACATTTATATGAATACTGTATTTTAAAAAGTTTTTCTGGATACAAGAAAATGCTAGAAAAGTGACAGACGAAATACAAAAAGGATGGCTGGTGCCAACTAGGCTGTCCATTTGTTTTGTAGGTGTGGTGACAGTGGCCACACACACACACACACACTTACCAATCTATCTATCCGTCCATCCATCCCTACACACAAGCATTCCTGCACATACACATTATTGTCACACCTCATACACATACACATGTTATATCATAACTTCATTTCTGGCTGTTGCTTCTGGCTGTGGCCTCAACATATCGAAATGTTATGAGTTTAACCACAGAACAGATTTTCTCCTGGTAAAATCAACAAATTGATCCTCCTGGCATAAAAGCAGTTAATAATCGTGGAAAAAAATAGTTAAGTCTGGATAAGGTAAAAATCATCCTGAAAATCCACTTCACTAGAGACTTGGCTATGTAAAAACAGAATGGTACTAAATGCCGACAAGACCAAGGCAATGTTATTCAGGCCAAGATTCCTGGGATTTGACAGGTCCTCATCCCTCGCCTTAACCTCACTCTCTGGTAAAGCCATTAACGTAGTCCCCTCCCTTAAATACTTAGGCCTCACGTTGGATCAGAATATCACATACAAGGAACACATTGACCAGGTCACCAGGACCCTACATCTGAAACTTGGCACCCTATACTGACTCAGGGACCAACTCATCCCTGAAGCCAGGCTCTCCATAGCTACCAGCATCCTTCTACCCAACCTGACCTTTGTGGCCCCTATTATACAGGGCATGGCTAAACAAGAGATTACCAGGATGCAAACCCTATATAATAAAATAGCTTGTTTCGCAACCTTAGACCACCTGAGACGTCACCATCAGACACTTTGGCCAATCTTCAAGGTCTTACACATTGGTCACCCAGCCCAACACCCTGTTTGTCCAGGCCTACAAGCTTCTCAAACCTACGGCCCGGCCAAGCATTGCCGCACCATAACCCTCAAACACAACCCAAGGAACCTAAGGACCTCAGATAGAATGCTATTAGAAGTCCCTAGGGTAAGGACAAACTGGCGAAGATCCTTTTCCTCCCAAGCAGCCTGCCAATGGAACAAGCTCCTCCCCAGGTCCAGGCCTCCTCCTCACTCATGAACTTCCGCTCCAGGCTTAAGTCCCATCTGCTGACCTCAAGCTCATGCCTTTCATGGCTCTTAAAGCTCCTAAGGTACTCCTCCTCTCCAACTCCGTTCTCTAAAGCTTAACCTTCCTACTACCTGCCTTGCCACAAACTGCTCGCCAGAGGACCATGTAACCCTGAATAAACTATATGCAAAGTACTACCAATTGCTTACATGTCATGATGATAACCATGCCTGTACCCATGCCTGCATCCACTGCTTTTCTTTTACTGTGCCTGTAAGCCATGCCTGTATCCACTGCTTTTCTTTTACCATGCCTGTAACCATGCCTGTATCCACTATTTTTCTTTACTGTAACCACCTCATGATGTAACTCACAATGCCTCAAATGTTCCTCATGTCCTTGTTCATTCTTATAATTTGTATTGTTATCTTGGGTCGCCCCTGAAAAAGGGACCTTCGGGGCTCAGTGGGCCTACCCGGTCACCAAAATTTAATGAATAAATAAAATAAATAAATAAATTTTGTCACTACCAGTATCTTCCCCTCTATGTTTTCTCAGTGGTCTATAAGGCAAAGCAAGGCACTTCTATTTTTATGGCACCCTATCCCAAAGGTAAATGGTACTTTACAATAAAAACAAACAGCACAGTCAAAGACAATCACAAATAAAGGTTGAAGCCAACAGTAAGCACACCTAAATACACATCTCTACACAAATGATATCAGAATGTTATGGTTCAGAAAACAGGAAGTGGGCAACGTGAAGCATCATTTAGGGGTTGTCAGAGACTGCACTTGAGACTAGAGTTGCTCAAATAATCGACTGACATTTTGGAATACACCTGGATTTCACATGTTTTGCTAGAGAGGGTAAAATGGAAAATGGGACATCTGCTCTGGGGTGACCTGGAGTATTAATTTCAGAGTGGATACTCACTGTAATTTAGCCTATCCAGTAAAATGCCCTAGATAATGGATAATTCAAGCTGAATAATTCCTTGATAATTCATCCTGAAATGACAAGGATACCTCATTTTCCTCTCTGGACAAACCAAATATGTGTCTGAGATTGCAATTACAATATCTGTGGAAGAGATAAGGGTTAATAATCGTGGAAAAAAATAATTAAGTCTGGATAAGGTAAAAATCATTCTGAAAATTTGCCCTAGAGTGACTCTACCCCAGACAAGGATTTGTTTTTTATTTCTTCACCAGGTAGACAAACTCAAGCTAGGGTTCCTTTAACAAAAGCAAAGAGCAACCTAAATGACAGTAGAGCAGTGTTAATGCAGGTGGTTACAAAGCTGAATAAAGTGTACAAAGTATAGAGAGGGATGAATGAGGGATACATAAATGTACCCAGTATATGGCAGGATAGGGGCACAGAGGATGCAGCAGAGCACTTAGAACAAGTAGGGTACAAAAGTGATATACAAGGTATTTACGGTGTATCATCATAACCAATTACAAGGTTCCATGCTGCTGCAATTACAATTTAGTGTTGTGAAGATGTCATTTTTGTACTTTGATGTGAGCAGTTTACTGGACCTAATGCCACACATTTCTAGAGGTACATTATTTCATGCCTTCACTGCAGTATATTGGAGGGATTTCTGGCCACATTTGTTTTTTTATGTTCACTTGCACGCATGCGCAAGGAACATCTTGGGAGAATAGGACACTTTGGAGGTGTGACTGTCCTGTGCAATCCACTGCTCCGTTGAGCAGGCGTGGCGGTCCTGCACCAATGGATGCGGGTGCTGTGTATGACAGCAGTGGTCTTCACTTCAAAGAAAACCACCGCTGCGATTAGTGCTGGCAGCGCCTCTGTATGATCTGCCGAAACTGTTATAGCCGATGGGGGTGCCCAATCTCCCGTCAGCTTCAAGTCTGCACCCCCTCAAAGCTTGGCTGCGCTGGGAGCCCACCCAGCGTAGGCAAATCTTGTTTGGCTGACGGGTGCCCAATCTCTGTCAGCTCCACATCCCCCAAACAGTTTCTGCTGCCACGCTGGGAGCCCAGCCCAAGCGTGGCAAAGCGTCCTCGTCGTCTGAATAATAAAAAAGAACAACCTGTAAATAAGAACGTCCATCGCTGTCTCCCCACCCCCTCCACAACCCGCACCCACCCACTGCACACCCTGCCTCCCCACACCCCTCACCCCATACTTACTCTTGAGCTCGCGCACGATCATCGTGGACCGGGAACACGCCTGCACTCTTCAAAGTCAATCGCGAACTGAGGAAATGCCGGTAAGCTGTATAATGGGATAGATAGGGTTTTTCAACTTTATTGCATATCTCAGCATTTTTTGGAATTTTGCACCAGATTTTCAACATGGGTTTTTGGGACCTCTTTCATGAATGCTGTCACTGTCATGGTATTATTCAGGTTCAAGGTGATTTCGCAGTCACTGTGCTAAAATCACCTTTCTGGAATGATTAATGAAACGACACTGCCAGTGTTCATAAGGTGGCTCTCAAAAGCCTATTTTGAAAATTTGTTGGGCAATTCCTAAAAATGTTCGTTCTAATGATGTGCATTGCGCAGTTCCTCGCCATCATGAAGTTCACAATTTTCAATATTTTCACTCCAGATTTTCAACATTGCCATTTTACCATACCTCCTTATGAGCAGTACAGCTGTCATTTCACATCCTGCCCAAAATGTGTTTCCACCCATGTAGCGCACAATGGCGCAGTCGGTGTGCGAACTCAATGTATGGGACACATTAAGAAAATCACAGTGACACTGTTCATGAGCAGAGGTCTTAAAATGGCTATGTTGAAAATTTGCTGAAAAAATTTCTAAAAATGACTGTTTTATGAGCGTGCGTTGCGCAGTTCCTACGCACTCTTGTAAGTTCGCAAATTTTAAATATTTGCACTCCAATGACTTCCAAATACCTAAACAACACATAGAAGCAAGCAACATTCGGCATTGACAAATGCTTGTTTTTACTTATATTTTTAATACTCCTCTCTGGTGCAGCCAATATCCTGCATGTTTGTTTTACCCCCTTAAAATACCTAATGCATTACCCTCTGGTTTTCAACTCTGAGCTTTCCTGTGGCAGAGTATGGCCAAGCCTGAAAAGCACCTGTAAGAGGGGTTTGGGGGTGGGAGGGAGAGAGGGGAGGGGAGAGGGGAGGGAGAGAGGGAGATATATATATATGTATATTCAGGGATGTCCAAGACTTTGCCTTAGCATGTTTCTGTCCCTCCTACAATTTGTTTCTGTGACTGAACAGTGGGTAACAGAGTTACAGACTTGCTTTTCTGCAGACAAAGTATTTTACACCAATACTGTTATGCTGCCTGCTTCAGGCAATAGAACCACTTGTGAAACTGTCTCCCTCATTTTACTTCTTTGTCACTGATTTTTTTTAAGCCATGTCCAAGTGCCAAATACCACTGCAAGTACCTGCAAGCGAACGTTCGGCATTGACAAATGCTTGTTTGTTACTTGCTTAAATCTCCATTGTGCTTGCTTCTGCTGGTGCATTCCTCCATCTTCAGTCTGGTGTCCCCATCTTAATCAATGCAGTCTCCCTGCTGGCCATAGCTCTTGCCCACTGGCTTGATCCCCAGGTGAAGTCCCTGTTTCCAGATGTCCCCCTTTACTAGGTACTCTTGAGGGCGGTTCATGATCACTCTGCCATAATCTGTAAGGGGGACCATCATTTGGCATGCCAGGTGGATGTGGGAGGCATCAGGATCCAATGTCATTATACTTCCAGTGGATGCTTCTGATTCATTTATTTGTCTCACCTTCATCGCTCAATGTAAGTGTGCATTTCTGTAACACTTTTGGGACAGGAGATGCCAAGCAATGTGCTGTCACCCACATTGCCAATAGTGTCTCTTTTAAGCCCTATCAGGTGTCATTAATTTAGCTTTGCAGCCCTGAACCCATCACAATAGGAGGAGAGCATACCTTTTGGCATCTGCTCCTGATGTCTTATGCTCACAGAGCAAACCTGGAGCATCAGTATTCTTGAACAGTCCCCCATTGCTCAAATCCATGCAGTCAGCCTGGTCCCAGTTTGTTTTTTGCAGTGGAATGCCATTGACATTGTTATCCTGTGTCCTCAGGTTCAGTTTGGCTTATGGGGATTGGGAGGTTGAGTAAGCAAGAGGGGCTTTCATCTGATAGCATTGTTTGTGTAAATGTGGCTGACTTCAGTTTAGTCAAGGATTCCTGTGGATACCAACTTAGTTGATGTTGCAAATCACAGTGATGATAGTTTTTCTTAGTGCCCATGGCAAATCTCCCCATCAGTATATATATAGGACGGAGCTGCCATTTTGAATCTTGGCTGAGGAAGTGTCCCAGTCATTAGAGACATAGTTCACCATTGGTAGTTAACCTGGATAAGGCAATTGTTTGTGATGACCTTAATCATTTGATTTTTTATTCCATAGAGCATACCTACTGTATTTTGCGGTGAATATTTCTGGTAATTTCAGATAGCTGGTGCTCAAAAGTTAAGTTAGGATCAGGATGCAGGCCAAGATATTTGAAAATTTTAGTCACTTCACTCGTACTGTGGTCATTAACTACACTCCAGTTGAAGTGACTGAAACTTACAAATATCTGGATACCTGCCAAATAATTAAGCTATCTGATGGTGTGTGAAGGCTAAAGATAATGTGATCTTCAAGTAACTCTGATTGTGACTCCTGTGATTGTTTTGCAATTCCTATGAAGTCCACGACAACCCAATGATCACTTGAAACAAGGTTTACCCATGATCTGATTATGCAAAATTTGATAGGTGAAGGAACTTTGACACCCATATGATTCTAGTGAAATAATTCACTGTGGAAACCATGAATATAATATGCTGAAACAACCCAGTGGCAAGTCTGGACAATAGGTATTGTGTAGAGTTCAATGGGAATCATACATTTCTTGGGTAGTTGTTAGGCATGAAGGGTAGCCGAGTACCACAACCAATAAGTGCATTATTTCTTTATGACCCCATATCCTGGAGTTTGCTGTTTCAGTTAAAAAACATACTTTGTTTAAAATACATATATATATATATATATATATATATATATATATATATATAGCTCAAATGAGGTGTGCAATTGCCAGAGAATAATCAATGATCAGGTGATGTGTTTCAACTATTGAGCTTATAAGATTTTCATTGCCTATTATATAATTGTAAAATTTAAAATCCAGCTTTATCACTAACATATGTTATCAGTAACAGTAAAACAGAATGCCTTTCATAATTATAATCAGCTAGATAAAGGTGGGCAGCGTGGATTGGTATTTGAGTGTTTCCGTAATTTGTCACCCAGATTATTATCCTAAGAATGTAAACAAGAGAGCAGAGCTAGTTGCTGGAGTGAAAGGACATACTGTGTGAGAGCTCTTGCTGCTGGCATTTTTTTCTCATTTTAAAACTGAGTGAATTTTACATAGATTATCACTGGAAAACCTTGATAGGTTGCAGTGCAGCAACCAACAACAGCCCTTTTTAAACAAAAACTTCTGCTGGAACCATACCACCAGTGAGCCTGCCACCACTAGAGACTTCCATGATGAGTGAGCTAATTGAGATTAAAAAAAAAACTTCTGTGAATGGCTTGAAAAAAATTAGTCCACCATATCTTAAATGCAAGGTAAAGGCTGTGGGACATGTGGACCTGGTAATGGTGTCCTTAACAACAGTGATGCAGGAAAAGTCACTTCTTCACCCCAGGTTATAGCACATCGAAAATTCTTTGCAAGAAAGAAACTGTTTGCAGGTGGTGGGTCTCCCTGAGGGCTTCAAGATGAATGATCCCATACCCTTCCTAAAAAACTGGCTGCCTAGCCTCCTAAAATGGGATGCTGCACCTCTACTGGGGTATATTGATAGGGCCCATCCTGTTTCATCCAGTCAAGTGGCTTCTGAATATACCACACAGACCCTGCTTATATGGTTCACAAAAGTTGGTACAAATGGCAAAAATATTATCAGCAGCCAGAAAACTAAAAGAGTTTCTAGCAGGGAATGCAATCATAAACTTTTACCTGGATCTTTAGCTTTCAACCCATCAATATCACAAGGAATTCTAGGGAGCTAAAAAGTGTCTAAGAGCTCTTCAACTGCCATTTGCCTTGTTATTCCCAGCTCATTTAAGAGTGAAGTATTTTTCTTTTTGTTTTGCTCACCAGAATGTTTGCTATGTCATAGTAGTATGGTGGATGTGTGGAATAGCACCTAGCCTGGCAACTGACATATCTTATTCTATTCCTCCCACTACACCATCAGCTCTGTGACCTCACTGATAGTAACATCAGAAGTGACTGTCCTGCCAGCTCCAGAGTGGCTCTTCCTGAGCAATAGCAGTGGTGTTGTTACAGTCAGTGAGGTCACAATGTTGATGCTGTAATGGAAGTCAACTGTTAGGCAGAGTGCTGTTTCACACATCACCCACACTACTATCAGGTTAAAAACATCTTCCAATTATGTAAAGGGAAAAGAAAGACTACTTCGGATATAAAAGGTAATAGCTGACTACTTTTAAAAACCTAATGTCAGTTTTAGGCAGCACACTAACTCTCTAAACCAGTGAAGGCCAAAAATGATATCATTTCATCACTAATAATAAATTATTTATGCTGTGAAAGAATACAGTGTTGGACTCACAGAGCAGTCATTCATACATGTTTGACATACAAATTGTTTATAAAGCTTATTTAGCATAGAAAAGGCCAAACAACAATGATGTAGAGTAGCAGTCCATAGTGTGTGAAGGCTACTGATTTCAATACTTATGCTTGCTTAATCATGGTCAACATTATTAATTAATTAATTAATTTGCTTGTTTATTGAACTTTGTTGATCAGGTAGGCTCACTGAGACTAAGACTCCATTTTGCAGGGGTGACCCAGGTTTAATTACATAAAGGCATTTCAGAACAGACTTAATGCATTCAGATAACAGTGAATAACAATGGATTCAGACAAGTCTTAAGGAAGGTTCGGCAAGAAGAAGTATGTTGCGGCAGCCCTATGCACTGTAGGCCTAACGTCTGAAGACAGCAATGCAACAAACCACACTCTGTGAAGGCTACTAGTTCCAAACATGATGTCTGTTTAGACACTGCCAAATACAACAAGGCTTCACATTATGCTATGTTTAAGCATTTGACATATAATATTTGGTCAGCCTTGGCAAAATATTAAATGTTTATAGTTATTCTTATTGATGACAATGACAAGGGTGAAACAAGCAGACCATGTTTGATAGGTCACTTGCCAGCACAGTTTTTGGTAAAACATTTCTTACAGTTCAAAGCTATAAGAGTCTTGCTGTGCTTTTTGTATGATGGATCAGCTAATGGTTACAGTAGTTCCTGTGTTCAGAAAAGGTTGTCTCACTCTCCATAAAGTAGACATGAGATTGTACAGCCTCTACAGTGCAAGCCAGCAGACACCATAAAACATTCAGGTGTGTCTCTCAGATTAAACGATCAGACATCTGGTTGAGATACTGAGAGGTGGATGAATAATTTTACTGAGCACTGAGCAGTTTGAAGAAGAGAGCAATCATCCAGCTACTCTGCATGGCAGCCAATTAAAAACTGGCGTCGATCACAAAGGTACAGCAGCCTGGTCTGTGTTAAAAGGAAAGATAACAGGGACAGCATGACAATTTACTCATTCTACTAGTTGTATAATTAATGGACAGAGAAGTCCTAACTAGCCACCTCATTATCTTCCTGAGTTCAAGCAGACAGTGTAGGAGATTCATCATTCCCTTTCAGTGTAGCTGGTCTTGTCAAAAATAGACAGGTTTACTTTTCAAAGACTATGCATCATGTAATTTTATCAATGCAGTAGTAGGGGTACCACTCATGATGCTGGTGACCCCTTGTTTGGGAATGAACTAGGGTCATCTAAGGCTGGCCAGAGGGAGGAGGATCAACTTTTCCAAAGGATAATTGCCTCCTCTGGAGAAGGAG
This sequence comes from Neoceratodus forsteri, assembly GCA_016271365.2. Lineage (NCBI taxonomy): Eukaryota > Metazoa > Chordata > Ceratodontiformes > Ceratodontidae > Neoceratodus > Neoceratodus forsteri. Next base: position 76,477,441 of record CM057450.1, read on the forward strand.
GGAGATGTACTCTAACACTGTACTGCCACCTGGGTGACCACAGGATGTAGGGCAGTTTGAGGGCTTGTGGGCAGGTCAGATATCCTTGACCTTGGTGTGCCAGCATGCACAGTGTGCTTGTATCCACAGTGTCTTCAACAGCTTAGCAGCAGCAACAGTACTTCTCTGTTGACTTGAGAACAAGGATGGGCAACCCCCTCTTCAACAGCAGCAGCAACACATTGGGATTCACAGGTTCCCTCCTACACTTTCCTGTATATGGTCTGTCACTGGACATGCAAGTAGTGATTTTTCCTCTTCTGCTGTGCTCACAGCTCTAGCTTTTTTGCAGTTCATACAGCCAGAGGCCAGATGGATAAGTCAGACTTGATAGGACTGCTCAGCCTTACTGCCTTCTTCCATTCAAATTAATATCACAAACATGACTTTAAAGCAAGGATCCAATAGGGTGGCCATAATGTAGTGGTTACATGTACCTGTACATATTTTCTTAATGTGTACGTCAACAAAGAAATATGCTTTTAGTCTTTCTACCACACTAACAGAAGTAGTATCCTCATTCTTCTCATACTGGCATTTCAAGCAAATAATTTACAGGTTAATCAGTACAGTGAGTGGCAGTACCCAACTTAAACCAGCTGCATCAATATTTACTAACCATCTGGCATCCTGAAAGGGCTTCAGTACATAGTAGATGGTCTCCAGCAGTCTACATTGATTAGGGTTGAAGTTTATCTCTCCTTTGATAATACTATGCTCATCTACATACTGGCAGATGGCTTTCTGTTGTGTAGCAGCCACTGTATCATGTTACAGGTTGAATTTAACCTTATTGCTACATATTGCTTCTGGTGGTGGAGGGAAGGAGGTTATGCAACTAAATCTTGTATTTCCACTTCTGTGGCTTTACACAACGGCTAAAATGATCACAGATGTTTTGGCCACCCTTACATACTTCTGCATACTTCTGCCTACCTTGTCTAGATGTTGAATGCATGAACTATGAGGTTATACAGTGAGTAAAGCGTATAACATGGTTATCGTCACCCATCCTTACTGCCTTAACAATGTTCATTTGCATCATTTGTTACAACAAAACCTGTTGTGCATGAGAGTGGTGTCAACCACTCATCAGATTTCTGCTTGAGTCAATCTAGGTGGGTTTCCTGATGATGACAATTGTGAAATGACTAGGTACATAAAGCTACCAGCTTGCAAAGATCATAGAGCCCCATTAACTTGCTACTACTGCTGTTGTTAAAACTACCATTTAAATCCATGGAGTAGACAAAGAAGGAAGTGGAAGAGTTGACCCAATAGGCAGTCATTGCCATGCAATCTTTGTGTGACCAATCATCTGGATGCCAGTGGTGATGTGAACTGCTTGCACAACAGATAGTCTTAAGGCATGTAACAGATGGTCTTAAGGCATGTGACACAGTCTTTCAGTCACTCTTATGCAATTCAGGAAGTGCCAGTGTTGGGAAGTACGTAGCAACGGAAAACCTTCATTGATCATATAAAAGAATTTAAGTATGTCAGTTGTTAACATTTCCATGATGTCGTTTGTTAACCTTTTTTCCTCAGGTCTGTTGGCTTTGTATTACTGGATCATTTCTAAAGACCTGGCCAGAAAAAGTTGACTTATTTGTTTGGGGTCCCCCAGATAGCAGTGTCCTACTTTTGACTCCTCTGATGGTGGAGTTAGATGAGGATTTATGGCCTCTCAGACACGTGATTGTCAGTAGGCTAAAGAAACTATGAATGGAGGACCATGGAGCTGTGCTGTCACTTGAACTATGATGACTTCATTTCCCGTATGTTGGCATCCCTTCTCATACTGAGGCCCACAGTGTGTGACATAAGCAAATGTCTTTTCATGATAGATGCTCCCAGCCATGTGCTCTCCTTATTCTGGTATGTCTTATCGAGACCTAGTTAGGGAATTACTTTCAGCCTGTCCTAGAGGTGGCCATCGTCTTTGGGTTCTTTGTGATATACTGCCCAAGGAGGGAATGTAAAAGTAGTGGGGTGGCCATCTATTTTAGATCTTGCTTAGGGCTGACAACATTTCCTGTGAATTAGACAAGATCATCTGAATGTGAGGCTGTGAAGGGTGATGCAGGTGTGAGGGGTAGAATACTGCTGGTTTATTGGCCTTTAGAGAAAGATCAGGAGTTTGTACAGGACTTTGTGTACGTCATCATTGGTCTTTCACTGAACATTACCAGTCTAACTGCATTGGGGATTTCAGTGTATGGGTAGGTGATGAAACCTGACAAATACTCAACAGTTCCTCTAGCTGATGAATTAATTCAGCCTCACACAGATGGATTGATTGCTACCCACAAACAAGGCCACACTTCGGACCTTGTCTTCTCTCTGGTGGTTGACACCTCAGATATCAAGGTGGATCCAGATGTTCCTTGCATTAGGCCTCCCTCAAAGAATTTCCCCACTATGGAGATGATCTGGTATTGCCCATTGTATTATCTGAAGCTAAATAAGTGTCTGGGAATGCTGGATGATTCAGGTATGGAGATGGTGAGCAGTGGAGGTATGATGGCAGCTGTCAGGCACTATCATTTGGCTCTAAGGTCTTATTACAGGGACGAATAGAGGCAATAACCCTGAAAAAGGCAGACTTTCTGTTGTGGGTAATTGCCTCAGACAAGCACAGGTCACTTCAACTGTCCTTCTCTGTAGACAGGCAAACTCATCCAGTCTGTCTGCAGCCCAGTGGAGTTCATCATGGTGGAGTCCACAAGAAAATTGTGACCAGTTTGGCCATTTCTTCCTGGACAGAGTATATTACATCAGGGTGGGTATCATTTCAGGTGATCCTGAGGAGAGGCATAAGGTCAGTCCTGTGGTTCTGGTGCAGAGAGTGCTATCGATCAAATAATGCACTGCACATCTCTAGCATTAACATAGCTAAATCTGGGCCTTAGTTGGTGTAGATAGTACTATGAATTTAGTAATGCACTGCACATCTCTAGCATTCACATCATCACTTGATCCTGGCCTTAACAGGTGTAGATAGGGATATGGATCTATTAATGCACTGCACATCTAATATTCAGATAACTACATCCAGGCCTTGACAGGTGCAGATAGTACTATGGATTGAATAATGCACTTCACATCTCTAGCATTTACATCACTAGATCCTGGTCTTCACTGGTACAGATAAGGATATGGATTGAATAATGCACTGCCCATCTCTGCAATTCACATCACTTGATCCTGGCCTTGACTGGTGCAAATAGAGATATGAATCAAATAATGCACTGGATATTGTTATCATTCAGATCACTAGCTCTTGGCTTTAATTGATGCATATAGTACTATTGATTGAATAATGCACTGCACATCTTAAGCATTCACATCACTTGATCCTGACCTTCATTTGTATAGAGAGGGATATGGATCAAATAAAGCACTGCACATCTAGTTTTCACATCACTGCATCCAGGCCTTGATTGTCACATTTGTCACATATTAGGATATGGATCCAATAATGCACTGCACATCTACAGTACCTGGAAACACAGAAACATAATTTGATGATAGTTAAGGACTATTTGGCCCAGTCTGCCCATTTTGTCCATGCCTATACTGTCACCACAGACCTTACTGATCTCCTTCCTCCTCCCCAACTTTCTTTTCAACTAAGATTCCCTTATACAGTACCTATTTCATGCACTTGTGAATCGCACCACTGTTTTTACCCCCACCACCTCTGCTGGAAGACTATTCCATGCATCCACCACTCATTCAGTGAAGAAGTACTTCCTCACATCTTTCTTGAATTTACCTCCTTCCAACTTCATTGCATGGCCCTTTGTTCTCGTGCATCTTTTCCTCTGAAAAATACTTTATTCCTGTACCATATTTACCCCAGTAAGATATTTATAGATCTCTAGCATATCTCCCTCCTCTCTTCCAGGGTGTACATGTTGAAGACCTCGGCTCCAGTATCTCTTCATAGGGCTTCTGATGCAGACCCTGCACCATTTTAGTTGTCCTCCTCTGGACAGCCTCCACTCTCTCTATGTCCTTCTTGAGATGTGGTCTCCAGAACAGAACACAATACTCCAGGTAGGGTCTCACCAGCAATCTATACAGTGCTAACACCACCTACCTCCTTCTGCTGGTGATACACCTCCCTATGCATCCCAGCATCCCACAGGACTTACCAACTGCCTTGTCACACTGACTCACCACCTTGAGATCATCAGATATGATTACTCCCATTTCCCTTTCCTGTTTGCTGACGATCAATACCTCTTCTCCCTTTTCACACTCCGTCTCTGGGTTTCTGTGCCCTAAGTGCATGATTTTGCACTTTTTTTTGCATTGAAACCCAGATGCTATGCCCTTTACTACTCCTTGAGTTTTCTCAGGTCCCCACACATTCTTTCCACTCCCTCTGAAGTGTACCACCATTGCAGATTTTGGTATCATTTGCAAAGATGCAGACCTTCCCTTCCAGCTCATCTGCAATCTCACTTATAAAGACATCAAAAAGAGGAATGCCCCAAGTACTGAGCCCCGAGGCACCCCACCAGTTACCATCCCTTCTCTGAAGTGAACCCCATTTACCACCACCCTCTAGCTCTTATGCTTTAACCAATTTCTTACCCAGTTTTCCACCTTATGACCCACCCCTGTGTTGCCCTGTCTCTTTATGAGTTTCCTATGGTTAACAGTATCTATTTATTTATTTGATATATCAGTTTACAACCTTTGAGCCAGAGACCCATTTCCAAAGGTACCTCATCGCATGTAAGACAGATGATAATACAGACAGGGTATGACAACAGTTACATAGACCATGTGTTACAGACATTTGTCACTCAACATTATTTACAGTAAGTACAGGATGTATATATTTTCAGACTTTATTTACAATATTTGGATGACGATATTTACATCATCACAGCAGAGATACATTATTAGCTTGAGAAAGCATCTAAATAGAGTAGTCAGTCCTATTTATGGGTTTGGTATTATTGACGTAGGTTGCAATCCATAATGGACTTTGTCAGAGAATTTGGATCAGAGAGGGTGAGATAACGAAATGTTAGTTGCAGTTACAGGAGCAGATATTGAAGAGGTGGTTGCGAAGAGTGGTTTTGAAGTGGGCGATCTTGGGTGCACTAGTGATGGTGTTTGGGAGTGCATTAAACCATGTGGGGCCCTGGAGTGGAAAGATCTCTGGGCAAGGGAGGTTTTTACCCTGGGCACAACCAGTGGTGCTTTCTCTGAGTTGAGGGTAGAGATAGTGGGGGTGGCAGGATGAAGAGAGGTGGATACCCCAGGGGGAGAGAGTCCAAGCAGTATTTTCTTGGACAGTATGCAGGTCTGGTAGCGGAGCCTTTCATCAAGGTTGAGAAGATTGGCAGAGGTATAGAGGGAGCAGGTGTGAGTGAGCCTCGGTGCACCAGTTAGGAGCCTGCAGGCCTTGTTTAGGGAGACCTGGATTTTCTGGAGTGTGGAGTTATCTGCTGCCCCATATACAAGGAGCCCATAGTCCACTAGGGACAGTATTGATGAGGTGATGGCCAGCCTAAGGGCGTTGGGGGGGGGCAGTCCCTGTGTCAGTAAAGGAGTCCAATCCATGTGTTTGTTTCAGCAGCAAGGGTGTTAATGTGGTCATGGAAAGTAAGGGCCGAGTCGAGGGTAAGTCCAAGATATTTGTAGTTGGATACCTGTTCAAGGGGGTGCTGGGTGCTGGGGAGGATGCAGAGAGTTGCACTTTTTGCTTTGTTTTGGTGGTGAGAGAAGATCATTGATTTAGTCTTTTTTTTAGGTCTATGACCAGTCTATGGTCCTTAAACCATGTTTCAGCCTGGGAGAAGGCATGTTGGAGGGAGTCCTGAAAGGCTGTAGGTTTATGATGCGAAGCAAAGAGCACTGCATCATCTGCATATAGTAAGGTTTTTGTGGAGCAGGCCTTTGGTAAGGAGTTTAGGTAGAGGGAAAAAAGAAGTGGCCCCAGGATAGAGCCCTGGGGCACCTCAGAGTGGATGGGTAGTGTGTCAGATAGGGTTCTGTTAATTTTGACAAACTGGGACTAGGTGGAAAGGTAACTGGAGCACCAGGCTAGGGGGCCTGTGGAGAAACCAAGTTGGTGGAGAGAGTCGAGAAGGAGGGGATGGCAGACAATGTCGAAGGCCTTGCATAGGTCTATGAACACAGCTCCTGCAATGTTACCAGCATCTAGGGAGGAGTGCAGGAAGTTGGTGAATTCTAGGAGGCTGTGGTGGTGCTATGAGGAATGGAAGCATGCCTGAGGCGTAGAATGTCATACTTGGCTAGGTATTCTGTAAGTTGGGTGGCAACCACTTTTTCTAACGCTTTGGGGGGGAAGAATGGAGATGGGCCAGTAGTTATTTGGGGAGGCTTTGTCACCACTTTTATGGATGGGGGTAAAGACAGCTGTTTTCCAGGCACTAGGGAATTGCCCTAGGCTTAGGGATTTGTTGAGCAGGTTCATCAGGGGGACTAGGACCTTGCCGAGGACTAATCAAAGGAGCCTGGCATCTAGGGGGTCATTTATAGGGTTATTGCTGTTTACCACTTTTTGTAGGTAAGGACGAGCTTCGTGGGTGGATATTTTGTGCAGGAGGAAACAAGGATACTGCAGGGTTGGGGGTTGGGATTGGGGCACAGGGTCAAAGAAACAACTAGGGAGAACATTGCTGAGATCCGAGAAGGTGGTGTTTAGACAGTTTGCTATGGTGAGTGTGTCTGTGGAGGTAGTTCTATTTATGGTGAGCTGGGAGGGAGGTGGGGAGTGTGATTTCCCATTGAGTTCTTTGATATTACTCCAGAAGGTTTTCACAGACCCCCATGTGGTTGTGAGAGTGGATTGATAGTGGTCTGCTTTGGCCTTATGGATGGCTTGAGTGCATCTATTGCGAGTGGCATTATAGGATTGTCTGTCTGCCATCCTACCAGATTCTGTGGCTTTGTGCCAGAGATTATTCCTGTCTCTCAACATTTGGAGTATGGATTCCTGCTTAGACTTCAGTAAAGCCTTACTGAAGTCTAAGTAGGCCACGTCTGCTGCCCTACCCTCATCTATTTCACTGGTCACCCAATCAAGGAAATCAATTTGATTTGTCTGACATGACCACCCCACCCATGAATCCATGCTGTCCTGGGTCTTGTAAACCACTGGATTTAAGATACTCCACAATCCTTTCCTTTAACTGTGATTGCATTAACTTCCCCACCACCAATGTCAGGCTGATTGGCCAGATTCATTCTTCCTACAACTTTGGTGAAGCAGGACTACATCTGCCCTGCTCCAGTCCTCTGGAACCACTCCTGCTTCCAGTGAGTTGTTAAAAAGAACTGTCAGAGGTGCAGCTAGTACCTTCCTGATCGCCCTCAATATCCTTGGGTGTCCCGATCTGACCCCATTGCTTTGTCCACTTTCAGATTTGCGAGTCCGTTTGGACTGTCTCATCAGTAAAAGGACCTGTACCTCATCCCCCCTCCTTCCCTCCCTCCCTCCCTCCCTCCCTCTAGTTTTCCTGTTGCTTTCATGTGTCCCATCCACTTCCCCTACATCTGTGAATACTGAACAAAAGTATTTGTTCAGGATATGTTTTTTCCTGATCATTGTCTGCACAGTCTTCACGTGCCTTCTTAAGCTCACAATCCCTCCCATAGTCATCCTCTTTTCACTTATGTACCTAGGGGGTTTTAGATGGTGCAATTGTTTGTGGGGAAGGGGGTGCTACAGCCAAGCAACACAGTCCAGACCTAGTCAGTGGTGTTCAGAAAAGATGGAAAACAGTACCTGATAAAAAAATCTGGGGTTCAGGCAAGTGACGGAACAAACTCCGTCACAATGCATCTTCCAGCTGGCCTGGTGCTGCTGAGGGTTGAGGCACTGGACGCGACACCTTGTGCCATGCCAGCGATCCAGGTTCAGAAGTGAACCCATGTTGTTAGGGGTCAGCAGGGGAAGGAAGAGATTGAGCATCCGGAGGACTGCTCTCTCTTCCTGGGGAGGGCTGGGGACAACGTTTGCTCAGAGAATGACCTCTGGTGGTGGCTGTAAGTAGCCAACTGAAGCAATGTGGCATATGCCTGGGGGTGGAGCCACAGCAGTACATTGCCTTGCTAGCCAGGCTTCACAGGGGTTCACGAAAATACAAATACCCCTTCCTCCCATTGATAGGTGATGTCGCCTCCCACCCATGGTCCACATTCCCAGAGTTGGACTCAACTCTCCACTGCCCCCTCTTCTCCGGCCCAGAGCTCAGTACTATAGAAAGAGTGCCCTGGGTGGGGGCAATCCTTCCCCAGAGGGCAGACCTAGGGGATGTACTGGTGCCGGGGATGGAGCGGAGAAACAGTCGAGTCATGCAGGGAGATAGATATGGAGGACTCGGAAGGACACTGGAGAGAGTTCGGTGGGGTAAGGAGGGAGCAAAAATACATTAAAAAATTAAAAAGATGCATCTTCCAGTGACCAGAGGGCTTCAGTACTGGGTCCTTGGGAGGCAAACTGCTTAAAAACAACAGCAATCTCCAGGCATTTCATTTGGCACAGACAGTCTATTGGGGCTGGTAGAAATTAATGTCCAGGCAGATTGCTTTTTAAAACAACAGCAATAGGATTTATTTGGTTTGTTTCCCAAACATTAAACAGTCACAAAAACTCAAGCAAAACAGCAGCTCCATGCAGCTAGGGGCACGGTTGATTAGTTCCAATTGATTGACAGCACAGAGCAGTGGCACTAGTCTCCGAACTTGGTTGGATGGCCGACACCACAGGGCAAGTCATATGGGTAGGATTCTCAGTTACAGTCCATGCATTATTCTCCCACAGTAGCAGCCATTATGGGGATATGTTTCAGTTATCACCACAGTATAAGCCTACCCACTCAGCTTGGTTAACATGTACTACACAGCGTCACTTCACCTCCATACAATGGAGCAGGCATGACTTGAGTTGGAATTATCCCGGGGACCCATTAATGAGATGGGGTCCCTGGGCCTGACCACCACCCTTGCTGCCACTCTGGTGGGCTCTGGGGAAGCAGCACAGTCTCTGCTTTACCAAGATGAACACCACCAGATTCGGCGGACATGGACTCTGGCAAATAGGCCTCGTCCTGCCACGCTGTGGCTTGTCTCAGACCTGCCTCTCACACTCCAACTCAAGGGCCCCATGGCAACCACCCACTTTCTGGGCACAGCTGTGGACTCTTCTCACCAGTCTTTCCAGATACCGGACCTGCCATCGTGCCAAAATCACAGTGTAGGACCCTCCTCCTCCCCCGGCTTTGGCTCCAACTGAACTGGCAGTAGCACAGCATATTGAGGATTCCACAATAGCACCAGGGTGCCTATTTCTTTGCCCACACATTGGCTGTGCTTACAGTAGATACCTCCGTCCTGGGAGTCGGGGTGGCTATTGCCCCACCCTGGGCTGAGGTCTGCAGCCTCAACTGCTACTCTTCCCCGGACTCGGTGGCATGGCTTCACAGAAGACCCCGTTTTCCCGCTGCAGATCCCTTTTATAGAGGTGCCAGATTACCACCCAAAACTGCACTGTGCTGGGAGCAGATGCCCCCAGGACACTGTAGTAAGCCTATATCATTTGGGGGCTTACACACTTCCCCCACTGAAGTACTTTACCTCCCAGTGAAGTAACTGGCTCAGCTACTCCTAAGTGGGGACAAAAGGGATAATGCGCATCTGTCCCCACATCCTCTCCTAAAAGGTTCCACTGTCCAGGCCACATGCAGCAACCACCCACTTTTACCCTATGGAGGGCAAACCCATCTATACTTGACTCATCTCCCAGTGTTCTGGGGCCCCACCACCCTGGCAACCCAGTCTGACTTCCTCTGGATGGATTGCCGAGTACCATCAGGGCCGGTGTTCCACCCAACCCCCCCATGGCACAGAACGGGGTGCCCAAACAATCTAGGAACAGAGTTGCCCTCTAGTGTCCTTAAAAGGGGAATAGAAGCTGGACCGTCAGTTCAGTGGTTGGATTTCCACCTGCGATAAAGACTACCCGGCTTTAGGAATGGACTCAGGTGTTGGAGGGCCAGCCTGGGGGAGATGGCTTGAGCATCCAACAACCGCTCACCCTCTCTTGGGAGGGAGGGGGGTTCATGGCTCGGTGTTTGCTGGTCCCTGGTGGAGGCCAGGGGACATGGCAACACATCGAGCCTTGCTGTGGGTGGGAACGTGGCCAACATTGGCTTATGCCTTGACATCACGTGGCACGTCAAGCTCCCCGAGAAAACCAGAAAAGCAGCCTGCCTGGCCAACTGGATGATGGCTGCCAGTCCCTCCACATGCCTGAAGCCCAGACAAAGGGAGTCCGTGTCAACCCCTGCCATACCTGGCATACATTGGAAGCCCTCTGGGGTGATTGTCCTCCCGTGGCAGCCTCCCGCAGGGATAGAGGCCCACCAGACGAAGGATTATGTTGGGTTACCCGGGGACACGGCAATTAGGGGTGGTGGATGGCATTCAGGATTCAACAGCGCTGGTACGGGCCTTGGCTGGCCTGAAGGAGTGGATGGCCAGGGGGTCAGAGGAGCAAAAAAAAAGGGGGGGGGAAGTATCTCAACACAAGGGTGCTAGGGTGCAACGGGTGTACATTTGCCAAATACACTTTAGCTCTCATCTCTAAGCATGCAAAACCAACGAAGTGGAAACAAGGTTCAAAACAATATTTTTAACAGCACAAAGGCTGCTACCTCCCCCCACACACACACACACACAGCTCGCCTACAGATATCCTGGACTCCCATCTACCTGACATTTCTATTTTAAAGCAAACAGCAATTATTACAGTATTATAACGTCTACACTATACCTACGCAATCTTATAATTCTAAACAGTTACTGGACTAGCATTACACTATACCTAAATGCCTATAGCTACTTAGAAGTAGAACAACCTACACATTACTTACTACATTATCACTACTACTTCTATGCACCAGGGTGCCTATCCCTAACGGATGCCCATGGAGGTAATTCCATTTAGGGGCAGTCCATGTACAGTACCCATTCACTAGCTCATCATGGCTTTGTCCTAGGGCAACCCTTCATATTTATCTAGCACTGACATAGCTATTTAAAAGTAAAATATAATCCCATTTTCCTCTAGCTTAAATGCTTTCTAGCTAACCACCCCACATTTCACATCACTGAAAAGGGCAATCACAAACTTTTTTGATTTCAGTTTTCACATTCTTTCAGATCAACAAATAATTCATTTGTTAAAGGTAAACACAACCTCACCAGGCAGGCCAGATAGGAGGCAGTAGCAGTCCAAAGTACAGCACCATGGTGCACTGAAAGTTTATTTCTTCTTTGGCGCAGTGGAGTCCCTTGTGTCTCCCATTGGTGGCAAAATAGAAGCATGGGTCAGGCTTAGTGCATTCAATGCCTCAGCAGTCCTGACTGATGACATAATACTTCAAATGATTTTCAGTTTTGTTCTGTACTAGGGCAAATGTTTTAAATAGTGTGACTCCTGCCCACACTGTCGAGGCACACATAGATTGAGTGGTGTTGATGACTTTGCTCCTGTCATAGGCCAGATCAGAGGGTCTCACTTGATTTCAGGCATGTACATTTTCAATGGCTCCATAGAACACCAATCACTCCTCCGCACCTTCACAATGTCGAACACCCACTCATTGAGATAAGGGTAGTTCTCCCCGGTGTACACCTTCTTTATTACCTCTGGAACCACCTCTCTGCCTGGCTACATTCAGGGCTTGAAAGTACCCTGGTTCTGGGTGCCTGGCCCCTAGGTAGCCAGCTTTCTTCTCTATAGTGGAGATAGCTCATCTCCATGGGGTGCAATGAGTCCATGTCCGTTATCTTTCTGTGACATCAATCAGGGAATAATGGGGTGAAATCTGGTAATCCTAGTGAGGGTATGATATATGGCTTTGGTATCTGCCGCTCCACAACCAAATCTTCATACATTCTGGTGATCCCCTCTTTGGACCGCTGCTCCTTGGTAAAAGGGCCACCTGCTATGCTCTCAACATCTGACTCTTCCTCCTTCACAATTTCTTCCACAATTACCTCTGGGCCTTTAGAGCCATCCACCATCTCTGGTTCCAATTTTGCCTCATACCATTGGCCCCAGCCAGGGGGCTGATCACTGCAGCCTTGGGGGAGTTGGTCTGAGCAGCTTGGATACCTCAACACCTGCCTTGGGGATTTCACTTGGAGTAGCCCACCCAGGGGCCCTCTCTCTGCCATGGGGAGGTTCTGGGGTGACTGGCAGTGGGGAAAGACAGGGCAGACAGCTGTGCTCTTCCTCCACCAGCTTCTCTTCTGGTGTTTTTTCTGTTGCATAACTTGGCTCCCTTTCTTGCAAACTTTGCACTGCCACAGACAAACTCTGCATCACATCAGGCAGGCTCAGCTCCACAGTGGGCACAGTTTTCTCCAATGGTGGTAAACACAACTCCACAGCTGGCAAACTGGTTCTCATCTCCTCCCTTTGTTCAAAAGGCTCATTTGCAGACACTTCACTTGTTGTGGGGCTAACAGTGTGATCCCATCCACTCCATGGCAAAGCATACTGGGCCCCAGGCACTATAGGCCATCCACCAGTGCTGTGGGAGCAGGGAAAACATATTAGCTGGTGCAGCACTCCAGTCCTCTCATGTCCACACAGCACACATCACTCGGCCATGCTGCTCCTTTCCATCATGCTACGCAAACAGCTAAGCAGCGACTCTGGTACAGTCACAGTACAGCCTCCAGGACTCGGGGCAGATGCCATGTCAGGCCTTGCAAATTTCGCTTTTTTTCTTTTTCAGCCATTAGGCAACACAATCTGCAGCACACAGCCACAAGGCACCACTCTCTCAGGGTCAACAAGGAGGGTGTGATACAGTTTCGTGGGACCCCCTCTTTTATGGGCACCTCAGGCATGCAGACCCAACCAACCATTTACTAAATTAATCCCCACATTATGAATGCATGCACATGGCATGCCATGAGGCCCCAAGCGCGCTATCTTGTCATGCACGAGGTGTACATTGTTTGAGATGGTGGCAACTCCAAGGCTTCCACAGCACTCCATGGTCTTCAACATTACCACAGGTGACCCGGTCTCTTTGGCACCTATCAGGTAGGATTACTTGGCACCCCATTTTTGCAGATCCCAGATGAGCCCCCACTTTGTAAGCCCTCCTCCCCATGTCTAGGGGTTTGAGATGGTGTAATTCTTAGTGGGAGAGGGGATGCTACAGCCAAGCAACACAGTTCAGACCTAGTCAGTGGTGTTTAGAAAAGATGGAAAACAGAACCTCATAGAAAAATCCGGGGTTCACGCAGGTGACAGAACGAATTCTGTCGAGGTGCATCTTCTGGTGACCAGAGGGCTGCAGTACCAGGTCCTTGGGGCGGCAAACTGGTTAAAAACAACAACAATCTCCAGGCATTTCATTTGGCACAGACAATCTATTCAGGCTGGTAGAAATTAATGTCCAGGCAGCTTGCATTTTAAAGCAACAGCAATAGGATTTTTTTGATTTGTTCCCAAACTTTAAGCAGTCAGAAAGGCTAAAGCAAAACAGCAGCTCCATAGGGCTAGGGGCACAGTTGATTAGTTCCAGTTGATTGATGGTACAGAGCCATGGCACCAGTCTTTAAGGGCATAAGCCTGGCATACATCCCCATGTACATGGAGTGGAAACACCCTCTTAACTTGGTTGGATGGCCAACACCACAGGGTAAATCTTACGAGCAGGATGCTCAGTTACAGTCCATGCATTATTCTCCCACAGTAGCAGCCATTATGGGGCTATGTTCCAGTTATCACCACAGTACAAGCCTACTCACTCAACTTGGTTACCATGTACAACACAGCATCACTTCACCTCCCTACAATGGAGCAGGCATGACTTGATTTGGAATTATCCTGGGGACCCTTTGAAGGGTTGGTCTTCCTGAGCCTGATCACCTCCCTTTCTGCCACTCTGATAGGTTCTGGGACACCAACACTGTCTCTTCTTTACCCAGATGAACATCTTCAGATTGGGCAGGCATGGATTTCAGTAAACAGGCCATGACCTGCCATGCCGTTGTCGGTCTCGGACCGGCCTCTCACTCTCTGACTTGAGGCCACCATAGCAATCACCCACTTTCTGGGCACAACTGAGGACTCTCCTTGTCCATCTTGCCAGAAACCAGACATGCCCCAGTGCTAAAATTACGGTGCAGGCCTCTCTTTCTCCTCTGGCTTTGGCTCCGACAAAAGTGGCAGTGGCACAGCATATTGAGGATTCCACAACAGCACCAGTGTGCCTACTTCTTCTTTGCCTACACATCTGCTGCACTCACAGTGGATGCCTCCATCCTGGGGGGCTGGGGTGGCTATCATCTCACCCTGGGCCCAGGCTCGTGACCCCTACCACTAATCTTCCTGACTCCATGGCACAGAATCACAGAAGACCCCATTTTCTGCCTAGGATCCCTTTTATAGCAGTACCAGGTTATCACCCATAGCTACAGGTCTTGGCACCATACTGGGAGCAGATGCCCCCTGGACAATGTAGTAAGCTCACATCATTGGTGGGCTTACCCTATAACATGGCTGTCCCCTTTCCTTACCCCGAGGGCTATACTTTCCTCAGTTGGCACCTTTGCTTTCCTCACTGCTTTCCCTCCCTCCCTTTCTTCTTTTGATACACCTCCCTGTGCTCTTCCCTCTAATTTTACATTTTCAGTCACTTCCTTTAAGAACTGTAGGTGTCACTTTTTCCTCTTCTTTTTGCTCACTTCCTTTGTGCATGGGTGTGTAGCCTTCACTGTTCTTTTCCTTAGCTCAGGTCACTGTTCCTTCATTACACCTTGGTCATCTATGAGATATTCACCCTTGAAAAAAAATCTGCCCACCTGAAGTCCAGGACCCTTGTCTTTGTGTGGTTTGCTTCTACTACCATCATTATGCAGAACCACACTGTACAGTTATCATTGATCCAAGGTAGCCATCCACCTTGATGCCTGCAATATTATCCCTGTTAGTGAGCACCAAGTCCAATATTGCCCCACTGCAAGTGGGCTCCCTGACTAGTTGCCTGAGAAACACCCTCTGCATGGTGATGTTTCCAGTGCCCACACAGAAGTGTACCTAGTTTCAGATATCTAACTTTAAAGGTGACTGAGTTATAAGCCTCCCAAGTTTTGGAAATTTTAAAATTACAGTTAACAACCACATAAACTAAAAGTGTTTGTCCAAATTTCACCTAATGTGGTATGCTTACTTTACCAATCCCCATACATACTGTATGTGTACCACATTTTAGATCTCTAGATTTAAAGGTGACTGAGCTACTGTATAAGCCTCCAAACTTTCAGAAATTTTAAAATTACATTCACAATTACATAAACTGATGAATTTGAAGCCCCTATAAGTTTAAAGATAGAGAATGGAATATCAACAGTGTTGTTAAGTTCATTGACTTTAAAAATTAGGCTTTAAGGCAACCCCCATGGTCCAGCATCAGAACATCATGCTGCCATGCTGACGGCCTGGGTTCAGAAGCAAGCTCTGTAAGCTGTGTTGGGAGGCAGGTCACAGCTAAAACTTACAATTTACAAAACCAGTACTTCTCCATTTAGAAGTTTCTATGACT
The DNA here is from genome assembly GCA_016271365.2 of Neoceratodus forsteri. NCBI lineage: Eukaryota > Metazoa > Chordata > Ceratodontiformes > Ceratodontidae > Neoceratodus > Neoceratodus forsteri. Next base: position 76,493,103 of record CM057450.1, read on the forward strand.
CTTCCAAGAAAGTATGCATCTAAACTTTCAATTATCTAGCTCCAAACGTGGCTAAGTTGTAAGCACAGACATTTTTTCAGAAATTTTCACGAGTATTAAATTGCCAGATTTTGAGTCCCCATAACTTCTCCACCATCCATTCAAATAATACGACACTTGGAGCATGTCTAGGACATGTAGCAGATAATATGCATACCAAACATCTGGCATGTGGCTGCAACATTGTCTGAGACATAGTCAATTAAAGAATTTCAGAAAATTCCAAAACATTTAATGACATTTTGTGGAATATCATGAAAATTCCATGAATTTGGAATTTGCTAATTTTGCCCATCTCTACTATGGACTGAGAAATACATTTCACATCTATAGATGTATGGCATTGATTTGTGCAATGCTTATTGGATGGTCCCAGTGATATAACGGCCCTACAACCTTGGGCGTGTGTTACATTGTGCTTGTTTAGGATTGTCACTTTGAGAGGATAGAATAAATAGGATAAAAGTGAAATATAAAACTAGGAAAGTAACTGAAACACCAAAAGTAATATTTTATACTGTGTTTACTGTGTTACTACTATGTTTTCATGTGCATTTCTCTTTGCTGTTTAAGACTTGCTGACATTACCTCTAAATATACACAAAATCTATTCCAGTTTAGGTACGGGTCCATTGAGTTTCTGCTCAGGGTGTAGCATGGAACAGCCCAAGAAAGGAAAGAGAGAGAGAGAGAGACCTAGCACAAAATCTGGTTACTTTCTATTTTTACTTCCAGTGGTTAAATTTAGTACAGAACAAATCATAGCTGGTTTGCTACACTTGCATGCTGACCCTCTGCTGCTACAGACCTTGAATTTTAATCACAGCACCATTGCTCCTGCATTCCAGATACTAACATTGGTTGTGATTGGAATAAAAAAAAATGGAAACTTGTGACTTGTATTCATTATACTGAATCCTATGATCGTAGCAGTACTTTGTCTTTAGTAATTTGCATCCTGTTATGCATCATGTATGGTAGCAATACCTTATTAATGCTGGCTTAACATCCCCAGGCCCTAAATCCTTTAACACTTCCTTTTCTCTTCTGCAGCTCTATAATCATCCCTATTGCAACTACTATTCACATCAGATAATCTCTTCTTTTGTTTATCTTTAATGACACTGTATTCCCTACCCCAAACCAGGCCACATTGTGTCAATCAATCAATCAATCAGTCATTTATTGTGACCACTACATAATCCACGAACACTGAAGTTAGCACAGTATAAGCAACAGAGTGAAGAAAAGTATATTTAAACATAACCAGAGATATTACATTACATTACATCATTATAGTACCCCTCAGATAATCATATCACAGCCCCACTTATCTTTATTCATTTTACACTTTTCTTCTCCCCTCTGCAACCCTGTACAATAACTCCTATTGTTTAATCCATGCACGTTCTGCACAACCTCCCTCAATGATGCCCTGAGCTTGTCAGTCAATATGTTTTACCAACAGACTTTAAAGAGGGTGGAATGAACCATTTAAAAAAGAGGTATTTCCTGCGAGAGACCATGCAACTACAAGCTGAAATCATGTCTAACTAATTGTTAACACTTACGTTTGCCAACAAGACTATGAATTGGCCTTTCATTGTGTTAACCAGTAGCCCAAGAGGACTTTCTTCATTGAAAGTTCAATACTAGCCATATTGCAGTGACCCAAACCTTTTTGGTGTGCTGAGTTATTTTGGCAGCTAGCTGCATAGATAATGTGTTGCCATGGAGATGTTAACCCAGTGCAGACTCTATGTGTCTTTCTGCATTCTGCAGTCAGTTTCCATAGTAACTATAATCTACCAAAAATGAATTATTATCATTATTCCTTTTAGTTTCCTTTATGAAAGGACTTGCAAAGCTATTGATTGCTTTGAGTATGTTTTAAACCCTGCATCACCAGCACATCATACTTTGTGACCATGTTTAGACATAAGAACCTCTTAACTGCTACCAGTTTGGACTTGACAATTCTGCTTCTACATTCCCACATTTCAGTAGGAGGAAGGATCATTGATGTGAGGACAATTCTAGTTTGTCATGGTGGATCAGTTGGTGTCAAATACAGGCTTCCAACTGACTCTGAGATTTCAGTTTACACCACTGCTAATTAATCTGCCCTTTGACTTACTGCAGCATTAGTTGGTACCTCTATAGCCCTGATTGAAACTGGAAGGACGAGCTCCAAAGTGTTTAGGTTGCTGACTATAAAGGCACCAGTCTGCTAGTAAAGCATTGTATTAGTAATTTCCTGTGCACTCCATGTTGCACATGAACAGGGTTCTCTTGACCATTAAATCAACCGGCACAACTACCCAATAATGCAATGCATTCAGTGTTGGCATAGATACTAATCAATTATAAACAGTATAATATACAGTCACCATTTTTTCTGCATGCTTGCACAGATGATTCAAAAGTCATTCTTCATCATTCTGATGTCACAAAAACTGTTAATCATAGGAGTGACACACATTATGAAGACTGACTTTTTCAGAACTCACTGTGGTTGTTTCTTTAACCCCTTCCTAATAGACACTACCCCACCCAACACACATATACATATGCAGCTTCCATTTTTATGTTCGCCCTTGTGCTTGCTCAGAGTGAACATATTGGTATGATAGTGAGTTTTGAGAGGTGTGCCACTGTCAGTCCAATATAGGACAATCTGCAAGGGGTTCATAAGTGTCAGATAAATCATCAACCAGGCTGATCATGACACTGTTCTGGTCTTGCTGGGCAGAATCTTCATGTAGTGCAAAGAAAACAGCTGAACCATTTATAAGGTGGCTCTTTTCCTATTATCTGAATAAGCTGCCCAGCAAGCCAAACTGATCAGCATTATGATCAGCCTGCTCTGTGGTCCTTTTCTGCAATATAAAAACAATCCCCCCCACCCTCTGTTAAGTACCCTCTCACCTCCTATTGCTTCTCACTTCTTAATTTCCCAGCACTGTGGTGCCCAATCCCCAGTGCTGGCTAATAACCACCACCCCACCTGTTTTCACTGTGCAGCACCAGGAAGCCCACTCCTGGTGCTGCCAACACACCACCAACACTGGTGTGCCCAATCTCCAGTGTTGGTACCTAAAATAAAACCATTCCTCATAGGTTTTTTTTTATTTTGTACACCCTGTGAAAACAAAAGCAATCCATTGATGTCTGTTGCCACCACCAGCAGACCGCCACCATTATCCTCCCTGCAGCTGACCCTCCTCCTCATGTCCCCACCTTTAATTTAAAATTTTCAGCACAGGGGTGCCCAATCCCTGGTGCCATCTTGTACCCCATATGCTGCCCATTTTTAGTGTGCAACACAGGGGAGCTCATCCCAGTAACACCAAACACAACACCGACACTGGGATGTCCAACCCCCAGTGTCAGTACCTGAATTAAAGAAAACTGCTCCTTGTAGATTAGTTTCATTTTCTGACACTGAGGTGCCAGTTCCTGATGCTGGCTAATTCCCCCCCAACTCCACACATTTTCCATGTGCAATACTGAGGAGCTCACCCCAGTGCCGCCAAACACAACACTGACACTGGGGTGCCCAGTTCCCAGTGTTGGTACCTGAAATAAAGAAAACCATCACTCATAGACTTTTTTTTATTTTTATATATCTTGCAAAAAAGAAAACATCTGTCGATGTCTTTTGCCAACTGCTGCTGTTACCCTTCCCTCACCTGACCCTCCCACTCAGCACCCACCACCCCACACACCCCACCACTCACTTGCCTACTGGGGTTCCAATGCCATAATCTTCTCTGAACTGGTCACATCTTCACTCTTCAATGTTAAACCGTGAACTAAGGAAATTAGGTATGCAGTTCAATTTAAATCAAATGTTTTTAAACTTCTCCTCATAACTTTGTCATTGTTTAAGATGTTTTCCCCATTTTCAATATGGCCTTTTTGGGACCTCACCTCATGAACAAATCATTGACATTATGAAAATTCATCCCAAAAGTTGATTTCTTGGTTGCTGTGAGAAATCTTCTTTGGGGCAGGATTAGAAAACTTTCTCCGCCCTTTTTCATGAAATGGGGACATAAGAAGGCTATGTTAAAAATTTGGGACAAATACATTTAAAAAAAAAAAAACGACAAAGTTACCAGAGTCTGTGGATATTTTCAAAGCACACTCATAACATTGGTAATTTTCAACATTTTGACCCCAAATTTTTAACGTAGACATTTTTTCATACCACCTCATGAAAATGACAGCTGTGATTTATCAGATCCTAGCCAAAATGTGTTTTTGCACTTGTGGTATGAAATCACCCTTCAGCCAGGATTTGAACATTTTCTCCACCATTTGTCATGAAATGAGTCATGAGAAGACTGTGTTGAAAGTTTGGATAAAAATCTTAAAAGAACAAAAAAGATATGAGTGTATGTTAACATTTTTCAGTATATGCTTGTAATATAAGTAATGCTCAATATTTTGACCCAAATTGTCAACATGGCCATTTTTTCACACCACCTCATTAATGTGACAGCTGTCATTTTTTAAGTCTGGCTAAAATGTGTTTTCACAGTTGTGGAGCAAAATGAAATTTTTTGCCACCATTTTATAAATCACAGTTGTCATGCACAGAAGGACTGGTCATAAAAAAGACTACGTTGAAAATGTGAAAGGGATCAAAATGTAAAAAAAACAACTAAACTATGAAGAAAAGTTAAATTGCTCTAATGTTTATTCATAACTTTATTTAAGATTTTGGCAGCTAAGTTTTAAAATATCCCTTGTGTTATCCCACCTCCTGAACATGACATGTGGCATTTTCCAAATCCCCTCCAAAACTAGTTTTCACAGTTACACTGCAAAATCACCTTTTGGATGGGATTTAAAAAAAATCCACCTATCTTGGTCATATGTCAGTTCATAAAAAGACTTGGAAATTTGGGATCAAAATATGACAGCCCACTGAAAATTAGATGCTGTCTCTCAGCTGGTCTGTCCTGGGTATATACAATTTAAAACTGTGTAAACACAGGACACCACTGAAAATGAGATATTGCTTCTCATCTGGTCTATCTTGGATAAATCTATAGCAAAAAATGTGTACAAACAAGAGCCAGTATAACAGCAATGCAAGCGCTGAACATTCATCAATGAAAAACGCTTGTTATTTATTCTATCCTGCTCATCCTCCTCAGTCTTTAGCTACAGAATGCATCATCAGATCTCTGCTTCCACACACTGCAGAGTGAAAGGTGCAGAACTGATTAGCTGATCACAGCACTGGGAAGAAGCAGACCTCTGGGCTCAGGTCATGAGCGGAAGATGTGAGTGATAATCTGGATGACCAGATACAGTACATTTACTTTTAATTTTCTGGACCCTATATTAGAAGCAAACCTTATAGATAGAGGGAGCACACTTGACCAATCAGAGCACTCCTTTCCCCTGTGTATGAGATACCCTTATACCATAAAAAAGTGTCTCACATGCAAGTGCCCTGAAAATGGGAACATTTAGGAGTTTTAAATATTATTGATTGCTCCCACTCTGTCATATATTAATTCTTTGTAAAAAAAAAATTGTTAATGCACTAGGTTAGGGTAACTTAACAACACAAAAGTAGAGGAAATATGTGAAGGTTTCTAACTCTAACTTCCAACCCCCACCCCCACCCCAGCAGCAAAAGGGAAAGGCATTAGGGCTGTGAGTCTACGGAGTCTTGGCGAATCTGTGGTGGGTTCTTCAGTGGCATTGTCAACCCTAATACCCACCCCATTCCATGAGCAGACTTATGTCACACATAATCTCCTATCTTAAGAAAGGATCAACAAACTGTGTTGGCAACCTGTGGCGAGACATACTTTTCTTTCTTTGAAGAGTGTATCATTATGAGGCAGCTGCTTGGAGCTGTACATTGTGCTTTAGATTGGTTGCCGTTTTTGTAGGTTTTGAATTTTGTGGGTTTTTTTTTAAATAGAAACAAGTTGGCAGCCATATGAAAAAATATTTTTTCCTCATGAAAAAGTCTACTCCCTTTTGAAAAAGGATCCTTTTTTGTATGGACCAAATCCTTTTTTTGTTCCAAACAGTTATCCAAAAGACTGTATTGAGCAGGCTCAGAACTGAGGTTTTAAAATGTAATACCTTTGGAACGGATTAGTATTTGTTTCACCGAACCAGTGAGAGGGGACATCTGTGGGACAAGTCCTGTGTGTCCTGAAAATTTCAGACCAAATTTCCAAACTGTCAGGGTGCTAGGCGATGACAAAAAACAACAAAAAAATACAAAAAAAAAGGATTTTTTTTAAAAACTTTTCACTATCTGGATCTCAGAATTTGCATATCTGACTAGAAGAAAACTTGGCATAACAAGAACTCTACCACCCAAGACAGTTCATGAAAACTTTCTTGCAAATCCATTGAATGATTGTGAAGATATTAAAATGCAAAATCTGTGGTTTAACATAGAAACCCCTGCTCAACCCGAATGATAGTGGTGCTATTGTGCCACTATAATACATCCTGGGAGACCACACATATATTTATGAGTGATATCATTTGCATTTCTACAGTATCAGAGCAGCCAACCCTCAGTCTGTGGTTGTCATTCCCTAAGTCTACATGTGAAATGTAACACAGTACAGGATACAGAATACAACATGTAGGATAACTGTGAATAACATGGCTGTTTATTCCATACCTAATAAATGGCCAGCTATAATCATATACAGAAGAGCCTCTATATGTTAAGTGTTGTGAAATCAAAAACCCCATAATTCAGTATGAACCCATGACAGGGGTGTGTGTTAGTGGTGGTGAAGGCGGGACATTTCACTTTGTAAAAAACTATACAAAGTTTCCTGACTTTGAGTTGTGCAAATTACTACTCCATACAGTTCATTGCCCTGTGAGGTGGGCACTTTACCATGCAAAGGCTACAACAGTGGCATTTCATTGACATAATGCCACTTTGTATAATTCATCACCTGATGAACTGGCACTTTGCCAGGTGAATATTTCGTGTACTGGCACTTTCATCGTAAAGTGCCACTATGTGAAGTTTTCTTGTTTGAAAATTTGAAATAAAACTTTAAAACCACCATACCCATGTAATACTTTACTCACCCTCCTCTCTTGGACCTAACCATTAAAAATGTTTCCATCCACCCTCGTAGCACCCAACTGCTGCTCCTCCCTGTCCCATAAAGTGAAGAATAGTAGTTAAGTTACAGTAGGTTCCAGTCAATGTAAGCCACTGTGAAACCTTTCCCTCCATCCTCATCTACACTGCAATATTCCCACCTTTCTCCACCACCTGATCAAATAAATGAAATAACACCATGTACTCCCACCCACTGGCATCTGTGCATTGCACCATCCCTCCACCCCCAAAAACGATAATAGAGTTCCACAGAGAGTGACCAGCATAGCCCTGCCTCCACCTTAGCCCAACACCTTTCAATAGATAACATTTAAAAGTTAACTGAGATTAGAGCCGTCCCAGTGGCACAAAGGGCTGAGGTGCAGGACATCTTACCTCTCACCACACCAGTGACAAGTGTTCGGGAATGAGTATGGGATGTCAGAAGTCGGCTGGGGGGAGGGCTGGAAGTGAATGGAGCAGCCACCAGGCCACTCTTCTCTCCTGAATTTGGAAGGTAGGCCTCCCTGGCACTTGGCTTCCACTGAGTGGAGGATCAATGACAATGTCAGGCACTGGGGAGGGCTGGCAGTAGGCTGGGAGGGTGGGTGGTTCAGAGCTGTCTTCATTGCCGGTGCATATGGGCAAACATGGATGGCAGAGGCTCTGGAGTTAGAGGGGAGAAAACGAGGACCCCCCAGAGACAAGATGAGGATGCCCACCTACAGGCTCCGTGCCAGTGGATGGGCACACACCACAAGTCCTGTGGTAGAGAACATCAGGCATAAGGTAAGTCCCAAGGGAGCCGGATGATGGGGCTGAGGGGGTCAGTCAGAGTGGGGCAGCCGGGGAAGAAAGAGCACACACTACATATAAAAAACAAGTTACCTGGTATCATTATATGGGGGAGGGACCACTAGGCATCAGGAAACTGTTTTATTCCACAGTGGATTGAGTTGGAGAGGGAGACCATGGTACATGTTCCCTTCTGCTCAGGGACCGCTCAGGGGTGGTGCAAGTTCTCTACACCCTCCCAGAGGACACACTTCTAAGTACCCTTGGAATAGCCCTGGCTGGTCTGTTGGTACTTAGAAGTGTGCCCTCTGGGAGGGGTTTAGAGAATCCCAATTTAGGGGATGTAGCAGCTTGTGTCTGCTGCAAACCCCCTAGTGCCATGCTGCAGCCCATTTTGTGCCATAAGGTTGGTGCAAACCTTCTTTGGCACACACAGACTGCATTTGATGCTGGCTGCTTTTGAGAATTACTTCTGGAGTATCTTTTGGCACAAGATGCACCTTGTGCCATTCCTTCCACCAGTCAGGGTGACTTTGAGAATCAAGCCTTCAGTCTTCAGACATTCACTTTTCACACATTCACACTTTACACATTTTATCTTCATTCCTTCACTCTTCACACATTCACTCTTTACACAGACGCTCTTCAGACATTAATTCTTCACACATTCACTCTTTATTTCTTATATATAATTTTGACCCCACATTTTCAAGATAGTCATTTTATGATTGCCCTTATAAACATGACATGTAGCATTTATAGAATATTAGCCAAAATTGCCAGGCAGGTGACCTATTGGGGATGGGGGGGGGGAAGAAGCGGTACAGGTCAACTTAAGGGAGCACTGCTTTGATTTCAGGGGACCTATGTACTTGCAGCTAAGAAGAAAGGTATCTGTGGCTACTGCTAACAGCACCACAAATTTAATCCCCTTTTTTGAGTTTAGAACTATGGTCAAAGTACTCTGGCAATGTTCATTTCAGTTTCACACCACATGCAGTAAGTAACGATGTGCATCTTGATCCTCTGCAAAATACAATAAATAAGAAATGCAATATGCTATTAATACTGTCCCATTCATAATTTTCAAAAGCATGAAACAAAATTTCATTTATATGTATGTGAATTTCTGAGTGTTATGTAGTAGTAGTAAAAGATTTATTGCTATTCAGAAAAAATATCTTATTTCACATTTTTCGGATGAGCCTTTTTTCAAGATGGTCCTGACAATATTGAAACAATAAAAGATGTCATCAAGTACAAACATCATTTACTTACACATTCCAAAATAAAACAAAAATACAACAATTGTACTTACTATCTAACACAAGGCATATATATTTAAAACATGATTATTTCATTTAATTTCACTTACATCATCTGTTACACATACATCTTACTCTCAATTCCTCTGTCAAGTATTGGGTAACCAAAGATGGTTTATAACTCAATTTCCTTTTCATAGAGTTTAACAAATTGTAATTTATGGCATAATCTGCCCTAAATGTCATTTTAGTAAAATGGTTTGTCATTTTGGGCTTGTGAAGGAGTTCCCCATTGTTTCTTAGATGATAATCATACAGTATTTAATACTTTGCTCTTCTATTTTATCTAGCAAATATTTGGGTTCACCTATCTTTAACAGTCTATGTGTTTGTAGTGCCCCTATTAGTTTTCTCCTATTTTCTAGTGTTAACCAATCCAACATGTGATATAATTCACAGTGGTGAGTTTTGAAATCACACTGTAGAATAAACCTAGCTAGATTATTGTAAGTAACTTCTACATTTCTTAAAAGAAACTTTATGGCCTTCCCATATATATGACTACCATAATATATAATAGGAATTAATAGTTGGTTTACAATAGCTTTTCACATCCGAATATTGATACAATACCTATTTCTTCTAAAAGCCTGATGTTTTCTATTTACTTTGCTTACCAGATCATTTATATGGACATCGAATTTCAAACCCTTGTCTACCCATACCCCTAAATATTAAAATGGGGGACCTGTTCTAATATTACCTGTTTTAATGTATTTATGTTTATGATCTGTTTTTGATTATTTTTATTCTTCTGAGATGTGAAAAGAAGTTTTTTTTTACTATTCAATACTAATTTTGATTGAATTAGCCAGTTTTCTAACCCTGAGAAATCTTCCTGCAACTTCTTTTCAACTTCGCAAGTATTTGCTCCATATGCAAGTAAAACTGTATCATCAGCATATAATTTAAATTTTGTTTTAGTGACAATTTGTGATAAATCATTTACACAAGTCAAAAACAGGGTTGGGCCCAAAATGAAAATATGTGGTACCCCTCTAATTACATTAAGCTGTTTAGAAGCAACATCTCCAAGTTGAACCAATTGTGATCTTTATGATAAATAAGAAGAAAATTATCCTAATGTTTCAAAATCTAAGCCCAAATGTCCCAATCTCTGAAGTAAAACCATGTAGTCCATGGTGTCGAAGGCCTTGGACAAATCCACAAACACTGCTCCCACCTCCCCACCCTCCTCAAGCTGGGAGGAATCAATGTCTATTCGGTTGGTGAGTGAGGTGTCCATGGAGTGTCCTTTTTGAAATCCTGATTGTAAGTCTGAGAGTAGATGGCATTTCTCTAAATAGTTACTTAGTTGTTTTTAGATCAGTTTTTCCAATACCTTCGACATCGTGGACAACAGGGCTATAGGTCTATAATTATAGGGATCTATTGGATCCCCCCCTTTGAAAATTGGTACCACCTTTACTTTTTTCCAACTATATGGAAATCTCTACTTCATCAGGCTCCAATTGAATGTTCTAGTCATTATAGGAACCACAAATTCAGCGGCATCTTTTAAGAACCTGTTTTCAATTCCATCTAACCCATATGCTTTATTTATTTTTAGGTTGTTTAATTCTTTCTCAACCTCCTTACAACTGATTTTCTTAAATCTAAATCTTGGAATGTTCAAGGGAACAATGGAAGATGAAATTGATGTCATTTCATTTTCATGATCAGGAATATTTATGTCATGCAGATTTATAAAGTAAGCATTCAAGATACTAGCGGAATCCATTTTGCCTTGAAGTATGCAATTTTTGTGGGATATAAACAGGATTTATTTGTAACTGGTTTCTCCAGGGAACACATTAGAGACCAATACTTCCTTGGGTCTACAGTTTCAACAATCTTTGTGCTGCAATATTGTCTTTTTGTGTTTTTGATTTTGATACCTAGTCTATTTTGATGTATTTTATACTCTTCCCAATCATTAGTACTTAAAGATTTATTTGCCCTTTTCCACAATCTGTTTTTTATTCTGATACTTTTTTTTTAGTTTTTCTGTTATCCATGTGGGCTGATTTTTCTAAACTGCAATCATATATGTCATATAAAAAACTGTTTTGGTTACTCTGTAAGTGTCAGTTTTAATGTAACTGCAGGGTTGGTAATCATTAATTATATGCTATAGGGAGAATTACCCTGTAGTTACATGTTTATTGCATGTAACTACATTGCAATTGAAAAGTAGTTACAGTGTAGTTATACTGTAACTACAGTGTAGTTAAGGAAACTGAAAGTGTTACCACTCTTTTGCTGAAAGGCTTAAAACTAAATTACTTTCTCATACATTGTACTGCCTTCAGGAAAATTCAGGTACTCCCCTCGGTAACATCCTAGTGTACATATATATATATATATATATATATAATATGTAATAGATAAACCACTCTGAGGTATGCTGTCACACTCTGATACCCACAGGCCTTGGTGAGCATCAACCACCCAAGCCGTGCATATATCAGAGTGTGACTGTATACCTCAGAGTGGTTTATCTGTCTTATAAAATGTTAAAATTGTTTTGGACGGGGGTAAAAGTGCAGGTGTCCGGTCACGCTCTGATATATGCACAGTCATGTGATGCTTTACATCCTATAAGATATCAACAGTTTCCCTACCCATTTTATATATATCCAGACCAGTATTTGGGGAGAAAGTTAGGAACTCAGCCAACTAAAAATATGTGTTTTTTAGTGGTTTTTTTTTCTCTCCCGCACTGCTGGCTTGTCCTCTGGAGGGTGTCCCTGGCCCCGTCCCCCAGCATCTATCAGCCAATTCTGATGGAAACCCAGGGCTTGCCCCCCTGGTGGGGGTTAGCAGGGGTCCCCAACCCCCCACTGAAGACTGGATTTAGTGTGCCAGCACCGTGGCTAGCCGGGAGTGGAGCCTGTGAGGTGCCCTCCTCCATTCTGCATGGCGGTGCTGCTTTTTTCCTCCTTGTTCTCCCCAGGAGTCGGGACCATGCAGTGATGCCAGCAGAGGGGAGCACACACGCATCTGCATGTGTATCCTCCAGGTGTCTGGCCTGACTCCTCCCCAGCTTTGTGATACAGTGCCCTGTCCCCCAGCCTCCACTGGGTGTGAACAAGTGCCAACCAAAGGAAACCCTCCTCCCCAGAGAAGGAGAGCAGTCCATTGAATGCTCAATCCTTCTCCTCCCCTGCTGACCCCCAGCAGCCCATGCTCATTCCCGAACACGGGTTGCCGGCATATCGTGAGGTAAGACGCCAATGCCTCAGCCCTCAGCACCACTGGGCTGGAATAAAAAAAAAAGTGTTTTCAAATGTTTGCATATAGATCATCATGTCATGTGCCAGGTCCCCGACATTTCACCCTTTAAGGGGCTTCTTTAAGGATGACATGGTGTGTCTGTTAAGATAATCATCAACATAAATCAGTGTTTACAGTCATGTACAGCTAGGCCCTCACTGAAGAGAGTGCCCTAGCATGCAGACATATATTTTACTTAATTCCAAATATGGAATTTTTTTTTTTAAAGTACTTAAAGACATTGTACAGCCTGACAGATTGAAGCACTCTTACCACATTTTCTGTGAGTGATAACTTCTAGGAAACTGCAGGAACTCAAAGTAATCCAACAGCAATTACATAAGGGAATAATCAATGAATGGCTATGTGCAATATTGCAACAGCAAAATGCCCTAGGTGTGTTGTGAGGCCTGAAGTGCAGCCAAGGGCCTTCAACTACTCAGAAAGTGAGGTTATTGCAGCATTGACATGGGAAGTGAGAATATTGCAACACTAGGAAACAGTTAGAGTGGATTAAGACACTTACAGAATTCAGAAAATGGTCACAAGTGTTATACTTAAGTAATAATCATGACAGGGTGTGTATCATGGTGGGATAACATCACACCTTAGGTGGTTGGTCAATAAGCCACTGGCCAAGAGCATCTAGCACCCAGGAAGTGATGTTATACCAGCATGATACACATCCTGGATTGCATTATTCTGATTATGCAATGGCTCCTTTTTATAAAAAAAAGTAAAAAAAAAAAGTTTAAGGTACATTTTTATCTCAATTTTTGTAAGACCAGGTATATCTATGAAAAAAGCCCATAATGTTTCATTTGTCCAGTAGATAGTGCCAGTACTTGTGTCTGTCTTTGTCTGTTGTCTGTCGCCCTCCCCTGACTGTGTATTCCTTTTTCCTTTTTGTTAAATTAGTAACCACAGTACCAGCACCAGCCCCCCTTCCCCATCCCAGTTTCATTTTAAACAATTAGTACATGGAGATGCTGTCCTTAAGTAGTGTCACAGTTTGGTTTGTTTGTGTCCAGAAATTCCTTTCTTGAGCTGCTGTAATGTGTTGCATTGCTTTCCTGTCACTGTCGAAGTTTGTTTCCCGAGGTCCTTTCAGTATGTGCTTAACTGGGGGAAGGAAGAAAGAAGGCTAAAAAAAACATTGATTGGTAAGTAAAGCATGTTGTGGTTTGGAAAAGCATACACACTAGCGATGTTCGTGGCTGAGGACGAACACAAAATGTAACTGAAGCCCATGGGGTGAGAGCCCGTGAAGCTGATTGTGATGATGCCTCTGTTAACCTTCAGTCACGTTAATTCAAATATGTGAAAGTAGCAAAATTAATGTGCTTATGTGTCATGTGGGAGGGACACATTTCCTCAATTTGTTGTGGTTTGAGGTTCAATTTCTGGCAGTAGGAGGGAAGGTTTTATGTTTAAAAAAAAGGTGAAGCGCTGGCAAACTACACAGTGGCTATGCCAAATGTGAACAACTTGGACATGGCATGTGCAGTGATTTCTCTTACATTTGATGTAGTCTTATGTTTATGTGTGTTGATGCTTGCTCCATGATGCTGTGTTGGAATAAGATCACAGGTCAAAGCCTCAGCTGACTAATCAGGTTTCATCATTTATTCTTGCCATTGTACAATCCAATTTGTCAAACAGGAACCTGTGACATCTTTATCACAGAGTGCTCATTCTGGTGAATGGGTCTCTCACTACAGTACATTAGTATTGCATACAAACATGCAAACATGAAAATGCCAGCAGATACAGGCTGTACGGTCTATCAAGTCTGCTCAAGTGTGGAGGTCCCAGGCTATTCTGCTGCAACTGCCCCCCCCACCGCTTTCCTGTCCATCTGATTTAATGCCCCAGTCTACCAACTACCTCCTCCCCATCTTGCCCTGAGCTATAACCTGACCTTTGACCCTGTCTCACCCCCTCTTAAAACTGCCCACAGTTTTCAGTGATATCACCTCCTCTGGCAGCTCGTTCCACCTCGCTACTACCCTTTCTGTGAAATAGTGCCTTCTCATTTCCTCTTGACCCCCCCAATTTCAGACTATGTCTCCTCATTTTCCTTCCTCCTTTAATTTGCAAATGCCCTCAGTACTGACCCTTTTCACACCCTTCAAGTACTGGAAGGTCTCAGTCATATCATCTGTCTCCCTTCTATCCTCCAGGGAACGCAAGTTGAGTTCCCGCAGTCTTGCTCAAATGGTTTATCCCCCACTCCAAGGATCATCTTTGTCACCCTACACTGGACCCCCTCCAATAACTTGATGTTCTTCTTTAAATAGGGGCACCAGAACTGCTCACATGACAGTACTCCAAGTGCTGTCTCACCAGTGACCTGTACAGCAGGAGGATGATTTCCTCTCTCCTAGAGGTGATTTCTCTGGCATTGCATCCCAGCATTTTATTAGCTTTGGCTGCCACCTTCCTGCACTGCTCAGAATGATTCATGTCCCCTGTGACTAGTACCCCCAGATCCTTCTCCTCCTCATGGACAACTGCACATACCCCAGCAAGTAGCTATTCCCAGAGTGACTGGCTCCCAAGTGCATGACCATGCACTTCTTAGTGTTGAATCCCAGCTGCCATGTGTCTGACCAGCGCTCAAGCTTTGCCAGATCCTCTTGAAGTTCTTGCCTCGCCTCCACACTCTCCAAATCCACATAGATTGTTGTGTCATCGGCAAAAAGGCTGATTTTAATCATAATCTCATCCGATATGTTGTCAATGAAGATGTTGAATAACACTAGTCATAGTAGAAAGCCTTGTGGAATCCTATTGGTTACAGCTCTGGGAGCCAAAAGTTCTCCCCCTACAGCTACACTCTGCTATTTGTCTTGCAGCAAGTTCCTAACCCCATCCTACCAGTTTCTCCCTGGATCCCAGGTTCCTCAGTTTACTAATCAACCTCCCATGTGACACAAAGTTGAAAAGCCACACTGAAGTCCAGATACAGGACATCCACCACATGGCCCTTATCGAGTGCCTTTGTCATCCAATTAAGAAAGTAAACTAGTTGGTCTGGCAGGATCTACCCAACACAAACCCATGTTGCCTTTCATCTTGGAAACCATTCACCTCCAGAAAGAGCACCATTCTCTTTTTAAGGATGGTCTCCATTAACTTTCCCTCAATGGAGGTAAGTCTGATCAGTCTGTAGTTTCCTGGTTCATCCCCTGGCCCACTCTTATGGAGGGGCACCACATGTGGCATCTTCCAGTCCTGAGGCACACACCCAGTCACCAGGAAGCTGTTCAACAGGTCTGCCAGGGATGACACCAGAACCTCCACCATCTCCCTCAGGATCTTTGGATGTACATCGCACAGCCCTGTCACCTTATCCAGTTGCAGGAACCTAAGGTCCTCCAGCACCCTGCTGTCTTGGTTTTCCCCATCTATTACCCCCACTACTCCCGTGCCCACCCCACCTCTACCCTGTGGCATAGGCCCATCCTTCTCTTTGGTAAACACCAAACACAAGTACTCATTGAGTGCTGCTGCTTGCTCCCCATCCCCTTTCTGCCGCTCCCCATCTTTCTTGATCCTGACAATCTCATCTTTACAACTTCTTTTCTCCCTTATGTACCTGAATAAATCCTTCTCCCCTTCTCTGATCCCCTGTGCCAGCATTAGCTCCCTTGAAGCCTTGACTACCCTGACTACTCAACTCACCTCTCTGGATTTCCTCAAGTACTCTTTCCTGTCCTCCTCTCACTTGGATCTCTTTTACCTGCTGAAGGCAGCCCTTTTTTCCCTCACTTTCTCTACTACCTCCTTGAATAACCAGCATGGTTTTTTGGTCCTGGCCTTCTTATTTTGGGTCTTTGTACACGTGTCAGTAGCCTCTGCCAGACCAAGCTTGATGATGAACCATTTCTGGTCAACATCCATGTCTGGGCGGATATTAGCAAGGTGACCTTCTAGTGTGTCTCCCGTCCTTCCAAAGTCTGCTCTTTTGAAGTCCACCAACTTTGTCTTGGACATGACCACCTCCTTATCTAGACTGAGGAAGAACCACACTGTGCAGTGGTCACTTCCTGCCAGGGAGTCCTCCACCCCTATATACACGATGTGCTCCCCATCTGTCAACACAAGGTCCATCCAGTATGTTATCCTCCCTGGTTGTCTCCATTACCCTCTGCATCAGGAAGCTGTCCTGGAAGGCCTTCCCTGGCACTAGAGGTAACATGGGTGCTCCAAACCACCCCCAGCAGATTGAAATCCCCTACTATTACAGTATTGCTCATACCACTGTGCCTCCTAATTTGCTCCCCCAACCCCCTGTCAATTTCCTCATTTTGAGAGGGTGGCCTGTACACTACCCCCAATCTAAACGTCCTCCCTTTTGAGTTTTGGAGTTGTACATGTAAGGCTGCAGCCCTGCCCTCCACCCTTCCTGTTGCATAATATCCCTTCCCTTACATAACTAGCCAGCCCTCTCTTTCCCCTTTTCTCTGTCCCTTTGATACAACCAGTACCAAGGGATGATGTGGTCCCAGTCCTGGTACTGGGTGGCCCATATTTCAGTGATGGCCATTAGGTCCACCTCTCTTTCCACCATCAGTGCCTGCAACTCTACTGCTTTGTTTCCCAGGCTCCTTGCATTCAAGGAAACCACCCTCCAGCTTGATCCTGCCCCTCTTTGCACTTCCTCTCTCCTCTACCATCTCCCTTTTTTGAATTCCCCTACTTCCCCTCCTGATTAGTTGGGGGAGGCCTTTCGGACTCCCTTGTCTGGTGGCTCTGTTGATTACCCAACCTTCCCCCCTTACTCAGTTTAAATTAATTCTAGTTGCTATGTACTCCCCCAGAATATGCACAGCCTAAATTGAAATCATTCAAGGTGGATAAAAGAGGATCTCGACCTTATGTGTCCTGTATGCAAAAGGTCAACATTCTAAGTTCTAGTTCCCTCATTTTCTGCTAATACAGCATTACATTTCTGATTCTGGCCAGACTTGGTGCTGTATGTGTTGCTTTAGTAGTGAAAGGATGAAAGGACTTGACATTGTTTTTACAGCATCTTTCTTATGCACTACATTCAAAATTGCTTTAAATTTACAATAATGGCCAGCCTGTTCTGCAGTGGTAATGTGACCACTTGCCAACCAGACAATCCAGATTTGCACCTTGTGTCTGGTACCTAATGGTGAGGTGGGTTTCTGGCATGCCAAAGACAGCTCCTGCCTTGGGGAGTGTGGGCACCTTCTTGTGCCATATGACTGACCCTGCTGACCCAGGGGGAGGGCAGGTCATGTATGAAAGAACTAGTGATCTCCCTGGAGTACTTGTATGTCAGCATGCATCTACACACCTCAAGGCTGATGCAGAGGCATCACAGGCTCAGAGTGGGTCCAGCAGAGGCATTCTGAAGGCAGGGCAGGGCAGAACTTACCCATCCTTCTGAAGGCCCTCACTGGTGTTCTGCCAAGATGCTTCTCAAAACCACATCCTGGGGAGGAACTAGTGAAAGAAAATACCTCAGCAGTCTGGCAGCTGAAGCAGTCCAACCCCACATGCCGCAGTAGGGCATTATGGACTTCTCCAGCACCTTGCTGGATCCTCCTCCTGGACCTCCATCATCAAGTAATGCATCCTCATACCAACTTAGGGAACCATGTAGTTCCATCCACAGAAGACAAGTTGTAAGATATGGTTGAGATTCTGGACAGGATGTGGAGCAGATGCTTGTGGCAGGTAGTACCATTTGTGGACTCCTACGGTGGGCAGCAGGGACTGTGCAGATGGAAGGAGGACATTGCAGCTAGTAAGTAGAAATGATGGTCAAAAACAGAAAGTAAAAACCAAAAATAATAAACCTAATATAAAATGGTTTTGAAAGTTCCAGTATCCTGATAGGGATAGCACAAGCAGTAGTCACAAAGTAGTTCTGACCATCTGGAAGTATTAACCAAACAAATTCATTGTGCCTGCCATTTCAAACTTTTAAAATTGAACTGGACACTCATTTTTTACCACATGCAGATGACCACATATCATTTTTCTTTGCATCACCACTATACTGATCTTCACATCTGCAGAAACCCTCCCTAGAATCCTTTGATACCTTGCTTTTAGTAAGAGTGTACTACATTTGAAGGTTTTCGTTTATGTGAGAAATGTCCTCAACAATCCAGGTGAGTGTTTGTTTAGTACAGCTAGGAGTACCATCTAGGACTACAGCACCTAGAGGCATTTGTGTGCTTGTAAATCTCAGTAACTTTTAACAAAAGCATGAACAGTTATAAATTTAGTGCACTCTTACTAAAATACGGTTCCAGGGACATCTACGGAGGGTTCCTACAGATGTCTGGAGCGGAATATGTTTTAACTAATATTGAGGCATATGGTCTGAAATCTGGGGTTGGAGGAGTGGTGGTGAGGCAGGTAAAACACAATGGTGCTTTTAGGCCATGTTAGCACCTGTTAGTAGCAGTCCAAATATGGAGTGACTATGTTACAATTTTGTCAACCAATGTTTGAAACATTTTTATTAAAATAGTTTTTAACAGTTTTTCCTTTTTTAATTTTCATAATTTCTCATTTTAAAGTGCAATAACGCATAGGTGGGGGTTGTGCTATGATAACTCCACTTCTATGGGCTCAGCTGTGCCTCCTTGGGCCCTGTGGCTGTCACAGTAAATTCCCCACCCAGCCATGTCTTATTGCTTACTCAACAGCTGGCATCATCTGATGGCTTTCACAGATTTGTGAGATAGAGGGAAGTTAAGTAACTTAATCAAGGCCACCTTTTAATTTAAGCACATTACTAAGGTCACATTATGAGTATGTGGCAGTGGTGGGATTCAAACCTGATTTTCCAGGTTCACTGATCTGCTGTTCTCTTAACCACTAAGCTACTCTACAGCCCTTGATTGGTGCAGTAGATGGTTTGTACTCCTACCTGTTGCATTTATTCAGAAAATTAGACCTTAGGATTTGAACACCTGCTTCTATAGTACCATCTAATGCAAGTTCATAGCAAAGCAATGCTTGGATAGAGCATCAACTACTCTGGATCACCATCCATGGATATCTCAAGCATGCTTATCCGAGTGGAGGGATCTGGCTAATGGATCACCTGTCTGGATAGTCCTGGTCTAGAAAGCTGACTAATTTATAAGGCTACTAACCCAGCTTTCTCATTACTTCTCCCTGACAAAAATAATCCAGGTGGAAAATTCCCATTATCTGAGATGCCCCATAGATGCTACAAGTTATTCTAGCATCTGCATAGCAACAGCCTTCTTGAAGCTATACCCCATTCGTATACTGTAGCTCTCCGGATAGATGTTCAGGAGAAGGAGTACTCATTTTGGTAAGGATTTAGGAGTGGGGGTACAAATTTGAGATGAGTTGTGCATTGTAGGTGGAGTTTAGGGATTTAAGGCACAAATATTGGAAGCTGGAAAAGGAGAATAGGGGTTTGGAGTGGTGAGAGGTTAGAGGGTATACATTTTGAAAGGGGGATGCATAGTTTGTGAAGGATGAAATGGTAGTGGTACTCAATTTGTGATAATTTAGAGGGGAGGAATGCTAATTTCAGGATGGATGTGGGGGTAATCATACAAATTTTGGACGGGTGCAAGAGGTGAACATTTGTAGAGGATAACTGTGGGCTAAATGTTCATCTTTTTGGAGGACTGTAGAAGAATGAGAATACAATTGAAGGGGTGCAGGAGAAAAAGAGCAAGGTCTGAGAGATGGGGTAGTAAAGGCAAAAATGTTTTGAGGGACACAATGCAACACAGAGGGAGAGATGAGTAAATATGCAACATTAGCAGGGATGCCAGACAGAATTACAAATTATGAAGAGGTGCAGGAAAAAGTACATACACTGTACAGGAAAGCTTAAAAGGACAGAGGTACAAATTCAAGGAAAATGAGAACCGATTATGGAGCAGATGCACACATTTCTGGAGTGTGGATGAACCTTAGCAAAAGGCGTGAATCAGAATAGGCTATAGAAGCAGAGAGCTGCATGAGGCTGTATTTAGAACTAGTCAGGAAATTGGGAAACAACATATACATGACCTGATGCATTTCAACACTTTCTTCTCTTGTTTATTATCATGACACAGTTTTACTAATTTGCCTATGAAACTTACTAAACATTTATTATAAAAAGGATAGAAAAATGATAAAGGCTGATTAGTGGAGAGCCACATTCCCCTGAGCAGCCTCACAGGTGGAACTAGTGTTCACAAATCAGGCTACTTATGACCGTAAACACATATAAGGGTCTACAGTATTTTATTATTGCGGTAAGGCACTTCAGGGCATGAATCACTGTTATGTCTCTTCTCAGGTCTTGACAACATACAGCCTGTGGTTTATGCATTGCAATGCACCTGCAGTGTAGCATTATCCTTGCATTAGGTACACCTTGGTGTGCCTTTTGCTAAATTTATCTGTGATGTTGTACTGAAAGGGTTTGCAGGCAACTGGAAATAAAGGCTTATTTTTTGTCATTTTACAACCTGTAAATCTGACCAGAGGAATCTTTGAAAATGGGCTCATTCTGTCCAAGGACCCTCATTTAAATAACATACAAATAGAATAATAGGTTAGTGTATATTACAAAGCAGTAATTCCATTGAGAGGTTCCCATGTCCCTAGAACCTTCAGATGGAATGAATGCCTTGCAATATTCACCAAGCTATTTGTTATTTTTTTTATATTTGGATCCAAGTTTCTTTTTTGCCTCATTTTGTGAAGGGTGGTCGGCCACTTCAGTGAAGGACTGTCTCGGTCCTGGCCAACTGTTGAAATGTCTCATGCTGTCTCCTTTGCCCCCTCCCTCTTGCCCATCTGTGTTGCTCACCTCACCCCCTTCCCAGAAGCATGGCATAGTAGAACTGGTAGGCAGTTCTACCTTTTCTTCTTTTGGGGAATGCAGGATCAACCAGAGAAATCCATTTTTGTCAGGCTTAAAATTAAAAAAATCTAGGAAATATCATGGACCCAGTTCAGTTATACTAAGTGAGAGACAGCCGTCATGTTTAAAGAGTTGTTCTGCCCACCCACTAAGGAAAAGTGGCCAATCAGGAGGCATGCTTTGGAAGACATTAGGTGGCAGACTTGCGGTTACCCTTTTGAGGCTTAGTGATAATACTATCGAGTCAGGTCCCGAATGATACTACTGCGGCACCTGGACAATAGCATTATCACTTGTGAATGGTGGTATTATCACTTTGGGAGTGATGGTATTACTGTGAATTATTTGAATGTTTTAGTACTGTTATTTTAGCAATCCATATATTAAAATACAATATATATTTAGAGGACAGGGCACTGAGGAAAATTATGCCATTCTTTCTTAAATGCCATCAGTACTCACTCATCCAGGATTTTACAAGCTGGTCTGAAATATCTGAGTTTTTTTTTTAATGAAATTATCAAATAAGACAGACAATGAAATAGCACTTGCACATGAGAAATGGTCATGTCTACTTTTCATTTCTGACATGTAAGGCCTGGTTGGCCTTATATTGGGGAAAGGGAGCAATTTTTTAAATATATTTATAGTTGATCATTAAAGCAGAACCAACCAAAGTTACTTCTTAGTAACCTGCATATGTTTTCTTTGAGGCTTTAGCAGTTTGGGGATACATGTGATGTTGTCAATAATATCCATATCATGTAACCTCATTCTGTAAACCCAGATGGTGTATATAACAATATTAACACTGTGCAGTATGAATGTTTTTTTGGGTGGAATTCTGGTGGTGTCACAGTTCTGCTTCTGAAAAGCTTGGCAGAATTTTGCAATGAATTTTGTGAAGTTATACAAAGGGAATTGTAGTTTGTTTTGTTAGTAAACCATGCTTTTAAAATGTAAACCTCACTTTTGTTTAAAAAAAATCACAGAATTGTTCTGTGGAAAAACAGTGGAAACTGCAGAATGCTATTTTCTATGGAATTTTGCATCACTTGGTGAAACGCCATGTTGTGCAACATTCTGAGTACAGATGATCTAGTCTGACTCAATCAATTGCACATAGGTCTAAACAATATGTAAAAAAGATAAAACAGCTTAAATAAATCCCCAAATACTAATGCATACTGTGTGTACCAAAAGCAAAAATGAAAAACTGGAGGAATACAATTAGCTGTGTAGAACTAGATGGAAAGCAACTACCAAAGATACAAAAGAGGGAAAACAATATAATAGATATGAAGAAAGCAGAACAAGGCAAGATATACTGTAGATCCATAAACAGCTGAGATAATGTTTCAAGGAAACAATGCCGGTATGGACACAAAGTAATGATGCTGCAAGTAGAAAGACAGGACAGGCAGTAAAAAGTCCTGATCCAGGTAAACCTGTCCTCAGCCTCTCATGTAGGCTAACTGTAAGTGAATCCCATAGTAATCCATAAAGGAGTACTGCACCCTCATATCTTGTTACTATTATTTGTCTCCTTACCTAAAAGATAACTCTTTTCATGTAGCTGTTGGGGATACATGTGTTTTCATTCATTGGTTTTAACTGTTCACACCAGCCCCTGTAAGTAGTCTTGGGGGCCTCTATTTTCTGGCTGTTGAAATCTCATTGTCCCTGCACTAGCACATGAGAACCTGATGCTACAGCACCATTTACACCATGTGTCTCCATGCTGAAAGTACACACAACCTGAAAAAAAAAACTCTCTAAAAACACACAGGCTGAATGCAGTTTAAAGGAAAAAATATTTCATTACATCTAAGTTTATAAAGCTAATTGAAGGTCAGTGTGGTATCTCACACCTTGCTGCAACTTGTTATATTGAATTCTAAGTAGGCAGACAGGCATACTGTGGAGTCTAAAGGGTGCTGACACACTATGTTCTCATAAGCTAATGCAGCTGTCAGGCACAATGAGATTTCAACAGCCAGAAAATGGAGACACCCAGGACAGTTGCAGGGACTGGTATGAATAGTGAAAATAAACTAAGGCAAACACATATATCCCAAACAGCAACATAAAAAGAGTTATCTGTTAACAAGGAAACAAATAACACTTACAAGATATGAGGGTGTACTACTCCTTCAATGAAGGAGGGACTGAAGGCAGTTCCCAATAGCAAATCAGTTAGCACACCACAATCCTGAATATGAAAGATAAGAAAGAACATTCTTAAAAAGCCTAGTTTCTTTGCTGCTTAGTCACAGTTTTACTTATTTATAGATCTACAGCTACAATATATTCATTGCAAAAAAACTGCATTAACACACAGGTTAGAATTCATTATTGAAGGTGATAGAAAACACCTCTAGGGCTCTTCTGAGTTCCATTTTGTGCCTATCAAATATTCTGATATATTTTGACCTCAAAAACTAAGGAAACATGCCAGCCCAGTGGTGCTGAGGGTTGAGGCGCTGGATGTCACACCTAGCACCATGCCAGTGACCTGGGTTTGGAAGCAAACTCAGGCTGCCAGGGGTTGGCCAGGAGGAGAAAGGTTGGAGCATCCTACGACAGCTCACTTTCTCTGGGGGAAAAGAGGTCTTCCTAGTCAGCAAGCAGTGACCCCTAGCGGAGGCTGGGGGTGTGACAGCGTGCTGAGTCACTGGGGCATGATTAGTCAGGGGTGAAGGTCTGGGGCCAATCAGCTCTGGGGGCAGCTCCTTCATGGAAGGAGGGGGAGGGATGTTGCAGGTGTCGGCATGTGCGCCTTGATGCTTGGGCATGCAGCGTCCCACAGAAAAAGGGAAAATCACCCTCCAGATCTGGGTAGACAGAGCACCGAGCCCAGTCCTGATATGCCACTGACTGCCGCTGTCTCGGGGACCTGACAAGATATAAGGTACAGAGGTGTTCTGCCCTACCCCAAACCCCACCCAGGGGGTAATCCATGGTAGGATGGAGGGACCCAAGCAGCAGGTAAGTCTGTGGCAGGGATGGGTTTAATTGGTGACTCCTGTCAGGGATGTAGGTGGGGAGAAAAAAAAATAAAAAAAAACAACTAAGGAAACACAATAGAACATTTCCTGAACACTAACTCATGCCAAATTAAAACCTAAGCACAATCTAGGATTAATACAGCTGTTTTAATTCATAAATAAGTAACACAGTATGAAGAACACAACCACAACCCATGATGACTGTTGTTCTCATATGTTGTGAGACACAAGGTGGCAGGATAGAAGTCTGGGTCAATGCGTAAGATGGTGCAGTAGCCACTTCTTTAGTAGTTGTACCATCACAGACATTGTCTCTGGTCTGTAGCATGCTTAAAAAATGGCACTGTGGGTGACTGATAAAGCCACTGCATTATCACACATTGTACTGGAACTGTATTGTGCTTTGTGAATGGCCCTGTGGGACACTCGTGAAGCAGCAGCTTCTTTGCAAACTTTGTTCCAGACCTGTAATAAGCTTCATGAATGGCCCTGTGCGCCACTTTTAAAGCACCTGCATCATCACACACTTTGTAACTAACCTGTAAATGCTTCACGAATGGGCTGTAGCTGCATCATGAAACATATTGCCCCAGGCCTGTAGAGTGCTTCACAAGTGTCCCAAAGAATATGCATCATCTGGCACTTTGCCCTGACTTGTAGTGTGCTTCATGAAAGGCCCTGCAGGTCACTTGTTAAGCAGCAGCATAAGCAAACACATTGAGTTTGTAGTACATCATAATTCCTGAACTGCCCTGTGGGTCTCTTGGGAACAGATTCACCAGCACACACATTTTCCCATGCTTATTAGCAGACTTAGGAAAAAAACATGAGGGCCATTTGATAAGAAGTTGGGTCATTGCGAACATTGCCTCATATCTGTAGCATGCTTTAAGAATGGCCCTGCGGGCCACTAATTAACCAACTGCACCATCACACACATTACCCTAGGCCAATGTCCCGTGGCTTTGTGTCTCACAGCATACAAGTGCAGTGCTTATAATGGGGTGTAGCTGTTGTCTTTGTACTATGTTTGTTTGTGATGTTAAAACAGTGCACTGATATTTAATATAGTGGGGTTCAGGGCAAGGAGTATAAGGGTGGGTGGAGTTAGTGTTCAAAAAATCCTAACATTGCATTTCATCACTTTTGTGCTTTAGCCATAAACCCTAAGTTGTGCAGTAATGTAGTTTTTGCAATGAATCCTCTTTTAGATTTTGCTCCAGACCTATAAGTGCAGCTGAACAATTGGGCACAGCCCTAGACATGTAACTTGCTTTGGTATGCCATGCAGGCCATATGCAAAGCAGGTGCCCTGTCAGGCACAGCCCTGGACTTGTAGGTTGCTTTGTGTATGGACCTGAAGGTCATTTGAAAAGCAGCTAAACCACTGAGCTCCTGGTCAATACATTGCTTTGTGCATGGTCTTGCAGAAAATACACAAAGTGGCTAACTCATTGGATATGTCTTTCATCCCTGAGCTTGCTTTGCATAAGACCCAGCAGTGCAAACTGCTCATTCCTGCTTTTGTGACTAAGTCTCATGAAACAGGACTTTACATCTCAGGAAATGTATTTGTGAGTCACAAAAATAGGCCCTGGTTTCATGACACTCAGCAACCTATTTCATATATTTTAAAAAACTATTTTTTAAAAGGACACATAACACCCTTATACTCTATTCTGTCAACCACACGTTTTAGACATAAATTGATTTTCTAGTTTCCTGCAAAGCATGGAGAGTTGGCATCTGTAGAATTCAAATGAACAAACAAACAAGGGCTTAAAAAAACATATTTCGCCAATGTTTTCAAACTTTGAGAACATTCTAACTGCCAAACTGACCATTACATTTTTCAGGCTCCAAGGATTGTGGCCCCACAAATGTATGTGCAAAATTTGTGGTTATCCTTCTAAGTGCAGTCACAGTATTATAGGAAAATTGTTTATAACATAGAAGTGCTTTGTCAACCCTAACTCTACATGGCTGTCCTGTGGTAGTCGTGCTGCAAGGTATTCCAGGACAGCCATGTAGAGTACAGCACATGTTGCCACTAATTAAAGTGATCATAATAGCACCATTATATTTAGGGTTGACAAAGCACTTCTTTGTTTAGTGATAGGCAAGGACTGTGACTGTGTATGTAGAACGTGCAGTCTCAGACTGGAGAAATACATTATTTTACCCAGCAAAAGATGATCTTGTATGGAAAATGTATGTAAGCTAGACTGAGAGTCAGAAGGTGAGGAACTACTAGCCCTGAAATGAAGATCTGAAGCTTTCACACCTGTCTGGTTTGTTCTCCCAAGGTAAGGTAACTGATCACTACTGGTATCTTGTAATTGGAGCTGCTGGGGCTAATGCAGTATTTTGTTTTAGTCAATAAATCTTTTGTGGTGTGCAGTTACCTGTTTTCAGGAGCTGATAGACTTCATGGCCAATCAGATGTTGGATATCCCCAAACATTTAGTGTTGGAGGACTTCAGTGCCTGGGTGGATGATGAAATCTCACATTTTTGTCAATGACCCCTACAGTTGTTGTCATCACTGTGCCTTATGCAGGTGGTTGCCTTTGTGACTCATCTGCATGGCTGCACTCTTGACATGGCCCTCTTGTCGGGGCTTGACATAAGTGCAGTCATGCTGTACAATATCTACAGGCTACTCCAATCTGGATTTAGGCCCAGTCACAATACTAAGACTGCTCATCAATATTTGACATGGTGGACCATGGTCTGTCAATTGATTTCATAAGGAACTACAGAATGTGGGACTCTCTGGCATGATTATATGCTGATCTGAGTCCTACATCACCCAGAGATCACAGCAGGTAGCCCCAGGTAATTACATCTCTGGGGATGCTGCAGTAAACTGTGGGGTACCACAAGGCTTGATTTTGGCACCTATGTTGCTTCCTGTATACATAATGCAATTGGATGAGATTGGTGTGATCAGTAGGCAGTATTGAGTGGTGTGTCACTGTTATGCAAATGATACTCAGCTCTATCTTTCTTGCACCCCTGATGGATTAAATGCAGTTTTGGTGGTTGGGCATTATCTACAAGAAATCAATAACTGGAATGCCTCCAAATGTCTATGTCTCAATCCTGGCAAGGCAAAGGTTATGATTATTGATCCGGGCCAACACGGGGTGATAATGTTGAGTGATGGCCTTCATTTACCATCTGTGAGTAGTTGATCACTTCAAGCTATGGATGAAATGATGAATCTGAGTGTTGCTTTGGACTGCTAGATGAAATTAAAACACCGGGAGTCAGTGTTAATCAGGAAAAAATTTTTTACCATCTTCGGAGTATTGCGAAGATCAAGCCATATCTTGCACCAGCAGAATTGAAGATGATAGCCCACGCATTTGTCACCATCAGATTGGATTATTACTATGCTCTTTAATTTGTGTTATCTGGAGGTCTGATGTGATGATTGCCATTGGTCCAGAATGCTGAGACTCAACTGGTGATGGGAACATCTTGAAGGTACCACATTACACCTGTGCTGCATGGTCTGCACTGGCTGCCTGTGTGGTGGTGTATCATCTTCACGATATGCTGGTTAACATTCAAGGCCCTCCACAGTTTGGGCCCAAGCTACCAGAAAGACCTCTTGATGTTCTACATGCCCACTTGCTGTCCGATCCACTGGTGGGGGCTTATGCTAGGTTCCCCCTTTCCAATCTAAAGCAATCAGAGGATAGGACCTTTGGGGATGCTGCTCTTCTTCTCTGGAACTATTTGCTGGAGGAAATTAGATTTGCCCATAATGTAAGGGTCTTCAGGCAACAATTGAAAACATATCTCTTTGCACTTGCCTTCCAAAACTAATTT
This sequence comes from Neoceratodus forsteri, assembly GCA_016271365.2. Lineage (NCBI taxonomy): Eukaryota > Metazoa > Chordata > Ceratodontiformes > Ceratodontidae > Neoceratodus > Neoceratodus forsteri. Next base: position 76,521,392 of record CM057450.1, read on the forward strand.
ATTAAAGTTGTTTACTATTTTATTTGTTATGTATTTTATTGAAATGCTATGTTGTTTTAATTGCTGTAAGATGCTCTAAGCCTTTGGATAGGGCACCAAACAAATAAAATTGCCTTGCTTTGCCTCAGATTTGCATTCAGGATGGGATAACTGAAAACTGATGTTTGTCCCTTATTCATGTAACCATGATGACTTGTTTTATCACTGTTGTTTCCATCATCCATTGCTAGAAAGGTACAAAAGTCCCCGTTTCATCCAAGTTGATAATCGGCTTAGGTGCACCAGTTCCAGACTTAACGTGGTGTTAACCCAGTTCAGGAACTTAGCACTTAGATTAGGACATTCCAGAGGTGTTTCTTTTGAGCCAGGCTTTGTACCCTTACATTTTGAGTAGTTCATTTGGCTAAGGAATTTCCAGACCAATTACCTTGAAAATGATAGGGAGCATTCATGGTCCACCAGCTGCTGAGGGATATGTGCTGCTATAACACCAATGGCAACTGCTGTAGCAATGAGTGCAATAACAACTGCATCCTTGGAACAGAAACTTTTTAAAATCTGTTGTCACTCACATTCTGCATCATCTGGGAGTAAAATTGGTCTCCCTCTTGACCTCTCAAGCAGCTCCTGAGCTGCAACAGAGTCTAGTATTGGGTCTCTTTTACCTTGGTCAGGTGGTCTCAACCTTATTGTTTACTACTGAACATAATGGGAGAGTTGGACATGTGTGATGTCTGTTTAATACCTAGTATGCTGTTTAATGTATTTGTTTTGAAATATCCTAATGTGTTTCTAATTTTAGACTTGCTTGTTAATGTTGTCTTTATCCTGCCCAGTTTTTTTTTGTTCTTTGGTTTGTTACTTATTAATTCTGTAATTTTGTGACATCAGTTGAATAGAAGCCTACAATGAAGCTTTTCATGCAGGGCTTCTGATCAAGCTCAGCTATTGTCACCATTTTTCAGAAATCATAAGACATTATTAAATAAACACTGGGCGATGAAATGACTGCTTTAGCATACAGGCCCTTAATGAGGGAAAATGATGACTACATTGAAACAAACACATGAAATAACTGCATTAGATGTATTGAACCAACTTTGCATGTGTCAGAATTCCAGATTATATTAAAAAAATTAAAACAAAAGTTTCGTGCTCCTTTAACATTTATCTGTGGTACTCTCATTTATTACTTGATTGTAGTGGAACTGATAGAAACACACCCCATTCATTACTTTGTATTATGCTGTGTATTTACCCACTTCAAAGCTGGTTTGGCCAGACTAAGTAGCATACCCAGAACAACTTTTTTTTTTGTGGGAACAGAGACAGAATTCTTCTTCAACAACTCTCAAAGGGACAGCAATCATTTCAATTAATTCAGATAGGCAATATCCACTAAGCTGAAACAGCAAAAGTCCTGTTTTGCAGGCTTTCTCTGTGGCCCCTGTATCAGCAGCATAATAAACGGAAGCTTTCCTGTCAGACACCAAGGCAGACTTGACTGCATTAGTAAGGAACTGGTGCATATTAAAGGCTCAGCAACATGTTGAACTGCAGGCATACTGAAACTAATGTACTGTTAGGTAGATAATAATAATTATATATGCAACAATTAATGGCGAGGAGCCCAGTCTGAAAAAAAGTTATGGGAAAATAATGAGTTAACTAGTATTTTTTTTATTCCAGTACATTGGAGGTTTCTTTTCAAGTTCTGGTTGATGGTTTTTAGTTAGTAAAGGTGGATGTCATGTTTTTGATTGCAGTCAAGGATAAGTGAAGTGGCCTAAGATATAATCCTTGGGTGGAATAAGGGATCAACAGAGTAATGTGACTGGTTGTTAGGGATGTTTTCCAACCCCGATGTTTCACTGTTAATAAAATCATTGCTTGGAATGGTCAGTAGCCATATGGAATTGTCATGAGCCAATCAGAAATTAGGGAAATGCTAAACCATTTTGTAATTGCTACAAAATGGTCGGACAAATTATAATACTCCCATTTTGAAACTAATAAGCTGTAACCCTAAACCAAGACAAGAAAATAATATGATTATTCATGGGCCAAACAACCACTAGTTTCTTCTGACCATTTCCAAAAATAATCTTATATAGTATTTTTATTATGCTTAAAACTACTTTCTGAAAGTTGTCACATTTGAACACTTAATACAGTTCTCCTGTGTTGAACATGCATATACATGTTGATATAATATGTTAAAAATGACAGGACTTTAAAAATGCAGTGAACCATTTTATATTTTTCTACATTAATATGAACCATTTTATGTTTTTTATATCGATATATGATCACTGCAGTGACATATGCCCAGGACCACCTTGAAAAGGAGCTTGCTCAATGGTGTTTAGGCCTGGTTAAATAAAGCAATTGATTGATTGATTGACTGATTGATTGATATTAATAATATCTACTTAGCTGGCACCAAGCTTTCATTAAAAAAAAAAGTAAAGTTTGTAGCCATAACAGCTCCAAAGTCATCACATTTTAAAGAAAATATCTTTGGTAAGGTCAAGCTTCGGAATTGCTGGGGTTAAAAATGTAATTTTAAAAATAAAAGCTAGGAGTCCAGCCATTAAGAAATGTTGTTATTATATTGTTATTACATAACAGTAATAATTATATTATTGGTAAAGAAACAGGCAGCTTTCACTAGCTATATTAATATATATATATATACTGCATAACAGGTAATATTAGCATTCCTTTTAGTTTAATGATATTAGCTGAAATGGAAATACCGCTAATATATTCAGATCACTAATATTATCTGCTCGTTATGGCATTTACTGTATGGTTTAGCAACATCGCAATTAGCAGCTGTTCGCACACCTCCTGCCACTAAGTAATCGAGACAGTGCAGCTAAGTACTGGAAATAGAACATTGGCAACTGTTTTGTGTGCTTTAAAAAACTTTTAAATGTTATTGAACACAATCAAGGTAAAAGTGCATCTCATTTTCTCCTAATTCTGCAACAAAAAATCCGAAACAAAAGCAAATGGCTGCTCCAAGCCTGGGATATTGCTACAACAGTAAGGCAGCAGTAAGACCATGTTATGCCCAAAAAGAAAAAAATATCTGCCACAGTAGTGTTAAGTCCTCTGTTCTTCCCTCAGCTTCATTCAGCTTCTCTTCTGCTTCACACCTCAGTATTATAAGTGGTTTGTCATATCTGTGAAGCACAGAGAAAGCACGAATGAACCTGCACTGAGACAATACAGTACATTATGGCTACACTTAACATGGTGTATCATGAGTTTGTACTTACGTAGTTCAGACAGTGGTCATGAGCGCTCAGTATCCCTGCCTGCTGGAAAACTCGAACAATGTCCACAGTATGAAGTTTAAAAGAGTTGAAGCTACTCTCAAGCCAGCAAGAATGATGTTCCTTCAGGTTCTGCAGTCAGAGATCCACTGTGAGGTTTTTGGTACCACCAGCAACCAGTCTGTCCGATACAACCCCAGCATACCAAGAGGTGAATTATTTTTTTAGGAAATCATTAAACACTCTGTTTACGGATAAGTCCAGGGGTTGGAGGACATTCATACATAAAGCCGGCATATACGGGGATAATTTGGTTCTTCTCCAG